>JAVXUP010000798.1:0-346939 GCA_033070095.1 Escallonia herrerae | reverse complement strand
TAAGTGTGTGCGGCCACACAAGGAGAGATAATAAGATGTGACGATATCTACAACAAAGTTGAGGTGACGCCACTTGAGGAAAACACGAGGGAACATTGACCAGAGATGGTTTGGTCACGGTTACCTTTAGAAACCCCTGTAAAATGAAAGATTTGTAACAAAGTGGATGGAGTAAGACAAGGTAGAGGTAAATCTGAAGATGACTTGGTGAAGGACGGAGATAGCCTTGATCGCTAGGATTTTAATAGAGAAATGTGCTTTGACAAGGGGGAATGAAAGGAAAGGACACATGTAGCCAACCCCAACTAGTTTGAGGCAAAGGCTTTGATGATGATGACAATGTTATCAGCTATGTTACATGGACCCTTGACTTTGGGGTGAAGGGGCGGTGTCGACACCACTCGACGCCGACACGGGTACGGGTACAGGATCCGTGTCGGATCCGTCATCTGCCGGACGGATACGCCACGTCGACATTCCGGCCAGATAGCGACAGTAAGGATCGAAAAAAGAAGTTATGAAGGTGGCCATCGACCTCCGAGAAAGAAGAGAAGAAGAAGAAGAAGAGAGAGAGAGAGAGAGAGAGAGAGAGAGAGAGAGAGAGAGAGAGAGAGTACCTTCTGCTGGGTCACGTGGGTCTTCTGTCTGCTTTTGGGTCTTCTCACTTATGTCTGCTTTTTGACAACCTTTCTTTTTTCTTTTTTTTCCTTTTCTTTTTGTTTTTTTCCAACTTTTTGGCATTGACTTATAAAAAGGAACAAAAAATATCTAAATCGAAATAAAATGTATATTATCCAACCAAAAATGAAAGAATCTATTTATTCTGAGCAATAATTATATATAATTTATGTGAAATTTATATATACTCGTAAAAAAATATTTAACACTCAATCTCATTTAAAGTATTTTATGTACCTTAAAATTTTTAGCCGTGTCCCCGTACCCGTGTCCAACTTTTGGACGGTGTCCACGTATCCTAGAATTTCGAAAATAGGCGAGTCCGACACTCGGACACATATCCGATCCGGACACTGACACCGAGTCCATGTAACATAGGTTATCAGTTTCATAAAAGGCTTTTATATAAGCTTCTCTGACTAGTAAAAATATATCCGTAATCATAATAGCTGATGCTTAGGTTACTGGTAACTAAAGCATTAGTTATTATGATAATGGAGACATGATTACTATTCAAAGAATGGTAACACAGCTCTTAATTCTTCCCAAGCATTCAACTGGACGTTTTGATTCTTCCCACTAGCATTCAACTGGACTTAATAATTTTAGACATTCATGTGTATCTCCACATGCAATCGGGAGCTTGCGAGTGAGGGGTAGTTTTAAGCATACTCACGTTGTTCGGCCCATTCTCGAAAAGCTCAAGCATTTAGAACAACGGGTAACTTACCAGCGTTCTTAATAGTTAAAAAACTTACCAATCACCGCATAGTAAATTATAAGAGGGTCAACTGTATATATCAGAAAGGAAAAACAAATGAGTCAACTAAACAAAACTGGGAACATCCCAAATCTGATCGTCTGTATAACGAAAATTCATGATCGATTATTGTCCTTTGAAAACATGAAGTTTCTGATTCATGTGTTAAAAGTGATTATCAAATAAAATGCAGGATATGAGTGTCAAAGAACAATGAATCATACCTGGCGATTGCTTTTTAAGAGACGCTTCGCTAAAGCTCGGCATGGAGTAACTGAATAGCTACAAGAACTCATTCTAGTATTGGACAGCTCTTCTGCAACAAGTGCTGCTTCTTCCAAAATGTAGTTATGTGGTATTATGGTTAGAAACAGTAAGGCAGCATTTCGAAGAAATTTCATCATGCTAGTCCTCACAGAAATATCGTCGCGACTGCCAAGAATGACATCCAAACTGAGACTACCAGATCTGCTTTCTGTTTTCGTTAGAACATCATGTACCCTTCTCAAATCCTCTAAGATAGAATCTGGCAGTGCCTCTAAACCAAGGGTTTTCTCAGCCCAACTTGAACTATTTGAAGAAGCCCTACATAGAAAGATGGCATAAAGATATCATTATGGAACCATTGGAAAGTGCCGCTCATCCAGTTTCGGATACAACTAGAAGACAGCAAATGATCAGAACTGTTGGCAAAACAACTATCAAAAAGATAAATAGACCAAATGGTGTGCTGAAATCCACCAGTATAAATTTGATTCAACATGTCATATGTGAACCACCTGGTAGAGCAATTTCACACTGCCAATATCAACCACACAGTTTTGCCCATCAAACTTCTCACTGAATGTAAGTTAACATAGCACCCATCTAGTTCCATTTTCCTATCATGAAAAGTTTAAACGGCATTCATATTTCAACTACTGTTTATGTTTCTAAAGACAAACCGGATTTTGAATCATGCTTCCAATATTGGGGAGGGAGGGAAGGAGGGAGGGAGAGAGAGTCTCGCAGGGTTACCAGCTTTGGACATACTTATTAGCCAGAACAACGCCTCCATTTAGTCCAATTTTATCTGCAAACTTGATTTATAGCCACTACTAGTTTAAAACAAAAAAGAAGTGAGATTCCCATACATCACCTTCAGCGTCTACAGGGATACACAGAATCTGCTGTCCTACCCTGATTTGCCAAAACGCTATCTCCAAGTTCCATGTGTTGAACAGTCCAGGCCATGTTACACGGAAGTGTTGCTCTGATATGGCTCAAAGCACACTAAATAAAAGTTCATCTCATTCTCATGTTCAAAATAGAGAACTCCTCTTGTTATGAGGCAACTTGAAAATGAATAAGATAATGTTCCTCACAAACACACTACGTATAGGTCGAAAGTGTAAAATACATATCTCATACTCTTATCCAGTTGTCGAGCGTCTAATACTGGTACTTGATACATTTTAAAAAGCCCCGTGATAAAGCTCTGTATCAGGAAAGCAACCTTTACGGTTGCGTTAAAATAAAATAACATAATCACCTTGATACTCTAGCACTAAAAACATTGTTTTTGCTTTTCCAAAACTCTAAGAAGCTTATGCTGCTTATCCCTTTCTTAAATCAAATATCCACAGAACAAGGCCAGTTAACCCTTGTTCAATCTCAAAAACTTTCCTCTCGGCCTAGAAACAAGAAAATCTGGAGCACAGGCTCATAATTCGTTCATGGGTAGAACTAGCAATTAACTTTGACTGATTAAGGTCAAAAGTGTTTTCAGGATTTGGCACCCAAATACCAGCCAAGAAAAGGTTGTGAATCATCCAGTGGATATCCTTTCTCCAAATGCAAAAAGGTATTTAAGGAACTCCTGCCAGTAGAAGTATACAAGTAGAAAGCAGACACCCCAAACCTACTATGGAATAACCATTTCCAGAGGCAGATGACAAGTTACAAAAATATGTCAAGGACTTGTTTGACATCTAACAAATAACCTTCGTGCTTTCAATATGACACCTCTTCATTTCCAATTAAAAGACACTACCCAGTTCCCCACAGGTCCTGTAATCTTTCTTAGGGCATCCTGTAATCTTTCTTAGGGCATCCTTGAGGCCAGCAATGTAGAAACTCAATCACAGGTCTTGGCATCACGCAACTCACCACATAGATACAGAATACAAAAGACCAAACCTCTTGAGCAAGTGAACAATAAACAAAAAGCTGATCTACAAAATCTTGATGATATAAGAGTACTTGTTCAATGGCTGAGGCTAAAGAGGAAGTACGTGCACGTCTTAAAAGAAGTGTTTAAGAGGCACAAAATTGCCACCACTACTGCCCATGTCATTCTTGGCCTACCCCTACCTTGCCTACCACCACCAACTTAGGACAGATCACTTTTCGCATTTAGGCAATTTTGCTACTATAAAGCAGATCTGGAACCATAGCTAGAAATCTGGCCTTCAAAAGAGAAAAAGGAGTGACCACCAGTATGGTGTGGGCACAGGATTTATCTCATGCTTAAGCCAGAGCGCATCTACCATAAGAAACTTCGAGAAAGCAAGAAAATAAGTGTTTTTGTGATAGCCTGTAGCTTATGGACCTAGAAAACCCACTACCGATAGTTCGAGAGATGGAACCGTAATGGCTTTAGAATTCTTAACAGGCTTGGCCCCTCCTTATGGGAGGCAAGCAAAGAGCTCGATATAGTACTATAAATAGGGTAGTAACGCTTATTAACCGACTTTCACCAAGGGTTAATATCGTTTCACCTCATTGGCCGAGATTCCACATCTCAATGTGCTATTAACGGTTAACTTTTAGTTGTATCATAATGCCCCCAACTTCTGGAACACAAAGAGGTGCAGAAAGCACACAAAGCATAACAAATTTTTACTGGGCAGCAGGCACTTAAATTTTGGGTTGAGACTGTGGGCAGGCAATCCGTGCCGACAAGGGTTCTGAGCGGAGAACTCTGCTCTGGTAGTGTCTACACAGCCTTGAACGTCTGCCCAGGGAACGATGTGCAGATGTGGGTTTCGCATGAATCACTCCATGAGGGCGTGGATTCAACGTGGCCTAAAACGTCAGTGCAGGCAAATAGTCATGGCTGTGGGTTTTGTGGGGGCAACTCTACTCAGGATAGGACTGCAGTGTGGCCCTGACCACCAACGAGGACATCGATTCTGCTTTGCGAACTCTGTTTGGTCTAAGTTCCCGTCACTTTGAACCTCTGATGGGACATGGTTTGTGCACGAGCTTCAACCTCTGCGTAGGCAACTTTGTGCAGGCTTGAGCATCTTCACAGGAAACTCTCTATGGACGTGGCTTCTACGTGGCTTTGAACGTCTGCATATCGCTACGTAGACGTCGATTCTACGCGGACAACTAGGCTCGGACAAAGTTTCTGTACGCCTTTGAATGTCTGTGCAGCCAACTCTTCACAAACGTGGATTCTACGCAGACTACTCTGCACAGACGTGGCTTCTGTGCGGCCTTAAACGTCTGCATGGGAAACTTTGTTCGAATGGGTTGTATGCGTGAGCAATACTGCTCAGACTTGGTCTACACAAAACAAGGCCTAGGGTCTAGAATCCTTTACAAACAGTTTGCCTGCACAGACAGCACTACTGGGGTCTATTGCCTGCTGGGGGAACACAGCTTGGACTTGGTGTATGTTGAGACAAGTCTTAGGATCTTGGTATCCATTACACTGCTAAAGAGTGTTTTCTGCGCAACACTGCTCGAAGTTAGTTTCCTTGGAATCAAGTCAAAAGATCTTGGATCCTTAGCAACGATTTGCCTGTGAGGGCAACATAGTCCCGTGCGTTGTCTTAGCAAGCAACACAACCCAGGCGTGTTATTTACGCAGGCAACATGGTTCGGACTAAGTCTACGTGGCGACAAGTCTTAGGATCTTGGCATCCTTTACACGCATCATCGATTGAACTTGGTCTATTTGGAGACAAGTCTTAAGATCTTGGGATCCCTAGAAATGATTTGACTTCGCCAGCGACACTGCTGTCATGTTTTGTCTACGCGGAGCACAGCTCAGAATAGTCAATGTAAAGGCAGGTCTTGGGATCCTAAGAAATGATTTTCAACACTGATCGGAGGTAGTCTCTGCGCGGACAAGTCTAAGGATCTTGGGATCCTTGGAAATGAATTGCCTACATGAGCAACAATGCTTGGACTTAGTCTGTGAGATGGGTCTTAGGATCTTTGGATCAACAAAAATGATTTACCAGTGCGGACAACACTGCTCAGACATGATCTCTGTGTAGATATGCCATAGGATCCTATGATCCTTAGAAATGGTCAAAGTCTTGGCAGGAAACAGATAAATCTGGCATTCCCTAAGCTGGAATTTTTTAATCGACTCCTTAATTTTCTGGAAGGTTACGAAGAAAGGTTCTTAAATAGAGGGGTCAGGTCATTTTCCCTTTACTTCGTCAAACTTGTGAGACAAATCTGCTCCTCCACAACTCCAATCTTATTTTCCATCTTTTTAGTTTTTCATGTTTCAATATCCGCACGCTGTATCCTCTGGAAGGGGTTGGAGGAGAATAGCTCTTTCACAAGTACTAGATCTCCTCCAAAACTTACGAGTACAGTGGAGAGACAAGGGATGTCTCCTAGTAATGTTGAGACCATGAGGTACAAACTAGTAGATTTGAGCTTAAGGTAGATGAGAAGAGGCTTAAGGTAGATGAGAAGAGTGAGCACAAAACATGGTATAATACTGAAGACATGAGGAGCAAAATATCAAAACTAAGTCTTGTACATTTGTTAGATGAATATCCTTACCCTTCTTTCTAACAATACCCCGAAGAGTCCCAGTTTGCAGGCTATGGTCGTCTACACGAACTCTCTGCGTACGAGGAGCAACTCTTTTCAGGCTTTAGACTTTCTATGCACCCATCGCTGCAGCTTTTTTCAATAGTTTTGAATGGCACCTAGCCAATTGAGCATCAATGGTTGGAGGCAGTCGGTTGAGCTTATCAATGGAGAAAACCTGTTGGGCTGATCAATCTAGTACAGAAAAATAGATATCATGTTACATGTTCACCAAATGTGTAGCTATATATATATGGGTTATTATTATACCACTAATATCGGTTGAGCATTTTTACGGACACTCCCAAATCAAACAAAGGCCGGCATGTACGATACTACTTCATGAGAAGGACAAGAGACTGTTGTGAGTTTCCATAAGTGGTAAAAGATGAAAACCAATGAAAGAAGCAGGAAGGCAAAACCTCCTGGAAAAATGATGTTAGATTGCAATGAAACATATTCAGTTGTGAGACCTCTTGCTAACCAAACTCTGAGTGAAGTCAGCTTAGGCACCTTGCAATTCTGCCCCTCGTCATGAATATTGAAATAGGCAGGGCACCAAGGTTGATGAAAGAGAGCATATGTTTGATAAGTAAAAGGTTTTGATGATACTGATTTTACGTCCTTGACTAAGGCATAAATCCCTGTTGTAACATTGTCAATGCAGATATTCTTTAGTAAATACTTTCTTAAGGCATGTGTCGGCATTGCAGGTATGACAAGTCCATTCCAGCTTCTCTGCTACTATTCTTCGATAAATACTTTCTTATTCAGCAGGCCAAGGACCTCGCCGCAGGGAAGCTTCCAGAGCTAATCGAGGAACATTGTCTTACCTGCTACTCAGTCGCTTTCGCATGACACTGTGCTGCTGGCGGTTCGGAGAGCTGAAAAAGAGATCAGGATACCTGCGGTGTTTCTATCTCCTGCCTTTTGAGTTATAGTTTAGCTGGCCTTGATGCAAAAAAACTATTATTGTTTTCAAAGTATTTCATGCACTTGTTTAGTTTTGCACCCTTCACATTTTGACTCCTTAAAGGATATATGATTGGGTCCTCTTTTCTCAAAGTATGCAAAACTTTTGGCATGCAAGTGGTACTGCAACTGCTTATATATGTTTACGTACTCCAACTCTTATCATCTGCTAAGAGTCGGTAAACCCCATCTAGGTGGAGGCTCGGAGGTTTTGGAAAAGATGGAACGATGACGAGTTGATCAATTCCTGTGCAGTGCCTTCTTTTCTCGAAGTATTGCACTTCAAAGAGCGCGAATTTACAGAGGTAGTCTATATGCCGAGAGAAAAAATTACAACTGCGTTGATTTTTGTGTTTTTGAAGTAACTTCTACAATGCACCTTTTGCTTATTGGATTGAGGGTGATAAATAGATGTAAAACTCAAACCAAGAGAGAAACAAAAGCATCAGGATAGTCGGATCGCTGTTTTGCTTGCCATTGAATGTAATCAGAGATCGAGGTATTCCAGAGCGACAAACGACATTTTCCAAAGCTGATCTCAATACCTGGCCGCAATTAGGTTTGTCTGCCCATTTGATGTGTACAGAGACAGTGAGGAACTTATATTCACCAACGGTCACCAAACATCCATGCCCAAGGGAACAAAGAAAAGAAAAATATGAGCGAGGCCACCGGAGAATGTGAGAATGTTTTGAAACATGCCGCCTTATTGGTAATGTTGATAGCGTCTTCATCGGCCACTAATAAGCTTGCCAACATATTTCACAAGCAAACATTCTGCACCTGAATGATGTCCACAAAGTCCTTCATGGACCTCCTGAAAAGCATAAGCAGCTTTGAGGAGCGTAAGCACTTTAACAAAGGCAGACAAAAAGACCACTTATACCAAACGTTATCCACTACTTCATAGCCAAGGATTTGAAACTGAGATCCTGGCTCTTCTACAATTATCCGGTAACTCATCGGTAGAAAGATATCAAAAAAGGGATCCATCCAGCAAGCTTCATCGTCCAACTACTTAACTTTGTTTTTGTTACTTATGCTTGGCTCTTTGCAGAGTTCCAAATGTACAGTGCCAGAAAATCTGGAGACATCTGAAGATGCAAGCTTGGAAAGGGATGCATAGGCATTCTCCCTTCTCGGTATCAATTGTGTTGGAGGTCTGAGAGTGAACCATTGAAACCTTGACTCGCTCAAGATACTTGATCATGCGGTCATCTCTTGCTTCGTAGTCGCCAAGACATGATTACCCCTAAGTCGCAATGAACTAAGGAGGATTCAACCTTTAAAGCTTGGTCGCCGCATTCCCGTGAGCAAAGCTTCCTATTAAGCTTTATTGTCGGAAGCTGAGAAAGGGGCATATTCAGTGACGAAATTCTCTAGGCTGGTTTGGATTAAGCCGACGTCGCTGCCTCCTGGACTGGACGAATGATCTAACAGAGAGGACCCAAGGGTCGGAAATTTCTGGAGTTGGAAGGAACTGGGGATGCTCTAGGAGAATACACTCTACCAAATGGTCGGACAAGGCTTGGGCCTTGACAGAAATACGTTGCTGACGCATAATACAAACTCTTCCAATTCGACTGACCAATCTTTCTTCCCGCACGAGGAAGCACATCAGCAGCGTGCATTGCGTTACTATAAAAATAAGTGTTGCCACAAGAGGCGGACATTCCTAATGCTGCGCTACAGTCCGTTCCCAGGTTGGGTCAGGGGAACATTCAATCAATTGCCTTCCCAAGGAGGCCTCTGAGTTCAGCATACCTTCTTTAAGGGCTGATCTATGGGTGCAATAACCACGTGCAACTAAAAGGAAGGCCTCAATCTACGAGCCGAGATAACCGAGCAATTACCACCTTATCAATTCCAGGTTACCTTGTCCCATCATCTTGCAAAACCTTACTTACATGGTGGTAATGTAAGTAGCACGGACACCGTCTCCCTGATGGGACACCGTACACCGCGATTTCCAGGACAACAAATATTGTATAACGCGTAAACGGCTAAATATCCTTGCACATACATATGACGCTGATCCAGTACCACCGCTGGCAATTTAGCAAGTTGCCGGCGCGATTTGACCGTCCATCCATCGCGAATGAGAGGTCAAGATCTTTTTCCAAAACTTTTAAGCTCATCCAATAATATATCAGTGGACTTCTTCAACCCTTTTTCTTTCTTCCTTGCTCTTCTTCTTCGAAAGTTTCTCTGGCCCTTTGCTAATCGGGGCTAGAAAGATCACCATATATAACACAAAATTTCATCCCAAAAAAAAAAAAACACCCACCCAAACCAAGTCAGCTGGGCACCACCAGCCCACTTCCCATATACCCACCCACAGTCACACACACACACACAGCACAAACAGTGGTGTAAGCGCACCATCAACCACCCGCGTGTGAGATTGTGTGTGAGCCCTTTATCTCCCTGTGTGTGCATGTGTGGGAGGTGGACTGGCGATGGTGCCCGCCAGTGATGGGGTCAGGGGGTTCAGATGGGTGGAAGAGGAAGAAGAGAGCAAAGAAATAAACAGCCAAGGCAAAATCACCTTCTGTAACATAGTAGGGCGGACTGTTACATTTTGTTCTTTTGTTTTTACCATCACGAAAGGTTGAAAAGGACAAACGTCTCATCCAACCAGTTAGAGGCGAACGGAGTTAAAAAAAACAGGAAAAAGAAGATTTGGACGTACGCAGATTGCACATGGACGGATATACGTACATATATATATACATATACATACACACACACACATACATATGCGCGCGTGTGTGTGTGGGAGCTAATCCACTGCCAGTACTGTAATCTGGCCGTCCATGTTGCCGACGTGGGCGGCTCAGATTCCCTTTATATATAAGGAGCTGATCCACTGCAAGCTAAGTGTGATTTTTGGCCGTCCTTATCAATGTGGGCGGCAAAAATTGCTTTTTCTAAACGGGAACTTTGTCGTCCATCCCATTATGGGGTGGACGGTGATGGTACTGTCGTGCGGACTTCCACCTCATAATGGGGCGAGCGATGGGAAAATAGAAGCAAAGTGATTTGGTCCATCCATCTGTGGTGCATGGACGGCCAGATCAACACTCGTAACTTGGCTGCCAGCACCGATCTGGCCTTTCACATTGTCTACGCGGGAGGCCAGATCCGCCAATTTACTGTATTAACATCACTCTGGTCACATAGCAGACGCATTTTCTCTCCCTTCACTTTGCTTTCTCTCTTCCCCCTTTCTTAGCAGCCCACATGCTACCACCACCTGTCCGTCGAACTTCACCACCACCCAGACCAAATTCCTCCTCCATCATTTTTACCACCACCACGGTCCATTGATTTAACAACACTACCCAGTACCATCCCCACTAGCGAAAACTACAATCCGCTATCAACATCACTATTGCTCTTCACCATATCTCCAACCATCGAACACAACAACACAGCCTCTGCCGAGATTGCCGCACCCACCACCACTACCCACCCTGCGCCGCCACCATTAGCCTCCACCAAGGCTGCCGCTAACCCTTCACCCCCATCTCCAACCGTTGAACCAACCACCACCAAAGCCTCTGTTCTAGATTACCCCAACCTATGTCGCCATCATCAGCACCCACCAACACCACAACGACCATCACCATACAACACCACCCATCCGCCCCAAAACTTTCCAGAATTATGCACTTTGGCCCCCAGCACTTTCACCGATGTGCAATTTGGTCCCCTCCTATTCAAAAATGTCTACTAAACCGACCCTTACTCCCGGAAATTGTGCACCTTAGCCAAAACCATTATAGAAAGATTGAAAGAACATTATTATCCTCACATGACCATTTTATTTTCTTCAAGGAAAAATGCACTATGCCCCCTTCATTTTAAATAAGGTTCAAATAGGGTTCAAAATCATACTTTAAAAAAATAAATTTTGGTTTAAATAGTAGAATCGTATTATAAGATGGCATGAGAACAACAAATTAAAATTTAAATGTGGAAGAGAAAGTTAAGAGAAATTTGAGGGTCTTACAATATTTAAATTTCTATTATATAATTTGGTCTTAACACCCATAAAGAACAAGATCGTGCTTTTTAGAGAAAAAATACTTGGTCTTTATGGTAGGATTGCATACTAAAAGATGTATTAGATAAGTCAATCTTTAACCCCGTACAAAATAGAGAAAAAAATGGCCGCAAAAGGAAAACAACTAAAACTAAATTTTCTCTTTAATTTTGGAAAATTAAAGGGGTACATGATAATCATGCCACTTTCTAATTTTCTCTTCATTTGCTTAAACTCATAGCATCTCTTCCGCCATCATCCAACCCCAACGCCAAAGCCGCCACCACCCTACCAACCCAGCCATCCACCCCCACCACCACAACCTACAAACCAACCACCAACCAAACGTGAAAACCCACAACCACCTCAACCTGGTAATCACCAGTATCAACCACCTTCAAACCCACCACAATGGCCCATAACCACCGATAACAGCTACCACTTATGTTACATGCACTCTTCAGAATGAGTGAAGTACTCCTGTCGGATACTCTACGGTTGGAAATGGGTATGGGATATGTGTCCAAAACATCTCATAGGATATAGGATTATGGTACAACAACCATCTTATAGTGTTTCTTTTATTTCGTTTGGCTTGGAGATGGTACAAGGTCTTAATTAATATCATGTGCGTCACTGGAAACACAATTTTACCTTAGCAATAACGAAAAACTAATAATTGAAACGAATATGTTGTCGTGTCCCCATATCTTGAGTTTCAAAAATTAGACGAATCCGACACTTAGACACGTGTCCGACCCGGAGACTCGTACCAAGTCCATGTAACATAGGCCGCCACCACCGTCATCCAACCCCAACACTGCAGCCGCCACATCCCCACAATCAACTATCAACATATTGCCCCCACCACATCCCACGTTATCCACCACACAGCTGCACCCACCAGGACGCCACATCATCCACCAATAGACTACCGTAACCACCACACCACGTCCTCGCATTACCCACCATCACGACATTCTGGCACCCAGCACCACACCGCGCACCTAGCACCAATCCACGAGATGAACCACCCTCGCAACCACCGCAAACGCAGCCACCACTATTGACCACCGACCACCACAAATTGCCCACCCACTGCCACCCACCTTGATCCTCCAAAATGGTCCACTACGGACCCACTACCACACAGCCGCACCTGGAACCACACCACGACATGAACGACCCTCACTATCACCACAGCCACCACCATCGACCACAACAAATCGCCCACACACTGCCACCCACCTCGATCACCCAACACAATCCACTGTCACCCCGATCCACAGCCACAACCCAAACAAACAAAAGTGGCTAACCTCTATTGCAACCTGATAAAAGAAAGTGGCTACTTTTTAATTTTGTCAAACAACAAGGCATTTGTATAACAAAGGGCAAGGGAAGAAATGTGTTCTCCAATAAAATATCATAGTTGTTACTCATGCACTGGTAACTTGGACGTTTTTCGTCCAAGGTACATAATTTCCAGAAGTGGAGATAGGTTTAGTACACATTTTTTAACATGAGGGGTCCAAATTGCACATTGGTTTAGGTAGAAAGGGCCACCAAAGTGCATTTTTAGCACTTGCATGTGTAATATTTATTTTTTAGGCTTGTGACGAATGTAAAAAATCAACGTAAATATTATGTTTATTAGTCGTTTGGAGAGATATTCGTGTTTAAGGTTGTGGTCATTTTTGTAGGGGTACGGTGGTTGTATAGAGAGTGGTGGTTGGGATGTTTAAATTGATAAGTAAATGATGGGTTACTTGAGAGATTTAGGTTTGAATTCTGGGTGGTGATAGCATGGTAGTTGCTTCCTTTGTTGAATTGACTTTCTTTGCCTACATATGTGGGTCTTAGATTGGTTCGACCCCAATGGAAAGAGAGAAGAAACTTTTGTTGAAAGGACAAAAGCACAAAAAGTTGACCAAAGCTCCACAATGCGCAACACTAAGTTTCGTTTTTTCCCAAGTAACATATGATTCAGCATTTTGGAAAAGAATTGGTAAGGCCATTTACGATAAAAGTGGACACTGTGAAATAATCTGGGGCACTGCTTTTTTGTTTTTAAAAGAAGTGATCAAGAGTCATCCACTTAGTGGGGGCGGACGGCTCGTCGGGTCAAGAAAAAGGAGCCCTTACCAACCTTGGGTGCGATTGGGCTCCCTATAAAACATAAAGGCATTTATATGTTTATAAGGATCCCATACACACTGACACATATATATACAGGGAGACCATATATACATTTTTTATTTTATTTTATTTAATTATTATTTATTTTTTTGTTTTTTTTTTGTTTTTTTTTTTTTTTTGGGGGGGGGGGGGGGGGGAGGTGGCGCTGGGCTGATCTAAGTATAGCAAGATGGATTGCATTTTATCTAGCTAAGTTGAGGCCGTCCATGTGACAATGCAGACAGTCCAAATGGACTGCTTTTTTCTTCGCCAAACCGCCCCTGCAACACCTTATCAATTCTAAGATACCTAGTCTCAACATCTTGCAAAACCTTACTCAAAGAGTAGATAGATTGCTGGATCCGAGCTTCTTCTCTAACTATCATTGCACTTACCGCCGCAGAGGTTACAAAAGTATAGATTCAGAGGTCTTTTGCAATAAAGGGCTTAGCAAGAAGTGGCGGAAAGGCTAGGTATTCCTTAAATTTATCAAAGGACTTCTTACGTTCCAAATGTCCATTCAAAATCCTTGCACCCCAAATTACTTTCAAGAAATGTAGACATCGGTCTACCGAGCGCAAGATGAACTAACCGAGAGCTACACTACACAACCTATAAGTTCCCGTCGTCGCTTTATCATCTGGGTATGAGCCATGAATTAAAAGGCTTTGATGTTTTTTTGGTTGGCCTACAATCGCTCGCTTTAAGATTATGAAGCCCGAACATTCTCAAAAGTAACACCAAAGGCGCAGTTGGTTGGAATGGGCTACATTTGGATGTAGGTTTCACTAAAGTCTACACCGATCCTTAACCTTGACAATTTTGACAAGTATATGATCCGCATGGACTGCCATTTTTTTGCGTAACAAGATCTTGTTCACAAGCATATGACATTTAGCTCCAGCATTTTCCAAGCGAATGGCATCACCTTGTAACAACTAACACCAATATTCTGACGAAGGAGGTCTTAGGAATGTCAACTTCGTGCATCCTGATGTGATTGTAGATTGAACAGGGGTATAATGAGGTGGCCCTCAATGGGAGAGAGCTCAACTGCTTCCCTCTACATCCCACAGCTTCGGTAGACCCGCTTCATCTTTCGGTCAATAGCATCTTCTTAGTCGCCTTATATTCTTTCTCGTCCCCTTCCTTTCCTCCACTCATCCTCTACTTTTCTTTCTGTGTCACTGTTGGCACTTAAAATTTCAACCCAAAAGTTATTTTGGATTCGTACTGGATGGTTCGGACAAGGCAAGTCGGTTTCGAACTTTATCAAAGTTCCAATCCATACCATTTGGATTGAGAATTAAATAAAGGTGCACAAGGATTACTACAAATCGGTGGGCTGAAATTCGAAGGTTTTGTGGGCTTGACAAGGTTTCAAACCCCACTGAAGTTCAAACTCAAGCATGTGGACTCGAAGATGGACTTTGTAAATCAATGGGCCACTAAGGTTTCGAACCCTTTAAGTTCAAACCATTCCAACGTTACCTAAAAGTCCGAAGTCCAAACCCAAAAAGAAGGGTATTCATCACGTGGTTGACTTATCCTCTGGGAGGATAAGCCAAATGGAGGAAGACTTAACTGGAGAAACAACCTGATAAGCCTGAAAGGATTCCTGTGGAAGCCTCTATAAAAGGAAGAGGCAAATCCTACATAAGAAAAGGGGGAAAGAAGTTTCAAAAAGAGTCAGAGACAAAAAGAGAAAAGAGAGAAAACAGAAGCTCTACAGAAACCTTCAAGCGCTATGGCTTACAGGTATAGGGTTCCAACCACCTGTTGGTGGAAAACTTTGTAACTCAGGGGTTAATTCCCGCCTTCAATAAAGTTTTGTTCGTCTCTTTTACAATTCATGTTAGTTTCTTATTTAGCTTATCTAGAATCGGAGGTTTTCATCGATAGTTCGTTCGACGATGTAATTAACGATCTCACAGGTATCTGATCGGAGACGGGATCCCCACAACCACAAAGTAAACATCGACACAAAATTCAGCGTCGATGGATGTTTGTTCGCATTTGATTTTTGATCGACCCTCTGTTCTTTAAGGTCCCAAAATCAATGCTAACAGTCACCATAGCCCAACGATCCACTGCATTGCCCTCAAACCATATGTTGGCGTAGATGGTGTACCGGTAATCATTGAACGAAAAACTTGAAAATCAACTTAGTGCCAAACCCAGGGATATGGTCTTTGTTTTAATCACTTAATCCACTATTTTGCTGTAGTTATTCAGCTTTAGAATCTAATGAACCAGAAATAATAATGAGAAATTACATACTAGATAGTAGCCACTTATTGGTGAGCTACATTGTATCTGATCAACATAATAGTGTGATTCACTCGCACATATTGGCAGTGTCATATGAGCCCATATTACCATAAAGTGAGCCGCTTCATAAACTAGACATACAACTTAAATAAATGTTTCACAGGACAGACGGTAAGTAGTTTAGATGCTTGTCCCAAATAATTTTCTGAACAAGATAACAATTAAGTAAACACTATCCCAGATAGAAAAAGAGCAGTTATTGGGACATAAATGATCTTTGAAGTACTAACCACTGGCATATCCTCCCACCATAGAAGTCAATGAACTGGAATATCAGAGATAAACGGGCTTCCTCTGAGCTTATCGAGAAGAGGTATTCATTGACGTCTTCGAACAATATTACCCGCAAAAGTTGCTCATCATCTTCTCTGTCCTCTATCCCATTGCTATGAGGAATCCCTGCTCCTTAGCAATCGGATTGAGATTGTTGATTAACATCAGAAAAAATCTAGCTGTAACTATATGAACTTTTCTACTTCAGAATGATAATGGTACATGAATATGGTTATACGTAAACCATTCAGAGACCAATCCATAGCTCCCTCGCACCAACAGCAGCAACCACCCAAAAAGATAAGACAATACAATAAACAACTATTAAAGATGCTGTGATAGGGATAACCCCACCGCCCACCCCCTACAACACACACTCAACACTCTTCTTGCCATTTCCCCACGAAGTTCTATGATTCACCATTACACTTGTCTTATGCTGTGGTTGCCTCCCAGCTACCAATTGATCCCCTGTATGCTAGTGCAGTTTACACTCCCTTTGCCTATGCACTTCGTGGTGCGGCACCCTGAATTGTTTGTCAGAGGTTGATCTCCTCAGATGCGATTGGGGGCATGCACTTGAGGGTGAGAGTGAAGCATAATACATGTTGTTGGGCCCATTATCTAAGAATTTAAGCTTATAGAACTAGTAACTAAATAGTTAACAGAAATCGTTTCTCAAAACAGGTCCTGGCAGAACATAAAATAATTAGTCAGCCTGTGTGAGCCACATAAGCATGCTCTCAGGATCTTACAGTCATACACCATGTACAAGTGTTCTTGTAATATCAAAGTTCTACACCTTCATAGTGAAGGATAAAAACAGATACAACTAGTAAGGAAACATAGAGAGTACCAAGATATGAGAGAGACAACTGAGGGGCATAAATAGAATTAGTTGCCATAGAAAGGAAAGGGGAAGGGGGGATATGATCCTTCTAATGGGCCAACACGATCAAAGTTTAGGTCATTGTGGAAAAACAGTTCCCAAGACTGCCCAAATAAAAAGAAGTCAAAGCTATGGTGATAGAAATGAATTTTTTTTCCCAACAGTCCACTATTCAAAGTCCTTTCATATATCAGTTCAATCTAAAACGTTTCATCATGGCCTCACATTTTTGGGTTAAACAAATTATCCCCATCGGGTATTTCTTTTCACAATGCACCCCTTGTTGGGTTTTGCCCCAAAACTTGTTGATTAATTGACATTATTTCTGAATAGTAATTCGGATCGTTTGCACAAGATACATTTTACTTTGGGACGGGTGCGCATTTCACCTCACTGTTTCAATTTGTTGCGCAGTTCACGTTATTGTTTCAAATTTGTCATCTATTCACCAATTGACGGGTAAATTTAAATTTCCTCTGACAGTTGTTACTTTCTTTTGGGCAAAAAGGTAACTACATTCACTCGTCCAGCATAGCAGCTACCTTAAAAAATTGACCACTCAAGATTTTACACGTAACAACCACCGTCTACCTCAAACCGCGTATGTTTTAAGCCGCTTCTCTCACCAGGCCGCTGCTCTCTCCATCCTCAACCTCATGTTGATCCAGCAACGGGTAAGCAGGAAAAGCACCACCACCACAACCCATCTAAATCACCACCAAACGTGGGGCTAGGAAGGACGCAGATGATGAAGGTGTGGACAGCAACGGATTGGGTGCGGTGGTGGCTCTGTTTTGATGTGTGTGCCCCTAGGAAGCACCGACACCTCATATGGGTTGAAGGATTGTGTCCGACACCCCGACACTTTACCAACACTGCCAGACAGGGTCAGACACCTCTTAGAAGTGTTCGAGTATTTTTAATTATCGGGGGCACTATGTCAAATACTTCGTGAATTGTGTCGGACAAAAGGGGCCATAGTATAATATCTCAAACTTATTTGAGGGTCAGTATGTAATATTTGAAATATGGGGGCTTTTTCCAAATTAAATTCTAAGCCAAACCATAAAGTTATATCGACAAACGTTTCTCTTTTTCTATGCGGCTGTTGCTGGGTCTATCTAACCAAAACGAGTCGAAGACGAAGGAGACGGATGACTAAGCATCTCGCCAGAGGATCTAGACGGAAGATAAATTGATGTAGATTAAGCCCTTGATCGAAGAATAAAACTTGAAGTTAATGGGTCTGTCGGAGGAGGTAATGGGTCTGTTGGTGGAGATGGTTGTGGTGATGGGTACGACGAAGACTTGTTTCTTATTTGGGAGAAAATATGGCACAGTCGGTGGCCAGATTTCGAGTATGGTTGGCCTGATGGTGATGATGGTAGAGTTGTTGGTAAAGATGGTGGTGTTGTGATGTCTATAGTGGTGGTGCTCGTCGTTACGGTGGGGAGGAAGCGGAAGGTGAGAGAAGAACAATTTTGGTATTTTTGGGAAGCTAATGTGGTTGCCAAGGAAAATAAAAGGGTGAAGGGTTACGATTTTAGCCCTGGGAGGTTGACGGATGTTCAAAAACTTGGACTTCAAACCCTTCAATGGTGAATGGAGGACAACTTAGAAACACTAAGATGAATTGCGCCAAAATTGATACAGTAAAATGAAATGGGCACCCGCCCCAAAAGTATTAAGGTTTTATGCACAAATGATCCTAATAATTATGCACGTTTCACGAATTGGTAATCCATGTTATTCTCTTATTTCTATATTATATGTCATATAATTTATGTGTATAAAGATGTTTATACATGGAAGGTATAAATCATGTGATACATATATTAAATAAAAAAAGGTTCACAACCTAGATGAATCTAGAAAAATCTTCTAATATGTTGCAATGCTCAATGAGATGGTTTATCTTGACCCTGAAAGTGAAGACTTCAAGTAATGTACCAGCTAGAAAGCACGAACTCCGGTGCGGGTGTAGATACGCGGACACGTCATTTTATAAAAAAAGAGGCTACGGGTGCGGCAGGGATACGGCAAATTACACACACACACACACAGAGATTTACCTATGCGTGTGAATAATATGGTCTTTATATGTGTAACAAAGATTAATCCTTCCAACCAAATTAGTGAGGAAGTTTGTGAAATTGGCAGGCTGTTTTGGTATTATTAAAACTTTATAGCTGAATATAGTATCGCTTGTTTGAGTTTGGGTATTACTAGTATTTCTAAAAATGTATGGGGTTAGTTTGGATAATAAGCTAATAAGTGAGTTCCAAATAGAGGCATTGAAAATTAGAAAGTCATGTAGCAGCAGTAACATCAAGAAGAGAGACAGTCTTCTTCTTCCAAAACAATAACAGAGGCAGTAACATTGAGAAGAGAGACAGTCTTCTTCTTCTTCCAAGATAATAACAGAGGCTGTCCTCCTCCTTTTCCAAGACGAGCCATCAGGTACCTCCTCCTCCTTTAATTTTCTTCTTCTTTCTTTTTCTTCTTCGGTAATCACACTACGATGTCCATAGCCGGACGCAGTCGTCGCCAACTTCCAGTCGCTGCCGCTTTCTTCTTCTTCTTCTTCCTCCTCTCTCTTCCCAAGGTCGCCAATCATTATTCTGACCCAGATAACTTGTTCCCAGATTCGACTTTGAGCCCTCAAGCACCCGGTGCGTGTCCAAGCCGTGTCCCTGCCGTGTCGGAGCCGCACCCGAAGGTCAGCAAATTAATAGAAATATCAAATTATTATGGACACGCACCCCGTGCGCACCCAGCCGCACCCAAACCGCACCCACACCTGATCCACACCCAGTGCTGGTGCGTCGGCCGAAATGCCGCACTCGTGCTTCGTAGTGTACCGGTGCTTTGATATCAAGTTCAGTGCTCGATATCAAGTGAGTGCTATTATCTTATAATAATAATCAACACCTTGACTATTGGGTAATGTGTGTTAGGGATGTTGAGAACATTATCTATGGTCAGAAGGTTCTACATTCTCTTTTGAGAATACGATATTCCCTTGGGTTTAATTCATTATTGACCATGAAACCAGGTGATGTCTTCTAGTTAGGTATAGGAATTAACTTAAATCAACAGATGATGAACGTACAAATTAGGCACTTAAGGACTAGACGTTAATATTTCGAAACTGCATTTAAATTAATTTTTAGAGTTTCCTGGAACAGTAATATGGGCTTAAACCAAATTTCCAGTACAAGAGTGCAATCGCAGTAATTTAGTGTGGTGTTAACCGTAATTAATAGTTTCAAGATAAGGTTACGAGACAACCTAATGATTCTAGAACGCTATTATAGTTAGAAAAGGAAACATTTAATGACCACTTCCTATTCTTAATTGTTACCGTATATTTTTGGATAAGTAATTGTGATCAGATTAAGAGAGAACTATTAAACGTAGTAATAGAAATACTAGGGCTAATCACGTTCTGTAGATGCATCAGAGAGCAATTTCGAATTTCTCTCTCTTCTCACAACACAGCTTTGTGAAAGCTAGGATTCAGGACACAAGCTTAGAGTCCACTCTCCAGATCCTGCGAGGTTCTGGAAGGGAGATCTAAGGAGAAGCTCAAATCTTTGTAGATCAGTCTGGCAATTGGCAAGTTCCTTTTAAGTATAGCTTTTTTGCATTGTCATGTTCATGTAATACTATAAAAGAGAGAGTGGGACGAGTATTGGTTGTTAGATTGTTTTCTTACCTATAGCCTATAAAGCACGGACACGGGTGCGGATACAACATGGGTGCGGATACGCGGATACGGCATTTTTGAAAATTTTAGGATACGGGTGCGGCGGGGATACGGCATATTTTATAAGTATTTTTTAATTATGTATACTTAGTATTTAATTTCTCAACAATTTAAATCTTAATAATCATAATATATGTGTTTGATAAGTGTAAAAAGATATTAATATTTCAACCAAAGTAGTGAGTTTTTAAGTTTACTGGGTTCTTTTGTAAATTTTAAATCTTTCAACCAAATTAGTAAGAATTTGTTAAGTTTAATAAGTTGTTTATAAATATTAAAATTGTATAGTTGAACATAATAAAGGTTTTATGTGGTATCACTTTTATTTCTTAGCTTGGTTTATGTAATAACTTAACAATTGGGTCCTTAAATAATATAACAAAATTAGTTGTCCAAAAGTCAAAAGTCAGAACAAGAACATAGAGAACATCGAACAAACAGATCGAACTCCTCCTTCTCTGGAAGCGAGCGCACGCTGCAATGGGTTGCCGGTAAGTCCCCTTCTCCTTATCCGTCTCCTCCTTCTCCTCCTCCTCGCCTTCTTCTTCTGCTGATTCTAATTCTTCTCTCCAGTCTCTCCTCTCAAATTGGTCGCCGGTGGTCACAGATCTGCCTTTCACAGAGCGATACGCACTCTAGCCACACCCGGGATTTAAGAATTTAAAAAAAATAAATGTTGGACACGCACCCACGCCGCACCCTAGGCACACCGGCACCCAACGTGTACCCGGTGCCGATACTTCACCCTAAGTACCGCACCAGTGCTGCATGGCTTATAACTTTTCGAATTTTTCCAGCAAACATATATCACCTATTACATACTACCTCAAAGCATGGGGCAACCGGCCACTAACCCAATGTCATGGACCCAAGGACATTCTCACGCAAATATGACCAGCTATACCTGAATGAGGGCCCACGCCCTTCTCCAATAGATCTCCCCGTGTCTAGGTGATGTTAGAGTAGGTGCAAAGCCCTGTAGATTAAGTTGTGGCATTCCATCTTGTATACCCATGCCCACCCTTGCATAAGCACCCACACAATGAATCCGTAAAAAGCTACCACACCCAATCTCGTGCGCCAACTACCCCGAGTCCCATCTTACGCCAACGCCCCCATGCTACAGAGGCTCTTTGTGATTGCCTCACACCCCCCCCCCCCCGGTGCTCGCCATCAAAGAGGTTTCAAACGCTTTGTCTATTTCCCCTGGTGGTCTAACATTCTCGTACAAAATTAGGTCTAGCACTAATACAACTTGTCACGGACCCAGGGACATTCTCACATAGACACGGCTGGCTATACCTAAATCAGGCCCCCAGGCCCTTCTCCCAATATATCCCCCCCCCCCCGGTGTCTAGGCGATGTTAGGGTCGGTGCAAAGCCCAATGCATTGTTGTGACATTATACGCCAGAACCGTTGTGCGATCAAATGCTATATCGCCATAAGGCCCATGGGCAGGGCCCCACAAAATTAGTCCGTGACACTAGGCTGCCAATTAGAGCTGACCTAAAGCTCATTCATGCAAGAATTGACCACTACCATGGCTAGGCGACCATCCCTAACCGGCCGGCGAACCTTTGGTAGTTCCTCCACCAACAAAAAGCACGATTATCCTACCTTGGGTGATGTCAATTAATTTGAGATTTGGAAAAGGCAATCTGAGTTGAGGACAAGAAATATGTCTAATCAAGTCATCTCAAAGCTTAGACCTCTCATACTGCTGCCTCGAGATCAGCGAGGCCTGGGCAGCTGCCATGTGGAGGAGGCGAGCACCTCGGGGAGATCTCCATGGATGCTTTCTAGGGCTTCTTTACAATGGGTAAAGGAAGGTGAGTAGCATATCGACATCTCAGAATTTATTTGTCGTATTTTGAACATTTTAAACTGCTCTACCCAAGGAGGGGGCAGGTTATAATAATTGATGGTTAGCCGGAGTCGTACAAAAAAGCATCCCGCTCCCGCGTTGACCCCTAACAACGAAAAAGCAAAAGTAATGTTTAATCCCGAATCCCTTAGACTCAAAGTTGCGTGCCCATTCCTTTATATTTACATCAGGCTGAAGGGAGAGGAAGGATGTACATGATTAAGAAATGTAAAATTTGAGCCAAGAAAAATAAGTTAAAAGCAAGGAAAAAAAGGAAGACAAGAAGACAGGAAAAAGAACGAGGAGGACACCTGATTTTGCACGACAAGGCATCCATTGAACAGAATCTCTTGATAACTCCTCTTCTGACCATCTGGTCCAAGAAGTAGTGTTGCTGCCTTCACCATTAGCTTCGATGTCACCACTGATGCCCAGCATTTTCAGCAAAGCCTCAGTATCATCTCTGGACTCATAATCTCTTGTCTCGGATTCATCATCAAGCTCCTCGACGGACGCATTGTTGTCTAGCACAGTTTCTGGATCAACGCCAACATCATTACTGGTGTATAATGGTTTGGACCAACCTGTCCAGCCACCTTCTTCACTATGCGAGGATTCCTCATCAATAACCATTTGTCTATGTTCCTCATCTTTTTCCAGCCATGTTGACCAACCAAGAGCCCCATCTTCCCCGACCCTTGCACCATTACTATTCCAGAAGTACTCGAACAGTCTACGTTTACTCTGCTCAGTAAGAAGTAAAGAAGGACAGAACAAACCATATTCAATCTCTGCCTGAAATAAAGCAGTAGCCAACTCTTGGTAGCCTGCCAACCACTCAAACCGACAAAGCCCGATGAATATATCAACCAGACTCAGCTCGAGTTGAACAATAGAAGGATCCAGAGAAGATTGGGGAACCTGCATGACAAACACAACGCAAAATTCGATGAATCAAAAAGACAAGCAAAGATAAGGAAAACTAAACTTACATAAATGCATTAGAATGGATAGAAAAAGAAAACTCTGCTCTCCGATTCAACTCTAAATTATGCGGAAAGCTATAGTTGACTAGAAAATTAACTGGGTCAGAAAAGGGAGTCCAAGCCACTACAGGGTACCAGGAGGGTTAACAGTATGCCCCCATCTTGTGGAGAGCTTATTTTCGCGATTTGAACACATGACATCAAGGTCGCACAGAGAAGCATAATACTACGCCAAGGCTCGCCCCCTCATATACAACCTTGTTGCTCGGATAATTTGGTGCTCAGCTTTGCCAAAGTGTGATAACTTAGAAATTTGTAGCATTTTAGTTCTAGCCATATCCACATTAATATAGTCAATTTGCAAACTGAAGTGCCCCATGGGGATACTAGGAAGTCAAAAGGCAGAGTGAAGAGGGAAACATTAAGAACACAAAGACTTGAACAAGTACAAATCAGAAACTACGCATGGAAGAAACATCTAAAATTATCAAATAGGCATAGCTTCAAAACCTTAATGGTAAAACGGCAACAGGTTTCCAGTTAAAAGGAGAAGGCCCTGAATTTAATTCAAATCCGACGTGGGCAGCTAAACCAACGTGGGTAAACAGTCAGAAAAGTTGGGCTTCTTTTTCAAGCTGTATCATAGTCATTCTTACTTCTACTGTGGTTTCCATGTGGACGTGAACTTATTCAATTACGATTAAGATTAGGTAATTTTGATGCTGGAGCCTAACTGGGCAGATATAAGTGACTGAAACACCTCGATGGGAAAAAAAGTTAAAAAAAGATCTAGTTGAGTGCCTTTAACTGCCAAGCAAAAGTGATACTTCTCACTGCACTTAGCAATATTTTCATCCTAGCGGATAAACATATATACACCTTTATTCATAGTGTTCATAAGTCGCCTGACTGGAGAACAGCCTCTGTACGTACTCATAAAGAAATGGAATACTTTAAGTGCACTACAGACGGTGTTGTTCACGGTAGAAAAACCGTGAGACTCCTTGTGAAGCCAACTAGGAGACCCACCAGGTTTTTCGGTTTCGTGAGAGTTAACCACAACAAAAACGTGCTACAAGAATCCTCCTGGGACTGTAACGAAAAACTGAACAGAGGAACCAAAAAGGACTGGTGGAAGCACAAAATATAACTACACTTGAGCTCCCAAACTAAATTGATTTAATGAACTCCACAACTAATTCAACATGCCCTAAAATCTCAGGAAAAGATAAGGATAATGACTCAGACCAACATTCTCAAAGCAACTTCAACCACATTTTGTCTATGTAATCCAGAAAATCTCCGAAGAATAATAGCGTGAAATCAAGCCCTAAAAATGATATTGCCACTGATTCAACCCTACATTTATGTCCTCTTGTAAACCGGGCAAGACGGCCTCATAGTTACAGTTCCAATCCTGTGACTGTCTCTGATATGTAGAAGTATTTTTTTTTTTAAATTCCGCCAAACTGCCCTTCTTTTAGGTGGGCTGTAAAAATATGCCCTTATTCTCACAATTCCTACAAACTGCCGCTCTTTGGGCAGTTTGTGGAGAGGAAAAAAAGAATCACAAGGTATGTGTGCATGTGAGCTTGTGGGTGGTGAGTGCGTGCCACGTGCCTCTGGGTGAGTGGATGCGTATGTCTGTGGTGTGTGGTGGGTGGGTGCAAGCGAGAAGGAGGGAGAAAGAGGGAGAGGGGGGGAGGGGAGGGAATGTGATGTGTGTGCGTGTGTACGGGTGTGTGTGTCAGGATGGGTGGAGTGGGGTGGTGGTGGGTTTGAGATAGTGGGAGAAGATTCACAGGGGTCGGAGGTGAGGAAAAGGGGGTTTGCATGGCGGTGGTGCTGAGCTCTGGTTTGTGGAAGAAATTGAAGAGAGAGATGAAGGGGGAGTTTTCTTACATAGGTTGTTTGTGCTTAACTGATTTTTTATTTCAACCTTTTGTGTGTGTGTGTGTGTGGGGGGGGGGGGGGGGGGGGGGGTTGGAGTAATGGCATTTGAGTAAACTCGCACAAGCCGCCCAAAAGAGGCGCAGTTTGGTGAATTTAAACTAAGAAGCACGGGTACGGGTACGGATACAAAACGGGTGCAGATACGCGGATACGGCATTTTTGAAAATTTTAGGATACGGTGCGGCTAGGATACGGCAAATATTATATATATTTTTATATATATAATATATGATATATAAATATTTTTACTATGTACAACTAGCATTTAATTTCTAAATCAAATACAATACCATTACGGTAGTTCAATACCATCAAACCTTAAACACAAAAAAAAAAAACAGTCACAATGGTCCAAGTAAAAAAATACACTGTCACAGCAAAATCAAAAAAAATTTTGATTTGAGAAGTGAGACTATAATTACACAAAAAACATTCCACATTCTACATTGTTCGAGTCTCAGCAGAAACCAAGAACAAAAAAATATTGAAGACATAGGAAGACAGAGAGGAAGTCGGAGACATTAGACATACCTTCGAAGCAAAGCTGCCGGAGGTGAGTAGGGTGGTCGCGAGTGGTCGCCGAAGGTCGAGGGAGGTTTTCGGTGGTCGCGGCTGTTCGGTGGTGTCGTGGGTGATCACTAGACCTGGCAATCGGGTAAAACAGCCGGGTACGGGTAAAATCCGGTCGGGTACAATCCGGTCGGGTACGGGTAAAAACGGGTCGAGTATAATGTACCCGGATTTTCCCGGGTAGGATTTTTGGGAACCCATACCCTACCCCTGCGGGTAGGGTATTACCTGCAGGTAAATCCTCAATTTCTGATTAATTATTTTTTAAATAAACAGAGTTTAATTAACCACTAATTACAACCTCCCACAATCAAATACTATATGTTCTCCATCAAAATTCATTACACAAAAATCTCAACATCTTTCCATCAAAAAATTAAAACCAATATGAACATTTTTCAACACTAAAAAAAAAAAAAATCTGCACATCAGAAGACACGACAACCATCAAAATCCACACTGAAAGTCTACCCAACAAGGCAACAACCACAGAGACGGAGTGAAGGTGGCGATGTGGCCACGGTGATAACAGATCGGTGGCGACACAGCCACGGTGGTGATGGATCGGTGACGACGGGGCCACGGTGGTGACCGAACGGTGGCGGCGGAGATGCGGAGTGACCAACCGTGGCAGCGGAGACGACGTAGCCACGGTAGTGACTGATCTATGGCGACGGGGCCACGATGTTAACGGATCGGTGACGACGGGGCCACGGTGGTGATCGAACGGTGGCGGCGGAGATGCGGAGTGACTGACCGTGGCTGACCTACATGGCACCGTTGGTGGAGTAGGGTGATCGTGACTTCAGTAGATCTGTGAGAAAGAGAGAGACTTGAGAAAGGGAACCTGTGAGAGGGGATCTGTGAGGGAGAATTGAGAGGCAGAGGCGGCAGATCAAGTGGGAAGAAGAAGAAAAGGAGAGGTTCTAACCCTAAAAAAAGTTATATATAGGCACAGAATCGGGTAAACCCGGGTAACCCGAAAACCGACCCGAACTACCCGAAAATTACGGGTCAGTTCGGGTACGGGTCAGATTTCAGCGGGTAGTGAATATTGGTACCCGTACCCGGCATTTTGGACCGGGTACGGTTCGGGTAACGGGTACGGACATCATTTTGCCAGATCTAGTGGTCACGGCTGTTCGATGGTGTCGTGGGTGGTCGCGACTGTTCGGTGGGTGTCGAGGGAGGTCGCGGCTGCTGCGATCTCTCTCTCTATCAGACGAGACTCGTGTGCCCTAATTTGGTAAGTATCGTTGATTTTATGTTATCACCCCCAAAAAAATTAAGTTTTGGGTATCAACCCCTGAAATTATCTTCTAGATATTATGTTTTCAACCCCCAAAGTGTCGGATCCGCACCCGAACCGTATCCGAGCCGCACCCGAATTTCTGTAAATGAAAAATAAATGGAAATTAATGGGTGCGCACCCGACACGCACCCTAGCCGCACCCGTGTCTGATGCGCACCCGACCCCGATACTCCTTCCCTTTTGAAGCACCCGTGCTTCATAGAATTTAAACAAACAAAATAGTGATCTCGGCAGTCCACGGATTGACGTGGACAGCCCTAGCTCAGGTAGATAAAATGCAACTTATCTATACATACATATATACATATGTATCTATATATCTATACATATACATATGTATATATGTATGTATAGATATATATATATATATATGTATGTATGTATGTATGTGTGTGTGTGTGTGTATTGCCATCGCAATCCATTGCTAAAGAAAACAGCTCTATAATTCTCGCAGAAACAGGAAACACCAAATGACAAATTCCTCCAAAACCTAGCACGCCTCTTATCCCCCACCACAAAGGATGCTAGGAAGCACCGACACCTTATATAGGTCGAGGTATGGCGTCCAAAACCTCACCGACACCGCCGACATGTGTCCAACACCTCTCACCAGTATCCGAATGTCAGACCATATGGGTCCAATGTGAAAGTTTCAAACTTATTTCAGGGGTCATTCTGTAATAATTGACAAATTTGGGGCTCTATTAGAAATAAACTATAAGTATGCCCTAATTTTATCGATCCATTACCATATTCTGAGTCTCACCTTGAGGCTGCTGTCTGCCGAAGAAAACGAAACCATCAAGCCGACGACCCACTGCTGCTACTGTCACCAAAGGACTCACTGCCATTGCCTGTTTCCAGCAACAGGTACCTTTTTCTTTCTCTCTCATCTCTTTCTTCTTTCCTTATTTTTTTTTTACTAAAGCAACTTCTCGCTTTGGATCTGCAACTTGAAGATCCCAAGGTTCCAACTTGAAACCGTGTCTTTCCCTCTCATATCTTTCTTTTTTCCTTCTTTGCCTCTCAATTCTTAGGTCGTGTATATTCTGACTACTAAACGGGAGACAAGAATGACCTTAAAACAGGGGCTTGGAAAGAAAGGCTTGTGAATTGGGCCAATTGGCCTTAGAACAACAAAACAATTGCAAAAATAATCAATTTAACAGCCCCCTTAAAAGTTCCTTTACTGACATTATGAAGAGAATATGCATCATTAAAACTAAAAATATGCATCGGTCGGTGCATAGGCAAGGTTTCCCTACTTTCATGTTTTTGTTTCCTTTTTGTATGACTTTGTAAGACTTAAGTACTTTCTCATGTTATATACTATTTTTTTCTCTACTACATTGGATTCAACTTTTTAGGTATGACTTGTATTTGAATTGCTTGTTTTGTGGTTATTGATTGTTGTTCTAGATGTGGAATGTATTTAATAGTTAAAAAATATAAATACACACACACACACACATAATAAAAATACATTAAAAATTCAGCGGTGTCCCGCGGTGTCCAAACCAAAATCTGGTTTTTTGGAAATTGAGGTTTCCAGTGTCCCAATCCGTGTTGATATCGTGTTCGTGCTATCTCGGAAGGAGGTGATAGACACAACCTCCCCCAACCCCTACACCATACCACAAATTCCTCCAGAACCTAACACGCCTCTCATCCCGAAAGGTTGGAGCTATAAAGATGTGTAGAGATATTGCATGTGATAGTACCACAGGGTTATTGGTGGGGTGGAGGGAAATATGACTCCTGCAAGGAATGTAAGCTAACTCTATAGTCTAACATTTGGTCATCTGCTTATCATCACATATTTCGTAAACATTCTAAGTGGGCTTTCAGATGCACAGCAAAAGCAATTCAATTCGAGCAATGCAGCATAAATCAAAAAATCAGCATCGGAACAAGTAAAAGACATTAGATTTAACATGAATTTAGAACCTGCCTATACTGCATGCTGCATGCAGTAGATAAAGCTCGTGTGGCAGTAGCATATATCTTCCTCAATTCAGACACCTTGAATCGAGAGAATTCCCCCTGAACAACGTGCAGAAACTGCCTCCACAACTTGTAACTTCCCGAGTTCTGAGTGAGTATCTTCTCCCATCTACCAATCAACACGTCAGTGCTGTCCCTGCTTTGATAAGCGCTCATTAGAGCAAGCAGCAGTTGTTCATTCTCCGGATTGAGCTCGGCTGCTTTCTCCAGTACACTAATCTTCTTTTCAAGAGTTTGCAAGCGAGCCCCTTTCTGCGGCTGCATCGTGGCAACCTTGTCTTGAAACTCCACGAAGTCCAACCAAGCCTTCTCGTCGTGGGGACGCTCTCTCGTCAACCTGTTGAACTCCCTCGTTCTGCGCAGCACCTCGTCTTCCCAAGACTCCTCCACCGAAGCGCTCATTTGATCACCTGACACGGGAATGAAGTCCGCAGATACATTCATAGAAGCCGGCCTCTCAGTTGCAACAATACGTATTCGCTTAAAGTTCTTATGGCGTTCCAAAGCAGCGTACTTGGCAGACCAGTAACGGCCCGCGGACTTAAGCTTGGCATCCAATGCATTAATATCATTATCTCCCTCCAAGCCCCAGCTCCCCTGCTTCCGGTGAAAGTTGGGAAAATAACCAAGCTTGGAGGATTTATAATGTTTGTAGCGAGCAATGTCCATTCTGCATCATGACGACAATCCGATATATTACGCTACGAACTAAATAGCAATATCGAGAATTTGAAACAGAGAAAAAGGTTGATGAAATGTGCCTGTAAATGCAACCAAAGGCCAAATTGTCGCGATCACCACGAGAGTCGAAGAAATAGTCTTTGGTGGTGGTGGTGTCTGACCAGGAGCGGACGTCGGGCTTTCTAGAAGAAGGGGCGGCATAGTGATAAGCATAACGGGCGGATTGTGATTTCCTCTTCTTATGCTTGCGTTTCTTATTTGTATGGTCGCTGTCGTCACCGCCGGAGGATTCGACTAGTTTGTACTGAGGCCGGCCTGCAGCTACTTCCTCTTCTTCTTCTTCTGCCTCTTCCTCTTCCTCTGGTTGGATTTGGGGGGTGGCGTGGCGAGAAGAAACGGCGTCGTTGATGGCGGCGAGGTCGGCGGTGAAGCTAGGGTTTGAGAGCCACCGAGGAGTGGTGTTGGGGATGGTAAGACTGGCAGCGGCGGAGGTTGAGTCGGGTGGTTGGGGAAAGAGGGGGAAGAGTGACGATTGCTTGCCCATTTCTTCCTCCATGCTGCGCGTCCTCTGTGAATCGGAAAGTGTCCCCAGCCAAGTTTTAGATATATTTCAGGCGATCCCAAGTCCCACCGCTTCCGGCATTCGACACAAAAATCGTAAGGGAGTGTTCCCCGTTACACGAGTAGGCCACGCCTGATTTCAAATGTAATTTTCTAGTCCCAGACCAGATTTCCAAAGCCTCGAAGGCAAAAATTGCGGAGGCAACACGTCACCCGTCTGTGGTTTATATAGGAAAAAATTATGCAAGAATATCTGTCGGTTGGATTTGTTGCATAAATAAATAGTCCTCTTGAGCTTGAGTTATAAAAGTTAGCGTAGAGCGACATGAAACAACAACAGTCTTGCACCGGTCGATTCTCTACGGTTTTCTTGTTTGTGTTCGATAGGACTAGGCTCGTGGCGGGTGAATAAGGCTGGTGTTGATGGTGGTGCTGTCGGCGGTGCAAGTGGTGGGTGCTAGAGGTGTCAATAGGCCAGCCTGGCCTGGGCCCAGTAGGGCGGAGTGGAAGCACGGCCCAACTTGACTTCGAGCCGTGAAAATGGGATGGATCCACGCTTAAGCCCTAGGCCCTAACTTTAGGGTCGGGGCTAGGGCCTGGCCTAAATGTAATTTTTTTTTTAATTCATGTTTTGTTTTTTGAATTTGATTTTGGAGATGGTGGTGGTGTAATAGTACGGAGGCTTTGGTTGAGGGTTTTGATGTTAGCTTTTGATTGGGTTTTCATTTTGGCTTTAGAGATGGTGGTGGCGCAACGGCATAGTGGCTTTGATTTATGTTTTTGAGTTTCAGTTGTATTTAGGGTTTGATTTTGGTTTTGGAGATGGCGACGGTGGGGTGACACGGTGGCTTTGGTTTAGGATTTTGGTAGCTCCGACTAGTGACTGTGACAGTGTAGCTCCATTTTGAGGAGTGTGGTGGGAGTGCTGCAGTTTAGCTGTTGATGGTGGAAGTTGTCTGCGACGTGGGTTTGGACGATGCCAACAATGTTGAGGATTTGGATGGCATTAGCAGTTGGCGTAGACGGCGGCGATGGGGGTTTGGGCAGCAATGGTGTTTTGGGCATAGACGGCGGCGATGGGGGTTTTGGATGAGGGAGAAGAGGGAAGGCCCAAGGTGGATTAGGGAACAAGATTCCAAATTTGCCCGTGAAAAATTGACACACACATCTATAAAATTTAGATTTTGACTGTCAATTGGGGAAGGCCACAGAAAATTGAAAAAATAAGGTGAATTTCTAGAAATCTCAGTTTTGGACACCGCTGGATACCGTTTAGTTTTTTATGTATTTATTTATATGCATACATATGTTTACCAAGTTTCAAACACATTCTACCTAACAAAATAACAAAACACACTACTGACTTGGTTTTTAACATATAATAATAATGAAGTGAGATCAAAGCCAGAGTAAAATTGCATTACTGACTTGGTTTTTAACAAAGTGATGCAAGGGAAAACAAAGTAAACAGTAACTCAGCAAAAAAAATGAAGGATAAACGTCAAATGCATTAAGAAAATGATTATAAGAAGAAAGAAAAAAATACGCAAAATCAAGTCAATTAGAAAGAAAAAGCAAACACAGATAAAATAAAATTGAGTGTGACAAAGAATTAAAGGAAAAGGAATAGAAGAAGTGTCTCCATTGGCGTCCTCTAGTGATGAGATAGTCTTCGGTATCGGCTTTGTTCAAATCTTCCTCTACCTCTCCATCAGCCGCACCACTAGTAATAATAACAAAAAAGATTAAGCGATCTGTCGAATGAAGTCTTCCCTACATTATTATTTTTTTTTTTGGAATTTCCCCAATAGGAAAATTTGTTAGAACTGCAATTCATATATATAACCCGCCGGTATGAGAAATCGAACTCGAGACCTCGAGATCACTCCTTGAGGTCCCTTGCTATCTCCACCACCCCTTTGGGTTCCTACATTATATTTAAGCGCATACCTTTCCAGCACTCCTTCAAGAATTATTTGATATGATGTCTAGAAATTGAAAAAATTAAGACAACGATCGGAGGTGTGTAATACATGCCGAGCAAACAAGAGAGGTGTTGGGTTGTCGATAGGGTCCTCGACCTAGAAGAGGTGCCAATCCTGAAGGTGTCCATGATCCAATAGGCTAAACCATGCAATAAATGTCATCAGACTCACTTAAAAATTGGTATGAATGATTAGGGTCGTTAGTGCATTTAATCTGAGATGGGGATCTTTAGAACTTGTTTATTAAAGTCATTTTTTAATATAATAGATCAATAATCCATATTCTTTAAGATATATTCCATACTTGTACAACTTTTTGTCATCTCTGGCCTTTTGCAAATGGAAAAAATTGCATTGGCATCATCCATTGTTGTTTGCTTTGGTTGCAATGACACAACTCTCTAGTTTCTGCAAATCCCCTCATGTGTTGTTGATTCTGTTTCAACTATTAAAATTTTCGTTTAAATTGATCTGATGTGATACTCATGCTCTTGAAAAGTCCGTTTTGCATAAATTAATACAAAAAAATTACCATAATATCCTTCATTTCTTTTTCTCTCCCACTCATGTCTCTATCTTCTCCAATCCCATAAAACCTGAACCTAGTTGCCTATCGCCACCCTCACCAATCCAAACCTCATCCACCACTGCCACCCCTGCCCGCCACCACCAAAGCCAAGTATGTCGCCACAATTAGCCTTAGCCATGTCCGCTGCCTCATCCAACACCCAAAGCCAGCCCCATCAATCCATAGCCATCACCACCACAACGCATCTGCCCGCTCATCCCTATCCACCCACCACCAACCTAGCACTATCCAATACCACCACTCACACTCGCCACAAACCAAACCTCGTCCAACCACCAACAATCAAGCCCTGTCAATCACCACCACTCCCATCCACCACCACCGTTCACGTGATTTATGGCCATATTTGGTTTCGAAATTGTGCAGATTTGTGATTTCTTATTGCGACGACCAAGTTTGGTGCTATGGGATCGAACATCTCTAAGGATTTGGAACGACGGTGGAAAATTATGAAAGGATCGAGGAACACAGATTTCTTACTAGTAAATTATACATTTCCTCTAAGCAGTTATAAGTTTTAACAGATAGAAGACAATAATATAATGACTTTAATTTGTGCTCAATTTACCAATTTGAAAGGCTGAACTCCCATTTTTTTATGCCGTAGGCCTAAAATAGTGACTTCACTCCTTTTTTTTCCCATCATGGTAGCCACATCATTTCAGTTTCTTTCAACCCCCACCCCCAACCCTTTACTTTACCGGCCCAAAGAGCACCACCACCATCTAAATCGAGCCACAACTCTCAAGTCTCAACACCTTGCAATATCGCATAGTCGTCGAAACACCTTTCACCACCCATTCTCTATCCACAACAAACCATCATTGTCGTCTTCATCAAACCATCACCACCACAGCTATCACCACATACACCATCACTATCACCGCACACACCAAAAAGCCATTCTCTCTCCTTTCCAGGCTGCCACTATCCCTTCAATACCCTTGATATGGGTAAAAAAAATACCCACCAATAGGAAGGTGACACTTGTCACCGTTAGGTGGCATCAAAATTGCTCCTTAATTCTTAGAGAAGTGGGAGTGGCACTTGCCCACCTTTTCACTTTCCCACTATCTCATTATGAGCAATAACTGCCCATTAAAACCTGTAACCTCCCACTAATTAGAGTAACTCCCCATTAAGGAATGTAACTGATCCTTCAATACATGCCTATAAAATGGAAGTAAAAAGGGGGAAGAAGGTAAGTTATGACTATCCAAGTTATTCTCGGATACTCTCTCAAAATTGCTTACTGACTTAAGCATCGGAGGCTCTCCGCCAGAGCCCCTTCCGGGGGTCCTGGCGCGTCACCGTTTGCTCGTGTTGTGCTTTGCAGGTCTACTCGTGTGCTCGTTTGGTCCCAACCGACGCTCGTTCGGTACTGATCAATTTTTGGCCACAACATTTTAGCGCCATCCGTGCGACCGACTAGCCAAGCAAATCTAGCAAACACGTCAGCAAAGAAAAGCAAAGGAATTCAAAATGCCAACTGAAAAATCATTGGCAGCACTGGCGGCATTCGTGGCGGTTAATATACTATCGGTGGTCATCAACGGCATTACCACCCAACAACGCTCCTACGAAGCTTCCACCACCGCCATGAAACATCCTTCACTGCCATCATCTAGTGTCTGTGCAATTGTGGGTCGTCAGCGACGTCACCTCGCGGCGGTGCTTTGTTTAGCCAAGCAAGGCCACCCCGCACCACAGTTGCCGCAATACAATCCTCAGTGCCGACTTGGCCGTCGTCGCAGCAAAAGAAAAGGAAGAAAAAAAGAGTTCTCAACCTGAGTGCCGCCGCTACAATCCCCGGCCATTCACAAATACCAAATCTCAGTCGAAGATTGTAGTCGAAACAACTACTACGGGGTGCATAGCATAGTAGCAATCGCTGGATGTGACGACAACCACCACCACGTAGCTATCACGATGCAACGCTCATTCCCAGTTGGGCCGTCACAAAAAAAAAATACAGAAGACCGCCATTGTACGCCACCATCGGCGGCCACTGTCGCCAACACGGGCTTGACAACTCCCCCTCCAACTAGCGGCGCCATCGCAACGTGCGGTAGGCCATCATCACCATTCTGGGCGACTCCTCATGGTCGCTTCAATCTCCGGCCAATCAGTGACACCAATCACAATAACCATGGCAATCAGCCAAATAAAGAGCTTAGCCCATGGAGGCATCTCAATACCAACCACAGGCCTGCCACCACCGCTTCATCTTGACCAACGGCAGGGCCGCCAAACCGTTCTGTTCAGATCCAGCACAAGCACCAGCTCCACCGCACAACCACTAGCCAACGCCCCGCCAATCAGACAAACCCGCTACAAATTACGATCATGGCAAAAGCACGCCGTTGCCATCAAGCGGCAAACCACGATCACTCCGACTCACTTTCTGCCATCACCAGACACACTCCTCTGCCGCTGGTGTTCTGCCCAAGCCTCCACCATGGTGACCAGTCAACAAAGGGCCTTCATCATTGATAACTCCAAGGTGTAACGGCTAGATCTGCCTCTAACTGCGTGGTGATGGGTCCAGTGGCGGCAGCGCTCCGGCGACTCAATGGCTGCTCCCTTTTGTGAATGAGAAAATCGGGCCACAGAACAAATAGTCAAGTGCACAGCTTCCTTTTTAAGGAATTACGTTTGTACCCATAACTATGCATATTTATCCTTAAGACCGGTAATTAAGTCTTATTTATATATGCAGCTTATTTGCTTCTTTAAAAGCCTACACATGTTGCCTCGACTTTTCGTGTCACATGTTTGTCATTAAAAATAGGCGACACGCGCTATGTTGTAGGCTATTATAGACAATTGTTGGCGCCAGCAAGCTTTATATATGCTGCATTTCATGCACCTTTATTTATGTAGACCTATTTGGTCTGGTATCACCCAGTTGCTTCAATTGCTCTAAGTACCTTCAGGCCATCTGAGTGCTAATAATTTTTTATGCCTTGCTTAGATCATGTACTACGACACATCTCAACTATCTAACCGACAGAGCTATACTATCAGATTAGCGCTAAAATAGACTAAGTAGTTGTCTTTATCAGCTCATGCGCTCTCTTGAAGCAAATTTACAGCCCTTGTGGCTTTAGTTACGGTAAGAGCTTCAAAGGCAACATCCTGCCTTCTAAAGGTCATGTGCTGACTTGTGTAAGTTACCACTAATCTGATAACCATGAGAGTGTCACAGCCTATGATTATAGCTTTGCCAGTATGTTTGGCGAATTTGAGATCGCGTGCCCGTATTCTCACTTGCCGCAGGCTATTGCACATCGCTGCACAGCGTATCGGCAAATGTTGTAACGTCTTTGTTAGTCATCCAGTGGCCTTTTGCTCTGACGAACTCCACATCTGCTATTTGCTTGGACAAACCATGGTCCTCTAACTTTACCTGCTCATGCAGCCGAGCACATAAACCACACTACCTAGCTCTATCTACTTCTCACCGAGCCAACAAACAACGATTCTTTTTACGAACATGCCCTACACAGTGACTAAGAAGCCATCTTTGCATCAAAGCCTTCTTAGTCAGGGGGCTATACGTATATGAGAGCTTTTATTCTCGCACAAAGCCTGCTCTCCTCCTCATACAATGGCTGAGTAGCACGACCTGCTCGTCACCACTCATGCCATGTAAGAATCTATCAAGCCTTGGTCAGTCGTCCCTCTCAAATGTGTCGAGCACTACAAACCACCACTTATTAATCATGCTGAGAGCTTTTGCAACCAACGTCCAAGGTCACCCTAATGGTGAATTCAAAAATAATCTCGCCTTGTGCATCACAAGAATGACCAAAAGAACCGTTGCAATAGCCACGTCACTTTTTCTAAATGACGAAAAGCGTCGTCATTCCAGAAATAAACGGTCTAAGAAGAGATATTACGAGGCTCACTCGTTAGTACCGCAACCATGCTCTAGCCACTTTCAGAACCGACACTTTAAGAAGCTCAGCATCACAGTGCCAGTTATCATTCGACACACCTTCATTAAGGACATTTGCGTTGGTCTAGCCTAGTACCTGTGGTCATCTCCATAAAGAGTCGCCTAACTACTTCGTTAGACCGAGTAGACGAGCTCCTTTAGACCTCTCGAAGTCTCTCCTGCACAAAAATAAAGTGAAGAGAAACGAAATGATTTCTCCTTATATAGAGATATTATTGTAATCCAATAGCCAAGATTTCACAACCGTTGGGACAAACAACAAGTGGTGACAATCAATCATCAATACAGGGGGTAAGTTAACCCTTTTATCCCTTGATGAAAATCACAATAAAATTGAATAGATATAATACCTCGTGGACTAAGCCTCTGCTCACCCAGCCAAGTAGACGAGCGCGTTTAGACCAACATGGCCTCTACTCGCCAAGCCGAGTAGATGAGCCCATTTAATGGCCTAAGTCTCTGTTAGCCCAGACGAGTAGACGAGCGCGTTTAGACCAACATGGCCTCTACTCGCCAAGCTGAGTAGACGAGCCCATTTCATGGCCTAAGCCTCTGCTCGCCCAGTCGAGTAGACGAGCGCGTTTAGACCAACAAGGCCTCTACTCTCCCGGCCGAATAGAAGAGCCCATAAAGCTCTCTACTCTCCTGGCTGAATAGACAAGCCCATGAAGGCCTCTACTCTCCTGACCAATTAGATGACCCCATTAAGGCCTCTACTCTCCTAGCCTAGTATACGAGCCCATGAAGGTCTCTACTCTCTTGGTCGAGTAGACAAGCTCATAACTCTTCTACTCTCCCGGTGGAGTAGACGAGTCCATAAAGGCCTTTACTCTCCCAGCCGAGTAGACGAGCCCATGAAGGTCTTTACTCTCCCGGCTGAGTAGACGAGCCCATGAAGGCCTCTACTCTCCCAGCCGAGTAAACAAGTCCATAACTCCTCTACTCTCCTAGCCGAGTAGACGAGCCTATGAAGGCATCTACTCTCCTGGCCGAGTAGAAGAGCCCATGAAAGTCTCTACTCTCCCGGCCGAGTAGACGAGCCCATGAAAGTCTCTACTCTCCCGGCCGAGTAGACGAGCTCATAACTCCTCTACTCTCCTAGCCGAGTAGACGAGTCCATAACTCCTCTTCTCTCCCGGCAGAGTAGACGAGCCCATGAAGGCCTATACTCTCCTAGCCGAGTAGTCGAGTCCATAACTCCTCTACTCTCTCGGCCGCATAGACAAGCCCATGAAGGCCTCTACTCTCCCGGCCAAGTAGACGGGCTTATAAAGGTCTCTGCTCTCCCAGCCGAGTAGACAAGTCCATAACTCATCTACTCTTCCGGCTGAGTAGACGAGCTCTATTCGAGGTCTAAGCCTATGCTTGCAAAGCCGAGCAGATGACACAACCACATTAGAGCCCTCTGCCTCTACTCGCCCGTCCGAGTAGACGAGCTCCATTCGAGGTCTAAGCCTCTGCTCGCAAAAGCCGAGCAAATGAGCACATTAGAGCCCTCTGCCTTTACTCGCCCGTCCGAGTAGACGAGCTCCATTCGAGGTCTAAGCCTCTGCTCGTAAAAGCCGAGCAAATGAGCACATTAGACCCCTCTGCCTCTACTCGCCCAGCTGAGTAGATGAGCTCCATTCAATGTCTAAGCCTCTGCTCGCAAAAGCCAAGCAAATGAGCACGTTAGACCCCTTTGCCTCTACTCGCCCGGCCGAGTAGACGAGCTCCATCCAAGGTCTAAGCCTCTACTCGTAAAAGCCAACCAAATGAGCACATTAGACCCTTTGCCTTTACTCGCTCGACCGAGTAGACGAGCACACTTTGAGGTCAGCCTCTGCTTGCAAAGCCAAGTAGACAAGGGCTTTTGGTCTTAGCCTCTGCTGAGCAGACGAGCGCCCCAGACCCATGTCTCTGCTCTAGCCAAGTATACAAACGCCTTTGGTCTTAGCCTCTGCTGAGCAGACGAGGGCATTAGATCCACGCCTCTGCTATGGCCGAGTAGACGAGCACCTTTGGTCTTAGCCTCTGTCAAGCAGACGAGCGCACTAGACCAATGCCTCTGCTCTAGCCGAGAATACGAGCGCCTTTGGTCTTAGCCTCTGCATAGCAGACATGTGAACTAGACCCATGCCTCTGCTCTAGCCAAGTATACGAGCGACTTTGGTTTTAGCCTCTGCTGAGCAGACGAGCGCACTAGACCCATGCCTCTGCTCTAGCCAAGTAGACGAGCTCCATTCGAGGTCTAAGCCTCTCCTCGCAAAGCCGAGCAGACGAGCACATTAGACCCCTCTGCCTCTACTCACCCAACGGAGTATACAAGCTCCCTCTGAGATCTCGGTGTGCTCGTGAATCCGAGTAGAAGAGAAAATGAGCGCCTCTGCTCGCCAGGCCAAGCAGACGAGCACATTAAAGCCTCTCAATCTCTCTACTCGCCAAGCCGAGCAGACAAGCGCCTTCAAAGTCTCCTAAGCCTCTACTCACCAAGCCGAGGCAATGAGCACATTTGTCTTGTCTCTCTGCTTGCGCAGGCCAGCAGACGAGATCCTTTAACTCTATTCAGCCAGTCGAGTAGACGAGCACGGTTAAGGCCTCTACTCGGCCAATTGAGTAGACGAGACCTTTACTTCTGGTAAACTTCCAAACATGAAAGACCCTTAAACAAGGGCCCAAAATTCGATGCTACGACAATCATCCTGATTCCGCATTCTTACTCCCAAAAGAATACGGAAAAGGGGCAAATGATATGGGTAAAAAATACCCACCAATAGGAAGGTGACACTTGTCACCGTCAGGTGGCATCAAAATTGCTCCTTGATTCTTAAAGAAGTGAGAGTGGCACTTGCCGACCTTTCCACTATCCAACTATCTCATTATGAGCAATAACTGCCCATTAAAACTTATAACCTCCCACTAATTAGAGTAACTCCCCATTAAGGAAATGTAACCGATCCTTCAATACATGCCAATAAAATGAAAGTAAAAAGGGGGAAGAAGGTAAGTTCTGACTATCCAAGTTATTCTCGGATACTCTCTCAAAATTGCTTATTAACTTAAGCATCGGAGGCTCTCCGCCAGAGCCCCTTCCGGGGGTCCTGGGGTGTCACCGTTTGCTCGTGTTGTGCTTTGCAGGTCTGCTCGTTTGGTCCCAACCGACGCTCGTTCGGTACTGGTCAATTTTTGGCCATAACAACCCTCAATTACATCTAGATCCACCAGATCTACCACACCAAAAAGCCACCATAGTCATCGGGAAACCCATGGCTGCACTGCGACACTACTTCATCTACAGCTACAAACACCGTCGACATTGGGCAATAGACTGCCAGTTCACGGTCCAGCCTGGTACACAAACCAATCCCCTCCACACCGCGGCGACGGCAACTGTGTTAGATTCTATGCGTGTGTAGATCTGAGAGGGAGATGCTAGATTTGAAGAATTCTCGAAAGGGATGAGCTTTTGGGTTGTGACTTTATTGTTACGGCCGTGTGGTGTGGTGGTGGCAGTGGTTGTGTATGAAAGGTTGTTGGTACGATGTATAACGAGCAGCAAGGATGATGATATTATGGTGGTGGCGAAATTGGGTATTTATGGTGATGTTGGTCGTGGCGGCGGCGACAGCAATAGTAGGTATGGTAGTGTCAGTGTTGGGTGGTAGATGAATTGAAACATGAAGGCGAAGATGAAAATGGTCAAATCTTGACTTAGTTCCCACGTGTCAACCCATCATTAACAAATGTTGACGATGTGGCTGCCAAGCCACAAAATAGGGAGTAATTATGATTTTAGCCCTAAAAAATTGGCGAGCATCCAAGAAAATGGACTTCAACTCGTCAATTGGTAAATTGAGTACATGTTAGACAACAATGAAATGAATTGCACCAAAATTGAAGCATTAAGGTGGAATCCGCACAAACCCCAAACCATAGGACTTTATGTGCAAATGATCCTAAATGAAATTAGAGGTGTATTTTTACAACCGAGACAAACCACAAGGGACGTCATGTTCACTCCGTGTTTTTGCCCACGTAATTCTATTAGTCAAACGGTTCTTATTTGAGGTGAACTTTGTCTCTTCAACAATTGTTAGCCATTTGAATTGTATCCTAAGAATTGACAAAAATTACGAAGCAGAATTATCTTTTGGCAAACCCCTTTTCTACAGAATTTTGAGGACAAAGCCAAAAGGCCCCTTCAGATCGGGATATTCGAGCGATCACAAAAAAGGTCGCCGAGAACATTCACGAAGAACACTGTTGTCACTCAAAATTTTCAATGGGCTTTGCTCCATACTGATAAGAAGCACCACCAATTTGTTTTAGCACAAGCCAGCCAAAATTGCAGAAGCAGCTATTTCACAAACTAATTACTAAGTGCCCTAAAAGAATTATCACACATCATTTACAACAGAAGATTGAAGATACCCTCCTGCACCCTGACAGAGAAAAACTGAAAACCCTAGGATTACAGATACGTGCAAAGATTACATTCAATTGCCGTCAAACTGATACAGCTTCGTATTGGGGCAGGAGTCACTGATAACACCAAAATATTCAACACACATTGTACTGCATTGTGCAGGCACGGGAAGGGGCAAACCCCCATGACGAGCAGCTTGAACAGAAAACCAATTTCAGCTGAAAGCAATAGGGGCTGCTTCCATCACATCTAAGCGACCAAATCCAAGCACAGTTGACCTTTAGCGAATGGTAGTCACCAAGTAGTCTTCAGTTGATTCACGATGAAATTGGTTCATAAGGGTATGATAGCCACGGGTGTTTCAAAGCTTCTGCTGCTGAGGGACGCTTCTTTGGGTTTATTTCAAGTAGATGAGCAACAAAGTCGATGAAACCTTGGTCCCCCATCAGTAAACGATGCCTTAAGGATGACTTTTTTGGAATCAAGTATTCCAATCTGTTGGAGTCCTGAAGAAGAGCAAGCAGAGGAAAATGTAGCATCAGTGTGTTATTCCAACATAAAACAACACATTTGTGATCTGTATTACTAAGTTATGCGGAAAATGAAACTAGTCTCTCCAAGAAAATGATATATCCAATACGGCATAGTGACAGATCAAAAGAATTTTAAGGAAGAACCATGAAGAGAGGTTTAAAACATTCCTAAATGATGCCAATCATGTCCAAGAATTGAAGAATAGGTCAGGCATATGATCCTTCCTTCCATCTATCTGGGTTTATGCGAGTGCTGGAATGAAGTATATCATTTCTTACCAAACACAAATTATCAAAAACATAGAAACTGTTTGCTCCGGTTTGGTCAGGCCAGCACTAGATCGTGGGAGAAACAGCTAATACCACTATATTAGAATAAAGCAGGGACTTTTCTGTAATTTGCTTTTCTGCTTAAGGGAGTAAAGAGTAGATGGTAAAATGTAGGAGACTTGTTGCCAAGACTGTAAAAGAACTTAACAACGGAGGGAGCTTTGATTGACGAAGGCCGATATACAACTACTCCAAAACTTTTCATATTTTTAACTTTTGGTTAATAGCTTTTGTCTACACAAAGGTATGGCCAGTAGCTGCTGAGTCTAATTGCAGGTAGTATGAATCGCTTTTATCCTCATGACACAATTCTTCGGCTCTGAAATGTTACAACCTCTAAGACGTATTCTATCTTGTCCTTATCTCTTAGTCTCAGACACGAAATTTGGCCGCCACCGAGAGCTCCTTTGCTTCCTTGTAGAGCCTGCCAAAATTTTGAAGATGGAGCACTAATTTGACCTCCTCCGTAATTCAGTTATGTGAGGTTTCTACTTCATAAGCACTTGATGTTTAATGACAGTGCGTTTTGTCTAGCTCCAAAAAAATGGGATTACTCACCAGCAGTGTAGCGTGTGTTTTTACCAAGGAACTACCAAGTTGCACTTCGAGCTCTGTAGCTTAGTGGAAGTATCATAAAAGGGCATGAGAGGAAGTTAAACTAATGCCGCAAGCCATGGATAAGATGGATAACTCTCACATGTAAACATTGAGATATATAAAGAATAAGACCTAGTCACCACATTTTCAGTTTCTAGAAGTAAAAATATGGCTAGAACATGACAGACTCAAACAAATCAGTAACGTCAGGTGGCAGCGCACCAAGGAGCCATCTCAGGTGACGGATTGTAGTCAACGTTGTAGTTCAAAATCCTTGTACTAAATAACGTATACTCCCTCCATCCCTGAAAATTTGATCTGGTTGACTTTGCAATCATATTAAGGATTTAGGTTATAAATTGTGTTTTTCCTATTTTACCCTTTAGAGAGAGGGGGAAGAGAGTGGGCCAGAAGAGAGAAAATTGGTTGGTAGAGTGTTAAATGTGGAGAGAGAAATATAAAATAAAAAAGTGTAAAGTGGCGGGCCGGGAGAGAGAAAATGAGTTGGTAGAGAGTTAAATGTGGAGAGTGATATAGAATAAAAAAAGTATAAAAAGGGTAAATATGTAAAAATACCTACAGAATCTTTCTATTTGGAAGTGATCAATTTTTGTGGGACTGCTAAAAAAGGAAATCAGATCAAATTTTCAGGGACGAAAGGAGTATTAGATAGACGTTCCCGCTTGGCAAGACCAAGTCTTGCTAAAAGGTGTTGTCCAATTAACCACTAATTTTCTAGAGTGGAAAACGGGATGAATATATTAACCACTAATTCTGTAGAGTGGAAAACATGTAATAAGAGAATGTATACGACCAAACGAAGGAGGAAGCTTTATTTAACAGAGGATAACAGATACGAGGCTTTATGTACCACAAGACAAAAGATTTTGTTGCTTATAGAGCTACACGACTTTAAACAGCCAAAACTGAACTTATATGAGCCTGCTACTCGATACCAACACAACTCATTGTATTCTAGAATCTCGTATATCTTGTCTGTAGCCATAGTTGTTCAATATCTCACGGTATGCAACATGCATAAAATTATACGTATAGCACCAAGGAAGCGAATCAAAATGGCATGCGCAACTAAATAGACATTGTGCCACTCTTATTTGTTGATACGGGTCCTGATGTGGGATCCAGAGCTCGAATAATACACGATATGACACAGGAATTCGACTAGCTGCAATTTCACTGTTTACGTTACTTGGGGCTTTTGTCTACAATCTATATCATCTGTACTTGCTACACCCAGAAATAACTCGTCTATTGAAGTATTACTAGAGGCCTTAGACTAGATCAAGTCGCAATATGATATAGTTGCAACATAGACTATTATTACTAATGTTTATTTATAGGTTACACACAATGTGACTTTTAAAAATATTGATGCATATATTACAATAAGCAAGAAGTGAAATTGGGATTTCAAAACACTATGCTCGTAACGCAGATCTTAGAAAAACATAAGCTGGCTGCGTCACGAGACTCTATCCATGAACTGTTTACCACCATTCCGGAGAAATTTCTTCCTGCCACTTTCTACTGTTCTCGTGAAAGATCCAAAGCGTTCCTTAGAAAGAGTTTAATTTCAAGGCTCCATTTTGATCCACACCACAGTCGTAAAAACAGTAGAACTATTCGACATCTGCACCTAGACACTTGCGGAGACTAATATTTGTCACTCGCGTCTACTTGGCAAAAGAAGTGATGTTTAATGGACAAGTGTTGTTCTCTACTAAGAAAACTTGATTCTTTGCCCTTACTAAAGCAGCTTTCATGATTAGGAACTTCCCATCTTCATCCCCCTTACAGTTCTATTGCAGCATGTTTTTGTTCAGAACTAAGAGATCACTTAAGTGATTTGGGAAGGGGAAGCCCTGTGATGGAATAATCTGAGGCAGTTTCCCTTCAGGGAAATTTCTGCACATATTATCCAGTTTCATGCTGCCAGTTGTATCAATCAGTTAACTCGTGAAGCTCATTTTTTGATCTGTGAATATCATATAGGCCAGGGGCATGATGTGGAACCAGGATAGTTACTACTGCTATATTAAAAGAGAGAGTGCAGATAACAAGATCGGTTCTGGCACTGCCACTGCTACACATGCTAATAATAATAGTATATCAGACAGCAGACTGTAAAAGGGAAAATTCAGGAAAGCAATACAAATAACAGTTTGGTCAAAAATAATTTCCAAGTAGTAGAATAACTTGGTCATAATGAAATGTAATCAAATATGTGGCAAATTACACAAATGGTCAATTTTATATTGTCCATCATCTATCAAATGCACCAACTTGTCCTTTATCTTCAACTCCATGAACGATGTAGTCCTTTTCGTGAATTGTAACTGTTAAGTGGTCAAATTGAGGGACAACAATGAGAATTTCTAGAACATTGCTCATTTTGATCCAAGGAGGTCATTTGACCCGTTCTAACCCAGTCCAACCCGGTTTCTTCTCCAGAATCGCCATCCTAAACCCAAGCGCCGCCACACCAACTGCCCCCCCACCGTCAGGTTAAGAATGGCAGCGGTGGGTAGGGTAGGGTTTGGGTTTAATGCTGAGGAGGGAGGGAGTGGTGGATCAGGTTGGGAGATGGTTTGGTTGTGGCTGTGGCTGTGGTCGAACGTGGTAGTGGTGATGAATGATGATGCATTGGTGGAAGGTGGTGCGAAGTGGTGGTGATGGCAAGATCACGACTCTGAAGGTAAGGGAGATTGGCAGTGCAGGCGACGGTGATGGGTAGAGGGTAGGAGGATCAACGGGAAGTGTGAAGGTTTGGTGGTGACAGCCGGAACTAAAACCCAGTGAATTGGGGGGGGGGGACTCACTGAGTTGGGTATCCAAGTGATTTTTCACTTATTTATAAAGAAATTGTTGTTTAATGGTTTGTCCTCCATTTTGACCATTAAAAGGTCAATATTGAGGGAAAAAATAACTCAGAGAATGATACATAAAGGATCATATGTGTAATTTACACTAAAAGATAATAACCACTTTTTTTTTCAGGTAGTAAGTGCCACTCAAACAAACAAGTGATGCCCAAAGCATACTAAGAAGTACAATAAACTGCCACTCAGCTTTTTAAGTCACCCCACATCCCTAAATCAAATCGAATCCCAGGTGTCCACACAGGCATACAATACATCAAGTATGGTGGAGAAAAAACGAAAGAAAGAACTGTAAATGACAGAAATATTTTAAACAAAACACACAGAGAAAAAAAAGGTTTACCTGGTTGCGTTCATAAAGCATGTGATTTTTCGTGAAGTATTTGTATGTATCTCGTCCTTTGGCAAGCATGTCCTGGTTAATCGATCCTATGATACCGATCACCCGAGCAAGTAAAGTAGCAGGCGAATCATTTTGAAAGAGAACCTACAGCACAAAGAATTTAATCTTACAATTTGCAGGAGTAATAGAAAATGCTAATGGCTGCAGACTATCGTAGTACATTGTTGTATTGATCCCAATTATACTATAGACAATAACAATATGGAAGCACTCCTTAAGCAAAGGATGAAAAAAAAAGACAAGGTCAGCGAGGATGAGGAGAGCAAAGCTTCTTATGTTATAATATACCTGTTCAAACTAACCAAAAAAAAAAGGGAGATATTATTCTTTACCGCGTGACAAGCTCTCGCACATAAAACCAACATTTCTATACATAAACAGGAAAGGTGTGTCACATTCAAGGTCCCTATGCTGGTTTTTCCACATCAGTTACTTGAGCCTAAAGCTCAAAGTATTGTAACTTCAATATTGCTTCAAATCTTTGCCTTCGGCAAAATACAGTCAATCAGTAGCATAGTGACCTGTACCTAACTATTAAAATAGCTACCCAAAAAATTATGCAACATGAGTGATGCTAATTACATGAGAAAAAGAAGTAGGAAATGTTCATGTGTCTCATAGAAGATTGGAAGCAGAGGGCACGTTTTGCAATATTCTCATTTCTGATATTCTAAAATGTTAGCATGTTACTCTAGCAAGAAAAGCATTTTTTTGACCTATCTGTACAAAAATTCATGAATGCCAGCTTCAGTTAGCCTGATTTATTGTTTTTGTATTCAATATTTCTCGAAAGAATTTTGTTAGATTCCATATTCATGTCCCATTCTCAAACGCACCACATTAACATTCCCCCCCCCCCCCCCTAATTCCTTACCCACGTTAGTATTTACCAATTTCGTTTGAAATTCGTCCCACCCACTTCTCTTACTAGAGACCAATTTTAATGTGTTGAAAAATGGTATCTTATCTCATAATTGTGATCTTAGATATTTTATATTCACATAGTGAAAATGGTATTTTATTTCATAATTGTAATTTTATATATTCTACATATGCATCGAGACGAGTTTTTATTATTTTCAAGTTTTTATTAAGGTATCCAAAAAATGATTTCATCCTTCTTGAAAATGGTATCAACACAACACAATTACTTATTTCATCAAAGAGGCATAGTGAAACATTGCTATTTCATGCCACTGCAATTTAGTATGCTTGGTGGTTTATGAGGAAAGAGGAGAAAGGAGAGTAAGAAAAGAAAACAGGTCGTAGAGGTTAGAAGGAAGTAGAAGAAAGGGCGAGAAAGATGGAAGAAGACTATCTGTTGAAAGCAAGAGGGAGATTAGTTCTGGAATTGCCAGGGGCTTCCTTGAATAAAATCAATATAAAGAGAGAACAAGGGAAAGACGACAGAGAGAGAGGGGGGGAGGGGGGGAGGGAGAGAGAGAGAGGGGGGAGAGAGGGAGAGAGAGAGAGAGAGAGTTCAGCAGATGCTGGCAAGGCCATGGCATAGCTTACACCCTTATGCATAGAAGGCCTCGTCTTCCTTTCCCCATGATTAATCTGCAGCTTCAAGAGGCCAATAGCCCCATGGTTTTAGAGAGGGGGCTACAGAGTGGGGAGAGGGGGTGGAGATTTACGGGATACACATGAGTTGACTGATTACTTCCTATGGCAACAGTAAGGACACACCTCTTTCTCAACAACATCAATGCCCACTGTATTCAACCTATTCTCTTTCGCATCTAATGAAGCGCATCCCCCTCTTTTTACTCCTGCCTTTTTCTGTCTTGGTATGAGCAGAGAGCTAACCCAAGAAAATATACAAACTCCTCCTAATAAAAAAGATTGGTAATAGCCTTATCTGCTACAAATTTCTGATAGGAACAGCTACTTACGTATTATATTGTATAACATATACCTGATAGGAAACAGACCCTTAAAGCTAGAGCATATTCTTCAAAACAGAAGAAAAAGGAAAACATTGTGTGGGCCTGTTTAACAAGCTAAAATCAATCAGGGCCGTTAATCAAACTCTTGATCTGGAACTCTACAAGTTTTATCCAAGCTGTAAATTTGACGAAGTCAAGTTCTTTCAAAACGGGGTGAAATGATGGGTTAGATTTTCTAAGCAAGGGTATTTTGGCCACATTGGCATACTAAGGGCAGATCTCAAAATGGGGAGAATTGATGGGGCAGATTTTCTAAGCAAGGGTATTTTGGCCACATTAGCATACTTAGGGCAGTTTAGATGTTTCTAAGTCTTTAGTAGTTACTATATTTTCAATGTCCTTTGTTATTCAGTTTTACATTTAGTTTAAATACTCTGGAAAGTTCTAGAATATAGGAACCCCATACTTAGTAGGAAAGGTCTCTCTCGTTTTCTTCATATAAACAGGTGTAGTAGGAACTATTAAGGGGAATTCACGAATAGAATTCTTGAAAGCAGCTTTGCTTTTCTTTTTAATGGTGAGACTCCATTAATTCTCTTCTAGGTGAGACTCCCAGAACGCCTAACTGAGCTCGGTTTTGTTATGTTTGGCTTTCTTTTCCTTGTTGGTTTCAAGATATAAACACCAAAAGCACTGTTCTCGGCATTGTTCACGACACCTTAAACAAGTGAAAAAAAGTATACCTGTGAAGCCTAAACCCTAACTCTAGCTTCTTAATAGCAAACCCTATAAATCTAACCCCTAGCCCACCATATCAGCCTTGTAGGACAGCCTTATATACCCCTAGTAAGGTCTGTCCTACATCAATTTTGATATCAGAGATGGTTGTTCCTGGCTGCAAGTTTTATGCAACCAACATCATCGGTTACTCAATAGAAGAAAGATACAGGACTAAGTAAGGTCCACTCTCATTTCATGGACCCTAAAGTTCTTTCTTTGCAAACTCAACTGAACCATTATTAGAAATTAAGGATCAGCCGTTCCAAGATCGTTCTGGAGGCGTAAACAAGAATTTTCCAATATCAATATGAAGTTTGATAGGTTGGAAAAGCTCTTGGGAAAAGGCAGAGGCCACAATAAGTAAGAAGAAGGTTGCGATGAGGGAAGGTCTCAAAAGCATCTATCAACAATTACAATGGATAGACTACTGCTCAAGGCCAATGATTTCTATGGTGAAGGGGAGAATTTCTTTGATTGGACTGCCTATGGATAGGTATTTGAGTTCTCATTCCATTCCAGAGAATGTAAAGGCTTCTTTGCAAAAGGAAAACTCAAAGAGGCGGCACGTGTATGGTCATATAAAGTTCAGGAGCTTCGCTCAGGAACTGATCAGCCACCTTTAACTATGTGGGAGCAGATAAAAGGCAAGTTGAAGGAGGGTTTTCTACCCACCAAATTTCAACAACAAGTGTATGACATGGTCTTCCTACCTACGAAATGTGCTAAATCTGGATGTAAAGACGACAAGTAACAAAATTTTAGTACGCTAATCAAGGTGCTTACGCAATAAAATCTCTAAGACTAGAGGTGATAAACAAAATACTGTCCTTTTATTTCGTATATACGTGGTGGCTGTGGTCATTATGCATATATGTGTCCGAACATTCAGGAGAAAACAATCACTGCAGCAGGTCAAAAGCTAGAAGATAAGCCTGTACAGATCTACCCCAAAGAGTTATTCTCTTAGATGTTGAATCAAAGTATGCAAATAATGAAAAGGAAGAAGAACGATTTGAAGTACTTCACCATTCGAATGTTTGAAAGATATTCTATCGACACTAAGACGTTACAATATATCAGGATCCGTTCCTTTTGCCAAATGTGAAGATCGAAGAGCTGAAAAGCATCAAGATTCAATTAGGTGATGTACTCCCAAAGAGAACGAAGTCTAGCAAGAGATCTCGGGGGAACAAATTAAACATCCAAGACTTGAATCAAGGCTCAAACTCATTGGAGACAAGTCCTTTCAAGCCGAGGAGAATTGATAGGCAACAGAAACTTAAAGCTAAAGCATATTCTTGGAAACGGAAGAAAAATATAAAATATAAGGTGGGCCTGTTGTACAGGCTTAAATCAATCAGGGATGTTCTTCAAACCTTTAATCTGGAACTCTACAACTTTTTCTCCAAGCCTCAAACTTGATGGAGTCGAGTTCTTTCAAGACGGAGAATTGATGGCAGCAGATTTTGTAAGCAAGGGTATTTTGGCCATGTTAGCATAGTTAGGGCAGATTAGATATTTCTAAGTCCTCTGGTTATTAGGTTTAAGTTTTTGTAGTTACTATATTCTCAGAGTCCTTTTGTTATTAGTTCTTGGGCTGATGCCAAATCTGTACCCTAAAGTATCACCAAAATAGAGCCAAGTACCTAATGTTTAAAACGTACCAAATTAGTCCTAAAGTACCATCTGAGCCAAATCAGTCCTATTGCTAACGGGAGCTGGATGTTCTTAGAAAGTCTAGGGGTAGGAACGTCATTATAAAAAATATACGACGTGGCAGGCCTTTTTCCTTCTTCTTCCTCCCCACACCCCTACCCCCCTCTCTTTCCACCTCCCTCCCTTCAACCACCCCCATACATTCGGCCGCAACCCAGCCACCACTGCCCAGTGCCGCCGCCTCATCCATCATGTAGCCGCGTCCATCTGCAGCCGCTATCCGCCCCCGCCACCTCCGTCGCGCGGCCATACCCAACCAATCTTCTAGACCTAAACTCACAACCACCATCAACCACCCCAAACCCAAACACACAACCACCATGGCCCTCTGATTTGCACCACCATTCACCCATACCTCTACCATTGCAACCCATGACCAATTCTTCTTCTTCCTCCTCCCCCCAATCCCCTCTCTTCCCTCCTTCCTACCTTCACCCACCCCCATACACTCGGCTGCAACCCAGCCACGACCCCCCAGTGCTGCCGCCTCCTCTATCATGCAGCCGCGACCAACCCCCACCGTATCCATCCGCAGCCGTGACCTGGTCCCGCCACCTCCGTCGTGCAGCCGCACCCAACCAATCTTCTAGACCCAAACCCAAATCACCATTAAACACCCCAAACCCAAACACACAACCACCATGGCCTTCTGATTTGCACCACAATTCACCCATACCACAAACTACCTCAATCATTGCAACACATCACCAACTCATAATACCCCCACACACAAAAACCTCAGCACAAATCAATCACCCATACGCACAAAACCTCTGCACAAATCATACACACCCCCCACCCCCCAACCACACACACATGCACACACACACACCCCTGTGTACACACATTGCAAACACACAGACTTACAGTCTGCACACACACCCATACACGGTTCACCCTCACAGGAACAACACAAGCACCATTCAAAGTTGCCTTGCAGCCCCTCCCCCCCCCCCTCTCTCTCTCTCACACACATACACACTCTCTCTCTAATACACAAAGTGCACACACTCGCACTGCACAAACTACATATACACAGTTCACACAGCTATATACACGCCACCATGGTTGTCCCATTCCAAAACACGCATACCACACCCACCAACAATTGTATCTAACAGTTTGACTCATCAATCAACACAGTCATAACTCTATGGATCACAGCTGTCACCACCACGACTATCACCAGTCATCACCACCATAAACACTGCAACCATTCACCGATTCACCTTCATTCCTCACTCTTCTCACCCCAAATCTCCAACCCACCCGATCAACAAGGAGAGAGAAAGAAAGATGTGGCTGCACATTAATAGCAGCGATGCAGAGGTGGTTTGCCGCGGCTGCAGTGATGGTGGCAGAGTGAAATCGCGGTGGCGATCGGATAATAGGGATATCCGGTGGTCGTTGTAGCGATTGGCAACCGGCCAAAGTCGCGATGGCCAGAGCAGCTATTGGTGGCCCACGGCTGGCTGTGGATCTAGCTGGCGGCAGCGACAGCACGACGGAACCGTGTGTGTTGTATTTGTGCTGTGGGGTATGTGTGTAGACGTGTGTGCGCGCGTGCGCCTGCAAGTAACCGTGCGATGTGTGAGAAGAAAGAGAAGAGAGGGGACTCCATGGAGAGAGAAAATGAGAGCGCGGAGAAGAGAAAGAGAGATTATCTTTGGGGTGGGGTGGGGGGGGTTGATATATATATATATATATATATATATATATATATATATATATATATATATATATATATATTCCAGATTATCATTCCATGTTCGGATGACATGGACTAATTATTAACTAAGAAAAGATGTACCACATAGATCTAGTTTTATAACATTTTTCCATAATGAAGGTCCTACCTCTGGACTTTCTAACAACATCTAGCTCCCATTAGCGACAGGACTGATTTGGCTCAAAATGGTACTTTAGGTACTGATTTGGTACATTTTAAAACACTGGGCCGTAATTTGGTGATATTTTAGGGCACAGAATTGGCATTAGTCCTTAGTTTTCGTAATCAATAAGGTTCTAGAATATAGGAATCCATTACTTAGAAAAAAAGATCTCTTTTTGTTTTCTGTATATAAACAAGCATTGTAGGAACTATAAAGGGGAGTTCGTGAATAGATTTCAGAAGCAGCTTTGCTTTTTCTTTTCAATGGTGAGACTCCATTGATTCTCATCTAAGTGAGACTCGTACCAGCCCTTAGTGAGACTCTAAGGTTTTGCTAGTGTTTGCTTTCCTTTTTCCTTCTTTGTTTGAAGATATAAACACCAACTCAAGCTTTAAAGACCATGAAAAATATCCATTTAAATCCTAAACCCTAGCTCTAGCTTCTTAGCCATAAAACCTATAAATCTAAGCCCTAGCCCTCCATACCAGCTTGTAGGACAGCCTTATATACCCTTAATAAGTCCGTCCTACATCATACCCCTAGACATACTACATGCATATTATCCATTGTAGTAATATCCAAAAAACGATAGCTATATCAAATTGGTGCCGAAACAAAACATTTTGATGGATAGACGACCGCTACTCTCGTATTATAACTGTTGTTATAGTGCTGCAGGGCCAATGCATATTTAACAGAAAATTAGATAGGACTGACGAAGATAGCACAATCCAAACACTTTAGGCCATTATAATCACAAATCTTATGTAGTACTCTCATCATTGTCCTTATCATTCAAGCCTATACCCCGATCTAGTTGGGCTCGGCTACATTAAAAACTTCTGTAATTACGTAAAGAAAATTATAAACAGCAAATATCAACTCCTGATACTGCATGGCCTTCAATACACTATATTCTTCTGATAAGTACAATTTCCCAATCCAATCAAGCTGTTGAACTTTCTGATGACCATATCAAATTTTCCCATGCATCAAGGGGTAGGGAGTTCTTTGATACTTCACAATGAAAAAAAAAATAAGAAGCGTATGTTACAACTATGGATACTGAATGAGCTCCTGATATACCTTTTCCGTTTGATAGGTCTTGACCCTACAAAGCTACAAATACACCACAAAAACCATAAATGGCGCACGCTCCTTATCCACGTGGTCTTCCAGATACCATATATGTGACATGTTTGGACAGCAGCTAATAGATTTCCTCACAGTTCACCCTCCCCCATCCCCCTTATTTGTCCTCTAAAATAAATTAAAGAAATGAGGACCAAAAGAAGGAAATCAACCAATATTAATAACCTCTAGCAGTACACAGAATTTAATTTAAAAAACATTGAAATTATGGTGGCTGGAGAAGACTCACATTCCCAGTACAAAGTTCTGACAAGATGCAGCCAAGTGACCAGATATCAATTTTTTTATCGTACGGAAGTCCCAAAATAACCTCCGGCGCACGGTAGGACCTAGATTGAACGTACGAACAAAGATGATCTGTTTCAAAACAACTACTTCCCAGATCAATAACCTTCACTTCACATCTACTGTAGCTTTTCACCAAAATGTTCTCCGGCTTGAGATCACAATGTATAAGTCCAAGACCATGCAAGAACTGAAGTGCCTCTAAGCACTGTATAGTTATCGACTGCAAAGATACATTCAAAGAAAAAAAAAATTACTCGACAAGTTAATGGAAATACAAATCCCTACAAATATTCCCACACTGCGAACCTGCAATCTTGGCATTGTAAAGTAAACCTCTCCGCCAGATTCCCTATTAAATTTATGGAACTCGTATAAGTTTGCCTTGAGAAGTTCACATACGATTAACAAATGCTCCTGAAGAAAACAAAAGATGATCAACACTATTGGGTCGACAAGCAACATTTATTGTACTGTTCATTGATAAACAAACAAATACGCTGATGATCTTTTTCATTTTCTATGGCATACAATAAATTTCCAGGTCGCACTCAGACACACACACAAAGAGAGCATGATAGTGTGCTGTTAGTCAATGGCACGTGCATGGAATACTAGATTTAGGTCTATTGATTCAGTTACCTTGTATTTCGTATTGAGATTTTCTTAGGGAGGAAATCTCTGAATCACTGAATTCCACAATAGGTTCAGTTGCAAGACCCTCACACCTCCAACGCAACCCTGACACCCCCACCCCACCCCCCCACCCCCGGGGCTCTCCCCAAGCCAACAAAACAATACTAACAGACAAGACTTGATACCACTAAGTTTGCAAATTGCAAGATAGCATGTGGCCTTGCTTTGATGATCAAACTCATAACTCCCATTTCCATAAGTTTCCTCTTACTAGAGCTTCTTATGGACAATACCGGAAGAAGAAAAAGACCCTCAACCTAACTATTTGCTAACTAGGACTCCAGAAGTGGATAAATCAAGAGACTGATCTAAATGCCAGGGTAAGGCTACATGTCTACATCGAAGAATGAAATAAAAACACAAAACAGCAATAAGTATCCAAGATGAGTTGATTACTCTCCCAACTTACCCGGTAGTAGAAGTAATCATACAGCCGGAGAATATGATACTTGTCTCCAGGATCATGCTTGTTGACAAACTTAAGAAGCTTTATTTCATCAAGGCTCTGGTCAAAAAAATCTTTGTTATTCTTTATTATCTTCACACAGACGTCCATGCCGGTATGGAGGTCATGTGCTTGGATAGCTTTGCTAAATGCAGCCGATCCCAGATACTCGGTGACATGATAGCGTCCGGCTATGACTGAATTTAAGACAACATGGAAATTTTTGTCCTCCTCAAAGCCAGTTCTAGTGACAAACAAAAGTTTAGTTAACAAAGGCAGCTGGAGTTTCAATAGCAAAACAAGAGGAAATGAAAAAGGACGTAAAAAGCAGGAACAAACAAAAAAAGATACAAGGACAAAGAAATTATCAAGTATGTGCTAAAGGCATCAACCAAAAACTATTGTAAAAGTAACTAGGAAATTCAAAAGGAGGAGGAAAGTTGGAACTAAAGAAAAGCCCTCAACCCCAATCATCTCCTCTTTTCATGGTTTAACCACACTCCAAAACTTCAAATCACTCAACAGGCACCAATTTCCGCTATAAGGAATGAAATTTCAACCAGATACTACGTTAAAATCCTAATATGCACACGTAAAGCACAATTCTCACATCAACCTTGTCCTGATTAAAATATTAAAAACATTCAAAATTCCCCTTTGTCCAGAGGTCTGAAAGAGAGATGAGCATCATCATTTGTCTAAAGTCAACACAATCGTCTTCCAATTTTGGTGGCAAGTTTGGTCCTGCAGACTAGCAAAAGCAGTTGTGGGCATATATGCTTGGCTTGAATAATGTATAGCTGATGAGACATAAACACTTGTTCTAGACCACATGTTGCTAAAGACATTATTGAACAATGATGCTATAATTCATCAAAGTCACTATAGTTCAAGATGTTTTTTACCAGCAAATAAAGCTATAACTGTCAGAGGGGCATCATTGCTTTACCAGAGTCATTGTCTTGAACTTAAAATTTAAGAAAAGGAAAAACAAAGAGTAAACCACATAAGTCAGTAGCATTGACTCAAGAGTCAAGTTCATCTTCCATACGATCTGAAGTTGGTTAAACCATTAGATCCTTATTTTGCTTATTAAGTTTTCCAGATTCGCTTTTCATAGAAAAATAAAAGAGCAAATAAAAAGGAGTTCAAGTTCATTAAGTTCGATGTATGACGTAAATGATTCACCTTAAAGGGATAAAAGAGAAAAGAAAATAAGCTCACATTTCCATACTCTTGACAAAGTTATGTTTGCAAGCTAATGCCGATAAAACTTGCGCCTAATCAATAGCAGCCATACCACCCCCAAAAAGGAACAGTTGCACAGTTAAAAAGGGCTGTGTCATTATACAATTCACATGAGGTATAAGAAAGAGGACATGCCTGTTCTTCCTGTGGACAATCTTAAGATTAAAGGTCTCAAATTCCTCCTCCTGAGCCTTTATCTGCTTTACTTGCTCTTGCACAGCAGCTGCCTCTTCGTCCTCGATTGATGCTCCTGGATCTTCTAATCTTGCAGAGGCAGATTTTTCATCCTCATTTTTATTGACATGACATCTATCAGCATACCCGTAATTCGAGAGCGATGAAGGGGAAGAATTTTGAGATCCCATGCCATTATTATTGTCCTCGTCCCTTGAGCTCTTTCCACGAGAAGAACCACTGCTTTTCTGTCGCCATGAAGCAAGCATGTCATCTTTTTCCATCAAAGTGTTTAAGCAGTTGTCTGTTTCATCAGCTATGATAGCATTTCCCTTGTTCGACCACAAAGATTTACTAGAGCTTGTCTGCACCAACTGCCCATCTCTAGGAGGAGGGAACGAAAAACCCCCATCTATGTGATTTTCCGCTTGTGTACTCCTACTGTTCCCCATTACATGCTTATCACAATCATGTTTAGTTATTTGCTTCTTATCTCTCTTTGATCTATCAAGATATATCCTGTCTGAGTCATGTTGCGGAAGTCTGGACTTACCAAGGCCAACATCACGATCGTGAAAGTAATCCAGGTCTCCCTCACTACTACCTCCAACCAGACTTTCCCGAACCTCGCTACCAAAATCAGCAGCATCACTGTTTATTCCCACACCGATCGATCTAACAGAACCATGTTGATCGTCGTCCATACAAATGTCATCTAGCCGAGGCCTTCCGCACTCATCTACAATTTTCCCATCCCCTAACATAACAAGTTCATTTGTTTGAGTGACAAAGCCCTGCCAGACAGGTTCTGCACGCATCAACTTCAGTTCCTCTTCATCCATCAGCTGTCCATCATATTGAGCTATCAAATCATTTTCATTAGTCCTCCCATACATTGTGGATGCTGAAAGCCCTATTTGATCATCTGAAGGTGCAACTGGATCAATGTTCTTTGATTCGAAGTACCTCTCACCAGATAAGTAGGAATCCTCCTCTGCAAACGACTGATCATCCTCCTCATCTTTGTTTGGACCGCTTTCTTGTGGATCTGGAACACTCCCGTGTCCCGTTCCCTTTTCATTATCACTTGGGTAGTCAATTTCATGAGCCAGAAACCAGGTCTCGTCTTCAATAGGTTGTCTCATGTAACCAACATCGTCATCATCATCATATTCATCCGAGTCCCAATATTCATTAGGATAGTCAACAGATTCACTCAATCCATCACCAATAGTAGCAAAACCAGAAACAAGATCAGAAGTGTCCTCGGCAATTCCCTGACTTACAGAGAGCCAACTCCCTCCTCCAGGCCTTTTTCCACCTGGAACATCATTTACGTTTCAAAAACCAAGAACATAAAAATACATATAAACGTTAGAAATAAGAAAGAGGACGGTGAAGTTTCAACAAAATGTTGAAATATCACTTTAAAAGAAAAATTAGCCTCTCACGTGAAACTCCAGTCATCCAAAGCAGAGTTACTAGAACACCCTAAGTATTGTTGTACTAGATGATACGGGTAAAGACAATGAACAGAAAATAAGAATATAGATTTTTCAACTCAGACAATGAAGGTAGCATACACAAAATAAAGGGTAAATTACACTAACGCATCCTTAATATTAAAGGTACATATACCCTCACAGGAGTCACAGCTAATTACTCTCAACCCCCCTACTGTTGGATGTGGTAGCTTTGCATGTGAAATGACTATATCCAAATGCACTTCTCAATTTCTTTTATAAAGTGCCACAACATAGCAAAAGAGGAGGCATAAGGTAAACAATGTTTGAAGCATTGGAGGCTAATGAACACTGAAATATACGTAACTTAAACCACATTTGTTGTTCGCACATCAACAAAGGTTGCATGGGAGCAGGGGCTTAAGCAACTAGAAAACCCAATTTCTGGACATTGAACACCAAAAAGAAAGGCATATTGAGAATGTCAGATTCGAAGCACCTCTCAGATACTTCATAACAAAATTTTGGTTTTTGAATCAGTACTCATATGTACTTATTAGCATAAAACCAACGGCCAACTCTGTAATTTCTGAGGCTGGTATTCTGTTTGTTTACTTAACACAACCCTTGGGAACGTAATGCATCAAGATCTAACTGAGTTTAATGGAGCTGGAGTTCGATTTTGGTTTGAGTTTGGGGAGGAGGTTCTGTGCAAGTCTTTACCTCCTTCGTTTAGCTTAGCCACCCATAAGAAGTCCACTGTGGCAGATGTTCTCTCCTTCAGAAAGGGCATTCCGCAGTAAATAATCCATATTAGCCGCCCATAAAGTCTTGTGGATGGGTGGAAGAAGATGCCTTTTCATGGTGAAGTCCTTTTCTTCCTTGCTGGCATCCAAGGTAGATGTTTCTTGCCTTGGAAGGAGGTGTGGGGTGGCAAAAAATGCCATCTTAACAAGTGAAAACTTGAGGATATAAAAAACATGTATGTGAATTGGTATTTCATGTGTAAGAGAGAGAGAATTGTTGGCCATCTTCACCTACACTACTCAATGCTAAGGAGTCGTTAATTCCCCCGGTTGGTCCTTGTTGGCTGATGTCCCATTGGTCAAGAAATGGTTGAGTAGTTGGGTTTTATACAAAAAAGTGTAGGCTAAGACAGAAGCTTTGGTTTCTGATACCACCATTTCTGTTCTGAAGCATTTGGTGGGATAGTTTGAGGCGTGGAATTGCCCTTTTTTTTGTTTAGTTGGGAAAAGAAATATGCTTATTCCAGTGATGCCTTCTTGGTTCTTTTACAGATTCATTTTTTGGCAGGTGAGAATATGCTCCCCATTACATAGGTTCGCCAATCGCCCCTTTTCTGGCAGTTTTGCGAATAATAATTCTCACATATCCCAGAAGAAAAACAATAATTGCACTCTCCTTTGCCTTCAGTTTCACAGTGACTATTTTTGAGAAACTATATAGACCAAAAACAACCTCTAACTACCGCCACACTAGTCAACCGTAGTGCAATCGTCCATCATTGGGCTTTCAATACAAAAGAATCCTAGCCCACCTTTAGAAAAAAATTTCTAGTGGCCTACTTGCTCTACAAAATGCCACTGTGTGCTAACAGAGGTAGGCTGCATAAAGTTGTACATAGACATCTGACAAATTCACTCCAACTACTTCACTAGGACAAATAATATCGGCGTGTACAATCTGACTTATCCCCTGGATACTGCAAAACAAAATAATGCTTTCTGCATACTTTACGAGACCTTAATTTGATCTATTCCGAGACTTATAACAAGGAAGATACAGAGATTATATTGCAGGGGATAACAATCAGCTCGAGTGGATGCAGTCCAACTAATATTCAAGAGAAAATAACTTGAGTTAGAAGAGTCTCTGCCCTTTTGTCAGGTGGAACATTAAGAACACGAAACCACTTGTTGTCCGAAAAAAGAAAACCCTATGCAGTTAGAACATAAGTTAAATGCTATAAGTGACCATATTCATCAAAAAAGCGAACCTGCAGAGTTAATCTCTTGTCCGATTGGAACATCCAGAAACGACCCAATAAGGTAGGTATTGTCAGCATTTATAATCTTCGAACCACTTGCATCACGCTCAAACTTCTCCTCCCAACTTACACTTAGTGGCTTGTCCTCCGACTTGATTTTGACAGGCGGCAGCCTAGGTAACTCTTCCTTCTGATTATCTGATGCAAGTGGAAAACCTAATGAACTGAAAACCTTAGAATCAGAACTCTCCTGACTTCTCCCGAAGTACAACGATCTCCCAACCTCATCCACTTGTTCTTTAATTGCTGCCCTAATGTCATTGATCTCAGCTTTTTTCTTTCCTTCTCTTTTGTCGGGAATAGCAATAGCACTATCATAACTTGTCGAGACATCTGCTTCGGAGAATGGGAATACAGTTTTTACAGAACAATCTTTCCAGAGCTCCACTGAAGTATTTGCAGGTTCATCAGTTCTAGACCAGGGGTTATCCACGTAGTCATCTTTCGAGTTTGCACCAGTAATCTTATGTTGCTGGTTGAGTTCCTTGGGCTCAATAATATGATCTCTCTTATGCTTTGTTTCCACAATGGCTTTACTCGTACTTCCAAGCCAAGAAGCTCTCATTTCACCAGAAAACTTAATTTCTTCTCCAGCCTTTGCATTAGCTCGACCGGTATCAGTTACCTCAGCTGAATGAAACCTCGACTGCCCCAAAACATGAAAATCGGGAAAGCTGTTTGCATTGACGCCAGCATCTTTCTCATAAGGATCAACGGACCCATTGCTCGGATTAAACTTCAACGAATACAAGTCAAGCACGGTGTCCTCTGCATTCTTGGAGAAAGTGAATTTCTTGTCACCTGTCCCAACAGTTTCACTAGCTTTATTCCGCTCCCCAACAGAGGCGACGTTTTTCCATTTGCTCTCGGACCCATTTCTACCGGTCCCGCACTCTATCTCTTTAACAATGAGCTCATTCGAGACATCGTCACCAGTTCGAGAACTTCTGCCCTTGTTTCCGATGCCCTGCTTTTGATGAACATTATCCTCTTCCAACAACTTTCCCGGGTCATTCTCTCGAAGGGTGAGGTTCTGCAGGAAGCCGTTCAAATCGGAACGGTTGGTGAGCTCGGTGCGCAGAGCTGCCTCGGCCCTAGTAAATTTGTTCCTCCGCAAGAACTCGAGAATGCCATCAACCGAGCCCGAGTCTGACATTATGGCTCAATCCCTAAAATTGCAACAAGCAGCAGGTACTAGAGAGAAGACACCTCCAAACCTGAAATAACCCCCCAAGAATTTGATGCTCTAATTCGATCATACTCCGAAACTTAATGGTCTTCAAGAAACATGATTGTTGAAGAAATAGAGGGTGTATAGACTGATGCACAAAACCATCGTTAGTTTCAAACACCAAGTAAAGATACCCACATTTCAGTAACTATGTTAGAGTAGAGCACTAGAGCTTCGTTTACGGATCCCAATAAAGTCGTAAACTTGAATATCGAAGAAGAAGCCCCTTGTTTCCCAGTTTCCTTAAGAACCCCAGAGGCACTTAATTGAAAGAGATCCCAGATTGGTGAAAGAGAGAAGTAAACCCTAGAGTAGAGTGTAGAGAAAGGGGGGGATGATTTGAAGAGAGAGGGAGAGAGAGATACTTACAGATCGAGAGATGCGGGCTAGCGAAAGGCAAACAAGAAAAGAGAAATGTCGCCTCCTGGTTGTTGGAGATGGATATAGATTCCATCGCCATCACAAAATCGAAATGTTCCCAGCCATTTATTTTTCTTTTTGTTGTTTATTTATAAACGCGCAGGTGCAGAAGGCATAATTTTCTATATATCTCTGTGTATGTGTGTGTGTGTGTGTGTGTGTGAAGATACCAACTCCAACTAGTAGAATAAAAATAGGGAGCAGGATTATCATGTACTGCGGCCGGGGTAATACAACAAACTGCAGAGGGAAGTGGAGGAGAAGGGACGGGCGGGGAGGGTAATGATATGAATATGAGGTGTTTGCTGTGTGGTGTGGTGTGGTGTGGTGTGGGGGTGCGGGGGGTAATGAAATGAAATGCTTTCAATTTCTGGCCTTCGTCTTCTCCTCTTGCTTCTTCTGGCCTTTTCTTTTTCTTTTTTCCTTTCTTTTTTGGGTTTGATTTTCTCTCTCTTCCTTCACGTTTCAGTGGGCACTGAACAATGAGAAAATAATAATTCACCCGGCTCTTGTCAGAGTAACTACAATACATGTGTATATATTTGGTATTTTACTTGATTTTTTTCAAATTTGTACTATACTACTAATTTTTTATTATTTTTTTTCTTTCACTCTCCCTTCTTTGTCTTTGATTGATAAGTCCCACAGGACCAACTTCTCAACATCACTCATAGTTCGCTCGAGGTTAGAGGTGTTAATTACTAGGAGTTTACGGTCCGGTCCGATCTAGTTTAAAATATGCCCGAGCCATTTGTTGAACAGTGGTGTACCGGCCCTACGTGTCAAGAGGACTATGCACCAATTTCCTCTATAAACTGCCCGACCCAACCATTTATAAGTCCAAATTTGGCCCGATCCAAAAAAAGCCTGGCTCGGCCGTCAAAAAAGCCTGTATCCGGCCCTCATCACACCGGTTTAAGGTAGGGACTTGGCCTGATCCAAGCCAGGACCGGCCCTAAAAGATTCAAATTTCCAAATCTTTAGATTCCCCCACAAGTACAACAGCTAGATTTTTTAAAATTACACTTTTATCTATTCAACATCTATATAATGACTAGTTTGAGGGGTATTTCGTCCAACCTTATTTTAACAATTTTTTTATGCATCTTTACATATCTACCCTCGTAACAACTATAAATTGATAGTTTTAAGGGTATTTTGGTCTTTTGTGAAGTTAAAAAATCTATGAATTGATTTGTTCTCTTCACATTTTTTACACCAATCTTCTTATTATCTCTTATTTAAATTCTACAAGCTTTGTTGTACATTCTTATTTCTTACTAAGTACTAGTCTTCTGAAATTTTCAATTAGAAGCATTCTTTATTTATTAGTCGATACATTCTGGCTAAACAGTATTATATAGTACTTTATTCTTTACTATTTAATTAATCTTACCACTTTTATTTTTTATTCCTGTCAAATGTTTTTCACGAAAAATGTCTTTCTCAAGATCATCAAAATTATGTAATAAAAAACGTCCACCACAACTAGCACCACAATTTCAAGAGCTATCACCACCGGTGGATAACGAAAATTTAATTCCGTTTAACCAAAACATTCCTGATTTCCAATATATACATTCACAATACCACCAACATTTTAGTTAAGAACGCAGCTCGTTTGGTGATACAAATACATCAAGATAGAATCTTATCCCGATGAGTGGTCGTCGAGAGGAAGGACTGAGCAATCTTGCTTCAAGTTCACCAGAAATTCAAAAGGCAGCTAAAAAGCTCAAAGCTAAGTGGTGGGAACATTTTGATAAGGTTACAGTTGATAGCGCATCCAAAACTCAATGTAAGTATTTTTCAAAATTATTTTGCGTGGTAGTGGTAATTCAATCTTAATAGGCATTGGCCGACATGTGAACCTAATCAAGGTCATGTTAATACTAGCCAAACATAATTATCTTTTAACGGTAAGTTATTCATTTATAATCAGCGGGACCAAAGAGTTAAACTTGTTGAATTTGTTGTGCATAATGAACAACCTCATAAGTTTGTTGATAATGATAAGTATTCTAGATATGTAAACAATATCATGCAACCTTTGTATAAAACGGTTCATAGAAATACTACTAGTCTGATACACTTAGATAGTATAATGCTACTAAAAGAACGCTTGATTGATTATTTTGATCGTAGAGTTAATCTTACATCTGATGTTTGGAAATCTCTTTATACTATGGTTAATTTTTCTTGTGTGACGGCACATTATATTGATTTTGATTGGGTTATGCACAAGAGAACTGTCGCTTTTGAAGTCTTTAGCTATCCGCATGATGCATCACACGTTGCTGAAATTAGTACTCCAAGTATGTAACACCTTTAAAAGTTGACTATTGTACTATTAAGCAAATTTAACTTTAGTCACTGGACATTGATTTGTATCAAAGTGATTACTAAATTCTTAAATTCATATCAATCAAGTCATTCCGCTGCCCCGTTAAGTCCCTTTAGTTAAGAGTAGATTGGTCTTTTCGGCCTCTTATTTCCTTTTTATTTCCCTCCATCTTCCCCTTTTCCTTTCTGCCTTTCTCTTCTTTCCCTCTTCCTTCTTCCTCCCCAGAACTGCTTTCTCCCTTCTTCCTCCCCACCCACGAGATCCACTGCCTCTCTCTCTCTCTCTCTCTCTCACACACACACACACACACACTATCATGAGCACACACATGAGACCCACTCTCACGAGCACACACACAAGCACACAAAAAACACTCACTCTCACACACACCCCTTGCCCCTCCCCACACACAAAATTCACTATCAGACACACACGAGCGAACAACACCCACTATCACGCACGCACGCACGCACGCAAACTGTTGCATACCGACCCTCCCATACACACAGCACCCACAATCACAAAAAGCACATGCACAACGCACATTATCGTGGTGAACCCCTTCCCCTACATACACCATTCACACAGTGCACACTGTCACCCACGACGCACACGCACGCACACACATACACACACACACACATTATCACCCACGACACACACACACCCCACCCACCCACCCCAACATACACAACATCCGTTGTCACACACACACACTGTCATGACACACACACTGTCATGACACCCCCACACGCACAACGAACATAACAATACACATCATACTGAGAGAGAGAGAGAGAGTGTGTGTGTGTGTGTGTGTGTGTTGTGTGTGTTGTGCGCGCGCGCCTGTGTGTTGTGCTTGTGCGTGACAGTGTGCACTTCAGATACAATGTGTGTGTCTCTATGGGTAGGTGTATGTGCCCATGTGTCTATGTGTGTAGGTGTATGTGCCCATGTGTCTATGAAAGGGGCATAACAAGCACACGTGCAACAGTGTGTGTCATGTGTTTAGGTGTAAAGGGACATGTTTGTGACATTAGGTATTGTGTGTGTGCGTGACAGTGTGTGTTTGTGGTCAGTGGTAGAGCCTTGGTGGTGGTTGATGTGGCATGGTGGTGTTAGACTTGGGAGAAGAAGAAAGAAGAAAAGTTAACTACCCAATTGACCACTTTAGTATTAGACAAATTTAACTTCGGTCACTGCACATTGATTTGTGTCAAAGTGACTACTACATTTTGAAATTTGTTTCAATTATGTCACTCTGTTAATTTTTGTCAATGAAACCAATAAAACAACCCTAGAAGGAGGAGGGGTGAATAGGTTTTTTGAAAAATAATGAGTAACCTATATATATATATATATATATATATATATATATATACATATGAGCCGAAGCTGAAAGAAAGTTACCACATCAGTGCTTATGTGGACACTCTCTCAGCTTGCCATGTGAACTTTTCTTCTATGACTTTTTCAATTCTAACCTTGAATGTCTTATTTCTCTTTAGAGACAATCTATGCTATAACAACTCAGATTTTAGCTATTATTAACTTCATACCAGAAATATCTAATCTTATTGAGGAAAAGATTTAAACCTAAGTAATTATTTTCTTAGTTGATTTTTTTTAAATATCCCTTTATATGTTTATTTATGTATCCCTTTCCTTTTTTAGAATTTTGTTACGACAATCTAACTTCAAATTGGATTCCAAAATTTTAAACTCAATGATTCTATTTAAAATTCCAAAATTATCACTCATAATAAAATAATAAGTTGACCTTCTTCTCCCTTAATTTGAGAAAATCACCTTCCATAAATTCTATACAAATAGTCTTTTAAAAATTTTAAACCTACTAATCTTACTTAAGATCCAAAAATATCAGTTGACCATAGCCTCCTTTGAGATAATCTCATTTTATGAAACTTAAAGTTTGACAATTATTTCAATGCTGAGTCTGTCTGTCTATTTGTCTCTCTATATATCACAAATCACTTATCTTTTTGATGCCAAGAAAAGTGGATTCATATCTACGTGGAAGTGTCATAAAGGCTGTAGTCTGAGTCAGCTTCCAAGTATGCAAAGTGAGAGACGGTGAGGGCGGAGTAAGGGCAGAGAGCAAGGCTTCCCAGATAGGCCGTGAGGAGTGGCAGTGCTGCGGAGACAAGGCTGGGACGAATAGGGCCGGCATTCGACAGTCCAAGTCAAGGTCCGAGTCAGGGTCCAATGCTACGGTCCAAAGTTATGTCCAATTTGTGTTTCTCTCTCTAGGATCCAAGAGCTCTCAAATTCTAGAGTGAGAAAGTGATTTTGTAAGAATGAGCCAAAAGTCAAAAAAGTCCTTTTTGAGTCATAAAGTCCACTATTTATAGGAAGCAGTGTGCCTGTGTCATCAAGTGCCACATGTCGTCCCCTGGGAGTGACATGTCACAAGGGGGTCTAAAAATACCGGTTCTCCATTGGACTGTCGGTTTCTAAATTTGCATTGCCTTCCCCACACAGTGTCGCTCTACCTGTATTAGAAGACTGAACACACCACCATGACAGCATGATTAGAGTAAGCCTATTGCCCCAGCCACCGGTCCAAGCCCTTATTAAATCCCACAAGGTGAGTCCAAAAAACCTAATAGCAGTGAGGGTTGCCCCTGTAACCAACTGACAGACGAACTAGGCGGATGCCCTCTAAAGACCTGCTCCAGTCCCGGAGTGACCCAGGTTCATCGTCCTGGAGGCGTCGATGATCACCAGTAACGTGAGTGGACGTGCTCGCAGCTCAGTGCCTAGTGTCATGCAAGTCACCCCTGATGACGATAGCTTTGTGGTAACGAGTCTATCTCGCTGCAAAGGGTCCTTGTGCTGGAACACTACGAACGAACGGTGCCCCTCAGAATGAAGACGGCGATAGCTTTGTGGTAACGATCCTATCCTACTGCGAAGGGTCCTCGTGCCAAAGCACTACAAACAGAGCCCCCCGGAATGAAGACGACGATAGCTTTGTGGTAACAAGCCTATCCCGCTACAAAAGGGTCCTCGTGCCAGAGCACTATGAACAGAGCCCCCTGAAATGAAGACGGAGATAGCTTTGTGGTAGTGAGCCTGTCCCGATGCGAAGGGTCCTCATGCCGGAGCACTACGAATGGAGCCCCCCGGAATGAAGACGATAATAGCTTTGTGGTAACGAGCCTATCCCACTGCGAAGGGTCATCGTGTTGGAGCACTACGAACGGAGCCCCTCAAAATGAAGACTGCGATAGCTTTATGGTAACGAGCCTATCCCGATACGAAGGGTCCTCATGCCGGAGCACTACGAACGGAGCCCCCCCGAAATGAAGACGGCAATAGCTTTGTGGTAACGAGCCTATCCCGTTGCGAAGGGTCCTCGTGTCGGAGCACTACAAACGGAGCCCCCTGAAATAAAGACGGCAATAGCTTTGTGGTAACGAGCCTATCCCAGTACAAAGGGTCCTCGTGCCGGAGCACTACGAACGGAGCCCCCCGGAATGAAGACTGCGATAGCTTTATGGTAACGAGCCTATCCCGATACGAAGGGTCCTTATGCCGGAGCACTACGAACGGAGCCCCCCGAAATGAAGACGGCGATAGCTTTGTGGTAACAAGCCTATCCCGTTGCGAAGGGTCCTCGTGTCGGAGCACTACAAACAGAGCCCCCCGGAATAAAGACGGCGATAGCTTTGTGGTAACGAGGCTATCCCGCTACAAAGGGTCCTCGTGTCGGAGCACTACAAACGGAGCCCCCCGGAATAAAGACGGCGATAGCTTTGTGGTAACGAGGCTATCCCGCTACAAAGGGTCCTCGTGCCAGAGCACTATGAACGGAGCCCCCCGGAATGAAAACGGCAATAGCTTTGTGGTAACGAGCCTATCCCGTTACGAAGGGTCCTCGTGCCGGAGCATTACGAACGGGAGCCCCTCGGAATGTTGCACATTCTGGAGAGTGGATCGAAGCATGTTCCACGTCCATGGCGGGGGCGCATGGTGTGGTGAATGAGTGTGATGCCTGGAGGCCTGTAACATGATTGTGGCGCACGGGTGCGATGCCAACGACATGAGACGTTGATTGTGGTGCATGGGTGTGGTGCCTATAGCAGGAGACATTGATTGTGGCGCATGGGCGCGGTGCCTACAACACGAGACATGATTGTGGTGCATGGTGCGGTGCCTATAGCACGAGACATTGATTGTGGTGCATGGGCGTGATGCCTACAGCACGAGATATGATTGTGGCGCATGGGCACGGTGACAACTGTCGCGAGACAATATCTGGTGCCGGAGCACGTATCATGAAAGAGGCACACGGGCACGGCGAACAACGTCGCAAGACAATACCTGGTGCCGGGGCACGTATCATTAAAGTGGCGCACGGGCGCGGCAACGAACGGCCCTAGACAATACCTGGTGCAGGAACACGTATCATGAAAGAGATGCACGGGCGCGGCAACGAACGTCGCGAGACAATACCTGGTGCCGGGGCACGTATCATGGAAGTGGCTCACGGGCACGGTGACGAACGTCAAGGAGACAATAACTGGTACCGGGGTAGATATCATGAAGGTGGCGCATGGGCGCGGTGACGAACGTCGCGGAGACGGCGCACGGGCGTGCATCGGATGTCCCGGAGACGGGGCGTGAGCCAAGTGTGTGTATCATATCAAAATAATAAGTGTGATCTTTAGTAATGACAAAGTTGGGAATGATGATACGCGGTCGTCGGCGATGGGTCATTCAGAGGTAGCGCGCAGCTTTGGGCGACGGGCATCGCGGGGGTGGTGCGTGGTCGCTAGCGACGGACGACGGACGTCGCAAGGTTTATGTACTAGCATCGGTGAACATCGCGAAGGTGCAAAGATTCAAGAAACAAGTGCGCGCGAGAAGGGAGGCCAAAGGCCAACAATTAGGGGAAGGCCAAGGCCACCACCCCTGGGGAGGCCTAGGCCGACCCTATGGGGTGGCCAAGGCCAACTCCCCCGAAGGGGGCCCTTTTTTGGTGAACTTCGGGCACGTCTATGGTAGGTGTTTTGATGGGCAATGCCGAATCTGAAAGTTGCGTTATGACGAGCATGTTGTCGTGAGTCGTACCCACGTGACGAATAAGGTGCCAAAGTCACATACAAAGCGTACGAAAGCGAACAAAGAGCGAAAAGGACTTTGCGCGAAAATTGAACAATCGGGGGGGAGGGGGAGGGGGAAGGCCAAGGCCAACCCCCCATGGAGGCCGAGGTCGACCCCATGGCCTTGGGGGATCTGAGGGCGACCTCATGGGGTTGGTCAAGGCCTTTTTCCCTTGAACCCGTCGCCTCAGTTGCGTCGTCAGTCAATCTTTTTGATGAAAAGGTGTTTGGGTGGCTGCAATGCAACGAACGTGCTACCGTGAGTCACGTTAACGTGAAATAATTGGCGCCTAAGTCACTCACGAAGCGAAAAATGCACGTAACTTGGGCACTCGCACTTCGATCGGTTTGATGAGTTGAAAAGAAGACCGTTGAATCTGTCGACATGTTCGCGCGAAGCGGGACCCCTAGTGGGCCCTTGGGTCCGACCAAGATAGGTTAGGAACACTTTTTTACTGCTTTACTTCTTTTTTTTTTTATTTCATCTAGCCGTCATATTTTATTATCGTTGGATATCAACACTCATTTTGTGACTCAAATGACTGTCTCCACATTTCTACTCCTCTATTGTGCCGATATTTTTTGTCGATAGATTTAATTGCGATTTTCATAGTTCTTCAATTGAATTGTCATTTTCTCATTGTTGGATTGTACGGTATATAATAGGGTCGATAAAAGATTTTTCACCATTGTTTTATCACTTTCAAGTTGTTTTTTTAGTTAATTTTAATCTTAGACGTTTATTTTAGGTGACCATTATATGGATTCTATCACTTTTTGTTCCATTCTTTTTCAAAAACTTTGGTTTCGTACTTTTATTATTTTATTTGCGTAAATTATTGACTGTAATTGCTCTGTATGCAACGCACGAGATCAAAACTAGTTTAAACTAAGAACAATCACGAATCTCAATCAAACTAAGCAATACTTTAATGAAGACACTAACTAAACATTCTCAACCAATTATAGAGTAATAAGTAAAGAGATTGAGTTAGAGATACTTGACAAGGAGTTTAAATGGTTCGGCTGGAACTACTCTCGAGCCTACGTCCACCTCTTCAAGGAAGTCCCTTGCAAGAGCACTAGAATCCACTAATAACAATCTTCTTTTGACTGAAGATGAAAACCCTTTATAACACTTGGTGATATCCCCACACCAAGCACAAGCCTTGAATCTACAAAACTTACCTAAGACTTGACAAATCCAAGCCTTGATCACAATCCTTTTACAAAGGTCAATTGTGTATAAAGAAACCCTCTTGAAAGGAAATGAGTACAAAAGAAGCTCTAGTACAATAGAGAGATGAGAGAATTGATGACTTGAAGAATGCTCACTCTCAATCAAAGAATTGCTCACAAAGATGCTCTCTTTAATGATATAAAATCATGAAGAGGGAAAATTTTAATCTATGAGCCTTGATGTTTCTCTAATGAATGGAGACTTAGAATGTGGTTTCCATGGTATATGATGAAACTTCAAATAATTTATATAGAGAATGAAATATAGCAGTTAGAGACATTAAATAAGTAAAACTATTATTGCAGTTGACTGGGTTCCTCTAAACTAGCCGTTATTGTCTTGTCCACGAAAATAGCCGTTTGGTAGTCGACTGTAATACCATACTGCCTATTGGCTGCCTCACATAACCCTTTTTCTTATTTTGGGCATAACTTTCTCTAGAAAAGTCGGATTGAGGTGCTGTTTTTTGTATTAGAAAGCTAATGAAAAGTTTTATCAAGAAATGAAAATATTAGCACCAAAAACATTTCTAAGAAAATCTGAGTGAGCTCCAAAGTTCACTCATTTTTAAGAAACACATTTGTGTGAAAAGTTATGAACTCGCATGCAATGGACAAGTTGTCCTAAGGTCATTTTAGGTTATAGTCATCAATCCAAGCATCAAACCATGACTAATTACATAAAAGTAAGGATCAATCATAATTTATGGTAACTTAGTCTATGCATTCTTTGTTACTCTTTAACATTGGATTTTATGAGCTTTCATAGCATGTCCATATAGTTTTAAGCTTCTTTGGCTTCAATCCATGTATCCAACTTCTCAAATGTGTCTTCATAAGCGTGTATGTACATACCTACTAAGAATCCACTCAAACCATACATTAGAACATAATCAGAGTGTAGTTATCATCAAAATAAGATGTACCCCTAGGTTATCCAACCATAGGGCTAACAGTCAATCTAAGTCAATTAATTTAGGGGTAAAATCATTTGTTCACTGTTCACCTTCTTCTTTCTCATCCTTTTTTCACACACACCCCTCTTCACCCACACACCATCACAACCACTCATACACACACTGTCACACACACACGAACAAAGTCACACATGTGCGCACGCGTGCGCGCTCGTTCACACACAGACACACACCCACACACAGAGCCACGTACACTGTCACACACATTCCCCATCTCTCTCTCTCTTTCCCTCTCCATCTCACACACACTATGACACGAAAACTCCCCTAACACACATACACAAAGATTCATGCATAATGTCACGCACTTCCTCTCTTCCTCCCCCTAATCATTTTTTCCATCTCCATCTCATACACACTGTTACATACAAACTCCCCCTCCACCCCCACATATATTTACACACACACATACCGTCACACACGCACACACAACGTTACACACACACACACACACCCTCTGCACGCACTCACACAGTCATTGCGCCTCCCTGGTCACAGTCACGTGCACGCGCACATGCACACATATCGTCATAGGCATGAAAGCACACAACTATGTGTGTGTATATGTGCGCGCACGCGTGTGACTGTGGGTGTGTTAGGGGGAGGGGGTAGGGGGAGTTTGTTTGTGACAAAGTGTTTGAGACGGAGAGGGAAAGAAGGGGGAGAGAAAGAAATAGGGTAAAAGCCATAAATGCCCTTAACTAAATGGATTTAACAGAGCAGTAGTAAGGACAATTTGATAGATGGCTTGATTAAGACAATTTTTATAATTTAATGGTCACTTTAACACAAATTAATGTCCAGTGGCCAAAGTTGAATTTGCAAAATAGTACAGTGATCAACTGAGTAGTTAACTCAAAGAAAAAGAAAGAAGTAGAGAAATTTGGGGAGAAGAAGAAGGAAGAAGAAAGAAGAATGGGAACTGGGAAATGACAATGGTACCCCTAAACTAGCGAGCTTGGAATGACCTGATTGAAATGAATTTTAAATTTTAGTAGTCACTTTCACACAAATTGATATCCAGTTATCAAAGTTGAATTTGCATAATAGTACACTAGTCAACCAAGGAGTTAACTCTTAAATTAGCCAACAAGGTAATAAGTGTCAATTTGATAATGCTTCTAATGATAGAGCTATTTTTCAATTGTTAAAGATGAACCTTAAACCTATAATAATGTTAAATGTGTTTAAGATATGAGTAATTTATGTTCAAGATGGTTTAGCTACTACAAGACCAATTATTTCCAAAATGAGGGGTATGATTATGTTTGTTAATTCCTCGGGTCCGAGAACACGAAAATTTAAAACTGTGTGCGCAATATGGTTTCCCTTATAAGAGACCTTTTACAAATATTATGCACAGGTCAGACTCCACATATAATATGTTTTTATATGTGATTGTATACAAACAAATGTATATTCACTGTGTACTAAACATGTTCACACAAGGCTTGCCAACTCCTGATGGATGGTAGTTAGCTGCACACCTAGTTGAATTTTCGGACGTATTTTACACGTCTACTGTTGTATTGTTTGGTCTTTACTATCCCATCTCTTTTATCGCTATACTAAAAATTCTTAAAATGGCTAATGTTTTAGAGAAATGGAGACATACAGGAAGCTGAAGAAGGTAAAGGCCAATTATATTCTCTGTATGGCATGAGAGTAAAGGGTCACCACTCCTTCACTCTCAAATTGAATTTTTTTTCCAGTAGCTTTTCTACAGCCTTAGACCCCAGGCCTCTATATGAACAGCTCCTAGTGACAATTATTGTTCTATGAGGTTTTTCCATTAAAAAAGAGAGATATTGTGATACTTGCACCCTATCATATACTTGTACTTGCACTCTTTTTGCATCGTGGATTATCTAAACCTGCAACTAGCTGTAACATCCCAAATTTATATACGGAGCGTTAACACCGAATAAGCAGAAATCAGAAAAAAAAAAGCCTTATAATTATCAAAAGTCTCCTAAACGGTAAATTAGAGTACGCACTAATAATTCCCAAAATGCATCAATATCTGACATAGGGGCCCAAAGTTCTTATACAATTCAAAAGTTTCTCCAACACGGAGTTTCAAAACAAAACCTAAGGGTTGGTTTGACAAAACTTTTTTTTTGGTTTTTAGTTTTTAAAGAGCAGTTTAATTTTTTTTTCTTACAAAAACAAGTGGGTGTTTGATAACCCTAGTTTTTTTTAGTTTTTTTTTTGGTGTTTGGTAACCCTTTTTATTTTGACTTTTTTTTTGGGTGGTTTGCGGTGGCGGTGGTGGGACGTAGCGGTGGTAGACGGTGGTGGTGGCCCGCGGTGGCTGCTGGCTGCTGGCGGTGCTCACCGGGGCCGGAGGTAGCTGCCGGCGACGGTCCTCGGCGGCGGGAGGTGGCTACCGGCAGTCACCGGCGGCCAGAGGTGGCTGCCGGCAGTGACTGCATGTGGTGGTCCCCGACGGCCGGCGGTGGTCGCCTGAGGTGGCTGCCGGCGGTGAGAGGGTGGTGGTGGTGGTCTCAAAAAAAAAAACCAAAAGTGAAAAAAAAAAACCAGTTTTTGGAGTTTTTTTTTTACTCTTCAGTTTAAAAACTGGTTTTTTAAATTGGAGAAGGAAAAAAAATGGTTACCAAACGCACTTTTTTTTTCCAATTTTCAAAACTGAAAAAAAAGATAAAAAAAAACCGCGTCAAACGTGGCCTAAATGATACCAACTTATCTTAGTTGTTACATTTAAATGTCAACACTCACTCTGAAATAAGGCAGCTAACCCTTGGTCACACAGCTAACCCTTCAAATTCAAAATCCCACCTACTAATTACTTGAAAGAAAAAACAATAAGGGAATGAGCCAAATGCCCAGTAAGGTCGCTCAAAGGACCAATCAATCAGAAACAAAACATCTGAGAAATGAAATTTCAGAAGCACAAAATTTTTTCAACGAAATGGATAATCAAACTAGATTTTGACTGTCAAAACATTTTTGAAAGACAATATTTCAAAGGTACACCAGTTTCGACTGAACAGAGGTCAGACCAAATATCCAATGTCAAAATATATCTGAGTACGAAAACAGACACTAACAGATCAAATATCAAATGTCAAAATATATCTGAGTACGAAGACACACACTATTAGATCAAATATCAAAATATATCTGAGTACGAAAATAGACACTGTTAGACCAAATGTTAAATGTCAAAATATATCTGAGTACAGAAACAGATACTAGAGAGCCATTCAGAAAGTGGTCACATACGTCATTCCTGACATATGAGGCCGGTTCAGAAAGTAAGATCGCGATCTCTAACTCAACTCCCCTGAGCTAACCCACATTTCATTCCACGTGGGTAAGTCGAAAATAAGTCACATACACTGTGACATGGCTTATAAAATTACCTAAAACGAAAATCTCAGAATAACCGTTATCAAATATCGGACATGTCAAACCATATTCAAAGGCTTCAAAATAACATTATCAAAGAATGGACTTGTCAAACAATAAGTGAAGTTCACAAAATAATGACGATCATAAATCACTTAAACGAACGATATCGATATGTCCAAATTCGGAGGTCAAACAAATTCGATGGAATTTGATTTTCACAAATCATAGAATTGACAACAAGTCATTCTTAACAAAGTTCGAAACAAAAAGGAGAGGAAGAATCACTTATCTCCATTTGAAAAAGTTCGAATTTCAAGAGAATCTAAAGACTTACATGAGCGATTGGTCTATCGCTGATTCAAAATTTCAAAAGTAAACCTTACCTTAATCAAGCCTTTTGAGAGCCACAAATCCTTAAGCTTCTCCTTAGAGCTTCCAAACTTTCCAAGCCTTCTTCTCTATCTCTCTTTCTCGCACAAAGGAGAAGAAAAGAAACAGAGAACCCAAAAGGGCTAGGAATGAAATAAAACACTATTTATATGGGACAAAAATCAAGTTTGCATTCGACTGAAAATAGTTTTCGGTCTACTCAATCCTTCAGCCGTGAAAATGCCTTTCCCAAAATCTTGAGATTTTTATTCGACTGAAAATCACCTTTAAGTCGACCGAAAACACCCTTAAGTCGACCGAAAACTTCTTTAAGTCGACCGAAACACCTTTAAGTCGACCGAAAACTCCTTTAATGAAAATACATTTAATTCGATCAAAATTTTTTTAATTCGACTAAAAAGTACTATTTAGTCGATTAAAAGTACTATCAGTCGAGTAAATGTTACTGTTCATTTTTAAATTTTTTTTTTCAGAATTAGTTTTCAGTCGACTCAAAGCTTTTAAGTAGACTAAAAACTTCAGTAGCTCATTTTCTTATACAAAATCTTTTTATTCGAAGCAAAACCCATTTTCATTTGAAGCCAAACTATTTTCATTCAACCGAAAACTAGTTTTCATTCGACTTGAAACTTTTAAGTCGACCAAAAACTTCGGAGATTCTAAAACACCACTTCCCTTCATTTTGATTGGAATGAAACCACTTTTCATTCGACCAAAAATTTCAGAAGCAAACCCAAACCATTTTCTCAATATTATCAAAAAGACCACAAACTTATTTATTCAAAAATACTAATTTTGCACAAGGAAAAGAAAATTCTCGGGGTATTACATAAGCCATTCCAATTGAAAGGTAAATTCTCTACTTCTTCAGTCAGAGTAGAAAGTAAATACAATCTTTTCGATATTATTCTGGTCTTGGATAGTAGAACTAGTTTTTGAGTACTCAGTTCGATAATGTTCAACTGATGTAACTTTTTTGTCAAAACCAAAGACCAGAGTTTAAGTTGCCTCCGCTAGGGTCTGAACAACGAGGTCTTTGTACCTTAGGGTGATCAGGTACATAGGCCACTAAACCCCAATTGCTGAGTTGAAATCGATAATTTGGTAAATTAAGTTTATTCATACTTATTAATAAAATCACCAAAATCAGATAAAACAAGTAGAGACCTATTTATGGCATTATAAGGTGCCTAATACATTTCCATCATATAAATTAGTCCTCAAACTAAATTTGGCATTTCGTAGATTAGTCGGTTGGATTGGCGATCAAGAGTCAAGTTAGGGTTTTTTTTATGTTTCCTGTTAGTTATCTTAACAAACCCTATAGATAAGATGACGACTCGAAAAAACTAAGTTTTTCTTTGGATGCACGTTGTCGCTCCCAACATTTACTAGTTAATTGCTGAAACCTAAGGTATACCTTTACTTGTAATCGTGGAAAACAACTAACGAATGCTAACAATTCTGCAGAACAAAGATATTTGTCATTTTAGGTTCCTTTTGACCATATATAAGAAAAGAAAGTTACATAGTATAAAATCTATTTCAGAACATTATTGAAAGCTTTGTTCTTCTTCTTCTTCCTACCTTATTTCATGATTATCATTAACAGCCACCATATCGCCACCCACATACCACCACCTACGAATTCTGTCAAGCATAAGACACCCATCACTGTCCACCTACAATATTAACTCAAATTTCATGAAACCATCTCAATAACTCTATGAAAAAAAAAGCCCCACATTTTAAAGTCTATTTTTAACCGAAATTCTAGATAGTCAATTTATATGGAAATTGCATTTGATCTAGACGTTACTATGAATCAGAACATGAATTTATGAGTTTTGAATTGGCTTTGAATCAAATATAGTCCATATATACACCTTATCAAATTAGCAATATTAGTTACAGATCTAATACATGGAATACAAATTCTTGAGAAAAGGAGCGAAAGAATGTTTGAGGAAGCAAAAAAGCTCTATAAAACTTATATAAAATTTCCCTTAGAAAAGAAAAAGGGAGGGAAATAGAGATTCTTGTTGCTACCCCACACTAGCTATGCATTTTTGGAGTGCTCTTGGGTCTCGCTCTCGCAACACGTCAACAAATATTTAGTGGTCAAAGTTCAATGCTTCCAAGCCGGTCAAACCAAAGCGCAAGCTCAAGTCACGTGTTGCACCTCTGACACAAAAATATTCAAAGTATTAGAATCGACGTTACGTGCCATGCCCTAACAAAATATTTTAAGTGTTGAAATCGACATCAGGTGCTATACCTCTGGCATAAAGTTATTCTAATTGTTGGAATCCGGTGCTTCCTCCCTCGAAGGGGTCGGGCTTCAACCTTCCCCAAAAGGGTCGGTCTAAGTTCCCTACTCTTGGGGACTCCCTCTCTTTGGGGGCTCCCTTACCTCACCCATTTCTCTGTCCCCCTTGGGGGATCCATGCTCCATGACACCCAACCGCGCTTGAGCGTCGTTCTCGTGTCGTATGCCCCCGGTATGATGCCCGTTTCTATAGCACCAGTCACCATGCCCTACGCCATCTTTATTGATCGTGCCCACGACACCGCATACAACCCACCGCGCCATGCACCAATTATATACTCACGCCCCTTGGCACCTTGTCGCACTGCCATGCTCTTGTCATTGGTCCATCCTTTCACCACACCATGCACACCTTGACTTGGTCGTGGAACATACTTTAACCCATTTTCCATATTGTGCAGCACCCCTCAGTGTAGGTTACTACTTTAGGAGCTCCGAGTGCTCTAGTATGAGGACTCTTTCTCGCTAGCTAGGTGACTCCTCTGAGACACTACTTTAGCCCTTCCGGTAGGCGAATCCTCCATGATACTATTTTGGTGCTCTCCGAACGCTCCCGCATAAGGACTCGTCGTGGGGATAGGCGACTCATCTAGACACTATCTCTGTTAAGGGGCTTTATCTGCTCTGGCATGAGGACTCCCCTCCCAACATGTATGCCACTCCTCTGAGACATTACCTCGGCTCGTCGAGTAGGCGACTCCTCTAGAACACTACCTTGCGCTCTCCGAGTGGTACAAGGACTCGTGGCGAGGATATGTAACTCCTCCGGGACACTATCTCCGTGAGAGAGTTTCAAGGACACTATCTCTAGCACGAGGACTCCCCTCCCTTCAAGTAGGCAACACCTCCGGGACACTACTTAGGCTGTCTATAACACTCCAGTATTTATTTATGCTATGATATTACTTTAAAATAAATAAGTAATTAAATAACTAAATAAATAAGTTTGTGGCCTTTTTATAATATTAGAAAAGTTTTGGTGTCTTTGATTAAGTGGCTAAAGTTTAGGGGGGTTTGTGTAATTAGGATAAAGTTTGGGGGGTTGTGTAATTAGCCGGTTAGGGTTTCATTTAAATAGCACCCTTTCTCTTCCAGCCTCCCCTTTTCTTCCCTGATTGCCACTTCTACCATCTTCTTCTTCTTCTTCTATAAGCCATAGACTTGCTTGTTTCATTGGAAAATTTCGGCGTAAATCGGGTAGTGTAGCTTGGGGGATTGAGCTTTCGTCGAATTGCTGGTATAAGGTAAGGAATCATAACGTTCTTGCTGTGGTATGTGATTTATCCATGTAATTTATTCTTCGTCTCTGTTTCTTGGCCAGCAATGTGTTCGACCGATTTAAGGTCTCATTTCCTTGTTTCAATTTAACATTGGATTCACCTTATTTATAAGAATTTTCATAACTGTGTACACCATTTTTCTTGCCTATACTTTTGGATGTTAATTTTTGTTCAGTTCCTGATATGGTAGTTCGTCCTCTTTGGTCAATCTCTGTTTACTTTTGTTGATACCCATATCTCTAATTTGCTTAATTCATTTGCTCCCAGTGAAAGAGTCTGTCTACACATAAGTTGTTGCTCTGTTGTTTCACTTTAGAGTAAACAACAAATGGACAATCTAGCAGTGTTGTCCTTCTTCTTAGTTGGCCCCAAATTATCATGGCTAAGCTTCCAAAATCTGAGTTGTTAGTACATGGTTAAAAGTTACAATTTATAAATCCTAGCCTATGTGTCCACGCGAGTCTTACCATTCTTGGATATACTACCGTTGTTACATTGTTTAGCTACTGGACTTTCTTCAGGTTAGTGACTTAACAGCTCCATGGTGGTATGGCACTTGCTGTTACTACTTTGTTTGCCATGGTGAATAATATGCCTTAAATGTACATCCATTGTACACTACCTTATATTTTTACTTCCTTGTCCCTAGATATGCAGTGACCATTTCCAATCAGAATACCCACTGCATATTGTTTTGATTTCATGTTGGGTCTTCACCTATCCCAACATAGATATTTAGGTATTCTTTTGGTCATGCACCTATTTTGGTATCTAAATTGCCTAAGCTACAGTCTAGACATCACCCGTGAAACCTTTGAATTGTTACTATTAGCCATAAGAATTTGGAATCAAGTTCCAGTTTCTTTGCACTTATTGTTATAGTTAATCTATACCGGTTGCTGGATTGTTGCTTTAAAAATTCTAACTTCATGGGTATTCTGACCCATGTCCTTCCATTCATCAAATATACCCTATTTATTTGGAAAGGGGAAATCAGAACAGGTTCCTTCCCTGTACATGTGCAACTATTTGGTGTGCTAGCCTTTTCCCTTTTCATCTATATTATGGTGGTAAATGGAAGCTGCTTCCCTATTTGTAGCCACCTTTTAGTCACTCTATTTGCTTCCTAACAGATAGTCTTGAACATGATTTCATTTGATAGTTTGCCACATGTTAGGAGGTGGTTGGCCTTTCTCTTGTGTACTTTTGCAATCGATATTTATTTTGTCACTACAAGCTCAACCGAAGTTTGAGTTAAGAAACTTCAATTTCATTGAATCCGTTTTGTGCTCTTTGAACTAAGACCGATACTGACTATGTTTGAACAACTCTCAAATTTGAGAGGGTCCTTTGGACACATCTGTTTATATGCTAGCGATCAATAGACACCTAGCACGCTACCAGTAGCACATGTTTGATGTTTGTACGTTTGAGTCTTATGACAAGCATAGTCATCGTGCATTTTGTTCGGTAGCGTTTCCCAACATATTATATAAATATGTTTAGAGTAAAATGCTTAATTCAATGTTTGATAATAAGTTATGATTTGCTCTTTCCCATAGAGTCTTTGTTGTTCGATTCCATTAGTTTTGCTTTGAGATTCTATCAGTTTTGGTACCTTACTAGGCTATTTGAGCTCACCCTTTTACTCTACCTTGCCCCTTGCCACATGTTAAGAAAGTGACTAAGGATCTGTGTGATGGCATCGGAGTCGTGGGATTCTTTGTAGTTAATTAAACCTTGTAGTTTATTTTGAGAACTTTACCTCAATGTGGGTAATTTGACAGAATTGATTTTGTGTAATTAATTTAGTCGCTGCGTTTAGTAATTTGTTTTGTAAGGGATTATTAAGTGGAAGGATTGTGTTAGAATGTTATTTGGAGATATTTTGTTTTTAATGGATTAGTTGCTCTGTTTGTAAACAATGTCACAAGATTTATAGTGGTGGTTCATGAAATTTAATCGAAGTTACGGCTTTCATTTTGGGGGCGTGACACCGAGGACACTAGCTTGGTGCGCTCGGAGTGCTCTTGCAAAAGGACTCTTCGCAGGGATAGGCGACTCCTCAGGGATAATATCTCCATCAGGGAGCTCCGAATGCTCTGGCATGAAGACTCCCCTTTTGCTAGGTAGGCGACTCTTTCAACACACTGCCTCGAGTCGTTGTTAAGTGACTCCTCTGGGACACTACCTTAATGTGTTCCGGCACAAGAGACTCACCCACGAGATTGGCGACTCATCCAGGACACTATCTCCGACAGGTTGCCTGCGTAATTAGTCTACATGCTTTGGCACTAGAAGCTCTTCATTGGCACCCTAGGGACCATGACCCCCTAAGACACTTCGAGATGAGAGCACGTCTCTAGAGGGCATTACGCCGTCTGCTTAACAGTAAGGGTGTAGGGACCTTCCCCGCCATTGTCAGGTTCTCTGCGTCTTGATGCCCCCTGTGGAACTCAGTAAGGGCTTTTGAATGGTCACTAGATCAATGGGTCCTCTTGCCGCACCTGCGCTGTGTGAGACAATCTTTCTAGGCAAACAGAGGGAAATTGTGCAGGGCAGACCCGAGTCAATATACAATCCAAAAATCTATGGAGCACCGGTATTAGTGGCCTCCTCGCTGAGATGTCAATCCCAGGGAGCACCATGTGGCGCTTGATGACATCACCATCTCAACCTCTATAAATAGGGCTTGAGAACTCACATTTTCAGGACTTTAGAACTCTTCTCACGTTCTCACTCTAGAATTCCAGAGCTAGAGAACTCTAGATAGAGAAACACACATGACCTTGACGGGAGACGTTGAATCTGGACCTAAGCATTCGACTGACTGTTGTCATGTACTCACCTTGCGCCTTTGCCCTCGCAACGCTGCCACTCGTTAGGCTTTGTCGGGGAAGCCCTGGTCTCTGCAGTCATTCCTTCCTTGCTCTGTCCTTGCATACTTAGCATCTAACTCGAACTGGATTCTTTTGTGGCACTTACGTCTACTGCGAACCCACTTCCTCTGCATCAATTCGTTTTGGTGCACCCGCATGTGTGTTTATTGTTGATGAAGGTGAGAGAGACACCCTTTAGCGGCAATAACGCTGGTTAAACACGGCGGTGGAGGTGGCTTTGGAGAGGAAGGATGTGGTGGAGGAGTGTTTGTGGGAGGTATTGGTATTCTAAAGAGGAAAAGGAACATGGAGAAAAGGGTTTTGGGAAATGGTTTGAATTGTCAAATCTACCCCTCATCTCTACTAGATTTCTTAGCACGAGCTTTCTAATTTTTCACAATTTCATCTAAATACAAGCCCGAGGTTTTGGCAGCTAAATAAACCTTAGGTTTTTAGCTGTAACTTTGAAAAAAGACAAAGGGACACGAATATCACCTTAAATTCCAAATAGCACTTTATATGAGATACTACAAACTATAGAAGTGGATATTGATATTATGGTGAAGTAGTAAGTATTTGATGAAGCTGCTATGTCTTTGTGGTGGAAAAGAATAGGAGAAGTTCATTTATTATGACCAACACGCCATCTCCAAGCCAGGCGCTGGCTCTCTCCCTCTCTCTCCAAGTTAGACAAACCCACTTCTTGCTACTCGTTGCCTACTCTACTCATTCCTCTCTCTCTCTCTCTCTCCCCCTACCCTGGATTCGTTGTCTTCTTCTTCCTTCAAGCTTAATCTTCCATCATTGATGTTCTTTCCTCTCTCTCTCTACCCCTCTCTCTTACCCATATCTGGACTCTACGCCTTCTTCTTCCTTAGACCTTAATCTTCCATCATCTATGGCAACATATTTGCAAAGATACCTTCCCAATAGGCAACATGACGTGTTTGTTATGGATCCCATCCAAGCATCTGCATCTTTTCGTGTCAACACGATACTTAACCCAAAGTGCCAATTCCATGTAACATAGACAAGAAAGTAAATGAAGGACTGTGGCTTAGTTGTTGTAATTATGTTTTAATTATTCGTGAAACCCAAAGAAAAAAAGCTTACGAGATGGACGGAGTAGTAATTGCTAAAAGGTAAAGAGGGCTCTAAATTTGGAACGTGAACATAGTAGAATTCGGAACATAAGCCCAAGAAAGACAAATAAATGGCAAAATACTGTTGGCAATAAGAGAGAATGTTAAAGCGGGTACATGTAAAATCATCGCAGGAGATATCAAATGCAATTTGCTCAGAAGACATCAGTAAGAACCAAAAAAAGCAGAGACGAGAGTTACTATGTAATGGCAATTGATAAGTGTACTATCAGTATGTCAATAATCTTATCGTGTCACTCTGCGATTGGTTTCTCAGCAGGTTAAGAGGGATGCAATTAAAACCCCCAAGGTCATGTTGAAGGGAGAGAGGGAAGGGTTGATTCAGGCTTTGCTTCCATGGATCACAGACCTGATCGGAGACCTTAGCAACTGAAAACTTCTAATATCTCTGTAGCAATAAATCCGGCATATTAAAACTGATCTAGTGCACTCTTTTCAAATGCATTTATAGCTCCCAATTATGACTTGTTCATCAGAATTGCTTGATTGTTCATCTCTGTGGCATATCTAGTTCAAGGGTTGACTCATACATTCAGAAAAAGTCATGCCAAGAGAATTAACAGGTTTTGTTCAAGCATAAATATGAATAATATTGTTAGAAAAACTTGCCTGGAGATGTTTCACATAAGAAGTAACTTAAAAAAATAAATAAATAGCAATTTCCAATTGGAATGCACAAATTCCTTATCCATAAGATTACAAATCCTAATCCCTCTTGACACTATTGGCACTCACTTGAAATGTTCAAGCTTTTCTCTAGAATATAAAAACTGAACTATGTCAAGCTATTCAAGGTATAATCAACCGCATCTGTTATAAAATCTGAAATTAGGCTTAATATATCCTTACATCTTCAATAATTAACAAGATAGGACCATTAATGGATTGCTGATGGCCTTTTTACATGGGACATCTTTAGAAAGAGCAGTATAGCTTTGATATGTAGATGTACACATATATGTATATAGGAAAGTCTATTTCGCATATATATATATATATATATATATATGTATATGAAGTGGTCAGAATGCTATATGGTCAATTTGGGAATAAAAGCATTGTTACTATGAGAAGTAGAGTATTTGAGCACTGTAGATTGTGTAGATTTACACGAGCAGTGTATCTCCGGGCCCTTCCAATAATTGCATCACATAGTTTGCAAGCTCAGTAGTGAAACCATTGGCGCAAGGACTTTGACCAACAGGGTGATGAAGTAAATGAAGCTTGAAGTGTGGCCTTGTGTGAAAGTGCAATTTACTGCAAAACACGATAAGCAAGCACATAAGATATTTCAGGAAATGCAGCACCTTTACCAGTTTGCGGCTCCCATTGAAGGTATATGGCAATGCGTCCTTGATTATGGTATTGGCCCCAAGGTGGTTTTGATGTTGCCATTTCAAGATTTGTGCATCTTAAGCTCCAAATATCCCCTGGAAGGCTGTAGCCATTTGTATTCGTTACAACCTGCGATCAGATCTTTACTTCATACAAGAACGTTGAACAAAACTATCAAAGTGCAAACATGTTTACAAAGACGAGGCGTGGTACAGTAAGTTGGTGTTGCGCTTTGTCCTCTTGCCGTGTGTCTACTTGTGGCTTTGTGTGTATGGGAGAGGGAGAGAGAGGTACCTCAGGTGCCATCCAGTAAGGACTTCCTTTGAAAGAAAGCATTCAATTGCAAGATTTAATCTCGTTAACGGATATTAATAGATTACGCTGTGCTCTGCAATAGTTACATCAAAGGTAAAATACATTTGCAGCAGTTCCTTGGGAGATATTTCTATATGGCCCTATGCTTTGTTTTAGTGTGGACCAAGAAAGGAGAAGGCGCAACTCTTAAATGATTTCTAGGATGAGATAAACATGTTTTACCATGTCCAATTCTGCAAGCTTGACTTTGCCACTGGGATCTACTAATGCGTTTGGCCCTTTGATATTTCTGCCAAAAGGTACATATTTCCCTTTAAAGTAGCAAAACATGATCACGAGTTTCCATGTCGTGATCTTTGTCTGGTTCGGTCCGGGCCATAGGAACCCACCGAATCTTTTTCTCCCGAGGCATTGTAGAACCAACTCAGTTCCGCACAAGCCTCAACACGCGTATTGCAAGGTCTTTGCGAAATCCTGGTGGTTATTAAACTGTCAAAGACAAGTCAGATTACATGAATAACTTTTTCTGGTAATCATCAATGACCGAAGCATCGAGTCTTCCTTTTGATTCAGTGACATGAGTGCCAGTCTCTTCTGTATGAGCATTAATATCATCTTCGACCGTTTTATTTCTTGTCTCAAATGGGGACTTCTCTCGAGGGCTTCCTGCGCCATTCCCTTAAAAGGTGATTTACCTTTAATTAGGTATGAAATTTGGAAGTTGTTGTCGTCATCACTTTCTGGGGAGCCCCTACAAGCATTCACACATTTCTGCATTTCTATCGTTGGCTTCTTGATCTCCACCACCTCATCGTTGTCTGCTTGAGTAAATACTCAACCTAATTCACAAACATAAAACCCCAGAAAAATTTCTGCTCAAAGTTATTTGATACCATGCAAACAATTCAGACAAGTAGATCATGACAATGAACAAAGAGATCGTCGAAAGAGAAAAAAGGCGTAAAAATCACCGTAGTCAACTGAAAGAAATGACTTCATTGTAAGGTTCCAAGAGAAGGTTTAGAGTTAGTATTATTCCGTCAACGGCAAGTCATATATTCAAGCAAAACACGACTTAATTTAGTTGGTATAGACCTTAATGACATATATCATCCTTAGCACGTTTCTGCCGTTTTCCTGGCCTTCATGCTACCTATTTTTCTATATAGGTTGGTTCTCAACCCCTGTACTTAACTTCCTCATGCTACATCTTGTTCCCAGACTAGGTTACTTCAAAATGCTAATACATATTGCAGCAAGCAGGGAGAAGAAACAAGAAAACTGCAAGCATGTACCTCCACTACTTGAAACTGGAGACAACACCAATGTCTATGGATCAGCATAAGTAATAAAGCTATCCTCCCATTCATCAATACTGCGATTAGATTCCTGAGATTCCGGTGTTCGCAATATCCATTCGCTTTCCCCCAATCTGCCGTATATATGAAAGTCGATATTCGGGCCTGGATCAAAACTGATCTCGACATAATATTGGAACTGAAAATAACGAAATAAATTGATAAAATTGATGAGAAAGGTCTTTTTTTTTTATTATCATTATAATTGATCAAGATCCAATCAATTCATCCAATCACAAAAAAATTATTTTTTGATTGGACTGGAATGAATGAAAAAAAACTATGATTCCCTTAGCCCTCACAATCTAGGAAAGTAAAAAAGCACCCCATATCTTTATTAGAATGACTAGACATACTAAAGCAGCACTTGCATACATCATTAGAAAAATATGGTAAAGATATTCTGTGCAATGGTATAAATGAGACATGCCATTTCAGATTAACAGCAAACTCATGAACTGTATGTTGTGATGGAAATTGGTTTGATTATATGCTAAAATGAGAAAAAGGGGCAAAAAATTGGCAATAGGAAATCACGACATATCATTAAAGAGATGTTAGAAAAGAAATGAATGCTGAATACATGCAGAATGCTAAACCAACAGAAGGATATAATTCATCCTCTTGATTTGAAAGCGGACCATTGTCCAAATAATAATCAGTTAGGAAAACAGCCCGAGGACCAAAAATAGAAAATACTAATTGATCGGCCTCCGCAAATTCCAAATCCAACTTGCATGACTCGGCCTTATCTAGCAATAGCACACAGAAGCACAGGACCCTTGTCTCCTAAATTGCACTGAAGAAAGCTCTTCTTCTATGAAGAGCCATTTGCCAATGTCGCCTAAAAAATTAAACAAAGCAGTGCTATCAAACAACATCAACACAACAAACTATTTTAAAACAAAACTTCAGCAAAGTTTGAAGTGGATTGTGTTCTCTCTCTCGCTCGCTCGCCACCCAAATCTGGATTCTGCGCCTTCTTCTTCCTTAGAACTTCATCTTTTATCATCCATAGCGACAGATTTGCAGAGATGCCTCTACAATCGGCAATGTGGCTTGTCCTTTCGGCACATGGCATGTCCGGTATGGATCCCATACCCGTATCCGCGTCGTGTCGCGTCGACACAATAGTTTTCCCAAGAGTGTCTAGTCCATGTAACATCAACTAGAAATTCAATGAAGGAATGGGGCTTAGTTGCTGTAACTATGTTTCAATGATTTGTGAAACCCAAACTGAACAAAGCTTATGAGATAGAGGGAATAGTAATTGCTAAGAGGTAAAAGAGGCTCTTATTTTGGAACGTTTAGATATTTGAAATTCGGAACATAAGCCCAAGAAAGAGAAATAACTGGCACAATACAACCTCTTGTAGGCACTAAGAGAGAATGTTAACTCGTGTATACATTTAATCATCATAGGAGATATCAAATGCAGTTGGCTCGGAAGACATCAATAAGAACCAAAAGGTAGAAACAAGTGTGACTACGTAATGACAATTTATATGCGTACTTTCAGTAGTCAATAAACTTACCTTGTACTCCGCGATTGATTTCTCTGCAGGTTAAGAGAGATGTAATCAGACACCCTAGGTCTTGATGTTGAAGGGAGAGAGAAGGGCTAATTGAGGCGTTGCTTCTGTTGATTACAGACCTGATCGGAGATCTCATAAACTGGAAGCTTCTGGCATCTCTATAGCAATAAATCTAGTATAATACGTATCTAGTACATCGTTGTCAAATGCAATTCTAGCTCTGTATGACTTGTTCGTTCAAAACTACTTGATGTAGAATTCAGTTGCTAAGTAGTGGATTATTCTACAGTTATTGTATAGATCACTTCGTTTCTAGCACTGTACTCCATCCAAAATACAAGACAACAACAAAATGGTCAGCAATGGAGACTGAATACATGAGCGGTTGATCAAGTGTGAAAACATAAGAAATTCCTTCGGGTCAAGGAAGATAAAAATGAAAGATCAAACACCCAACAATCACAAATCTTACTTCTTAAGATTAACCCTCTTACAAAACTTCCTGATACAAATTGAAACTTTCTTTGAATTTTGCGTATTGTCTCTCTAACAGTTTGTAGTTCTGGACCTTGTTCGTTTTAGAGTTCATGTCACAAGCATCAAACTCTAACTCTGCTGGACACTGTGTATCAAACAGTTCTGCTCCAACCCGATCCGTTGTGGCAATGGAGACAGGCTCCTTCTGACGTGTTCTATAAACAAAGGCTTTAAATCTCGCATTCTCAGACATGGATTCGGTCGGTTTTGGATCACCAGTGCAGAACTTATTGGAAAATGCCACTGGTTCATGCATAGAAAAAAACTTTGCTTTTTGAGAGTCAATCTCTTTGCCATCATCAGGAAAGGAAACGGCATGGTCAATCTGAAGGTCTGAGGCAGAACCAGACATAGTAACCACATTGGCTACCTGCATGACTTTATTGCACTCAAGTTCAAGCTCCTGGTCAGCTGACAACACATTTGCTTTTCCCATGCCAAGGATACGAAGAGTCACCAGAAACTGAAGAGGAACACCTGGACCTGAGGATACACTCCTGTAGTTTCCTAACACTTCAAGGAATTCCGAGTAGGTTGAAAAAGCCAAACATAAAAGATTCGTAGGCAATGTAGCCCAGATTCTACTTGAAGCAATTTCCCTAATGCTGGTTGGCGACCTGATGTCTTTAAATACATCATCAACTGAATGAGATGTTACGGATGCCTTCACTTCCTGACAATTATGGTGGAAGTCTAATGTAAAAGTATGATTTTTCTGAGGATCCTCAAAAATCTTTCGCTCTGTACCATGCAGAGCTTTGGCAAGACTATCTTTCAAATAGGCGTTGAGGCAATCAAGTTTCAAGTAATGATACTTTTTGGGAAACTTGTACTCTCCATCATCCATAGCACATAGCTGAGAACTTTCATAACAAAGAGATCGCTCTTTATGGGCTTCTTCACAATAATTAACACATTCGAATGAAGCGAGGTATCTCTGTGATTCGAGCACTCCTGAGGACATTAGTCTAATGACTGTAAACCCACCGAAAGCATCCGGCTCACACAATTGGACTGAAAGATCCGTGTCGAGGATGCCAAACCCAAAAACTAATTCTTTCTTCTGCTGCCATCTAGGAAGAGCGTCCTTTGAGAACTCTTCCCTTACAATACAATCTGCACATTGACAACCACGCCCTGATAGTGAGATATCTGAAGGGAGTTCCCAAGCATAAAGAGATTTGGAAAACTTCAAAATTTCAGAGGCAGCCGATCCCCTGTTGTCCGGACCGTAGCAAAAGAGACTAAACTCGCAATTTGAAAAGGAACCCAATAATATGCAATAGCCCATATCGGAAGCCCACTTAAACTTATCATCCCTTGAGTGTGACCTCAATTCGGACAATCTGAAGACAGTGACATAGTGGGGATTCTCGAGACCATGTTGCCATTGCAACAACGGCACGAGTGGGTTCCGCACATCACAAAGGAGGAGCAAGTCATTTGAGGCCACTGTAAAATAGAAGCCATCTGAACCTGCCCTCGAGAATGCAACAAAGTGATCTGATTCCCTAACATTAAAAGAGGTCAGGAAATCCATCTTCAATAGACAGCACACGCGGCTTCTCTCAGACCTCAAATCAACTAAAAAAACTGCATTAGAATGAGCAACAATCAGAATTCTCGGATGCCAACTAAACTCACAACTCAACCACTCACCCCCCTGCAATATGGTCGAATCGTTCCACAAAACTTTTAGCTTCTTTCCTGAAAATTTAGACCCGGTTCCGGAGCATGAATCCAAGTCAAACAGAAACAACTCGCCACTCTGAAGTAATACCAAGCTCTCTTCTGGCAGGTGCGGACTCCAACAAGTATGAACAATACAAGTCTTGAAAAGCTTACTACCAAGAAAATCTAATGATGCGGGGTTCTTCGAGCCAGAACCGACCCCTTTGATACTAACACCATAGCAACAAATAGAGTACATTGTGCAAGCTAACAGATACCCAACGAGGGTAGTAGAAGAAGAACTAACGGAACAAGGAAAGGGAGGATCACCAACCGGGTTCACCAGCAACTGGACAATCCGGTGATTCAAGCTAGTTTTAGTTGTAAGAACGTCGCCACGGCCTCCACCAGGAACTTCAACATCCAAACGGGAATCCTTAACAGACAGCATAACAAACCCGACTTTGTCGGAGTTGGGGCCAGTGGGGAAGAAGGCAAAAACCATGTTTGTGTCGGGGCAGCGCAGTAACTGCAGGCAGTTGGTGAGAAGTGGTGGGGTGTCGGCGTCTTGATCGCCAAAGAAGGAATCAACGATGGAAGAAGCGGTGGACGGGAGGATTGGAGAGTCAGCAGATGTTTGGAGGAAATTGAGAAGGGAGAGGCTAGGGGTAGAAACAAAATGAGCACTAGAAAGAGAATTTGGGGAGTGCAGTAGCTTGGTAAGGGATTTGGGTAATGGGTTAAAGAGCAATGGTCCAGTTTCTTTACAGGAAGATTTGTCGCCATCGGCACTGCCGCCGCCACAGCTACGAGAGAGGAGGAATGGGGCGTCAAAAACGTATGAGATGGGCCACAAGGACTTCCATTCTTCTGAGAATTCCATGTTATCTTTGTGGCTCAAAAATTCAATTGCCGCACAGAGAGAACAACTATAACTGCATGGGAAGATAGGGGATATGAAGGAACTTTTATACGTAGGAGTAGTTGGGAAGAGGGAGGGTCGCAATATTTTTTGCATGGGCGGGAAACTGTAGACTGCAACAGTTGTCCCTTCGCCTTCCCGCCTGGGCTGTACTTCAGCATTAAGCACCTATGTATCTCTTCGTCTTCGCCGACCGCCTAATTAAACACCGTCAGACCCGTTCGGCATCATTTGGTACCGGTGCCCATTGCCCCTTGCCCTTTCATCTACCAAGGTACTATCCATTTCTTCCACCGCCAACACTCAAACTCAATGCCGCCGTCTATCTCCAACTCGCCTCGTCCTCCAGGTAACCCCGTTCCGTTGCTCTCTTTATTTCGTGGAGTGCAATCACTTATCGTATGCATGAATTGATTGCTTGTTTCTGTGAATGCGAAGGCTTCGACTGAAAATTCTTTACTTCTGATTAGGTTATGTGCTTGAGATTGCGAAATAGATCGTTTGTAGGAGATATATCACATGTTACATGTATACAAACAGGTTTGGGGGCTGGGGTTGGAGTTAATTGAGTTTTTGATGGTAAAATATGAACTTGTAATGAATCCTACGACCTAGCAGCACAGCAATGAAGTCATTTGTGTTGAAACTGAAAACCGAATTCAGATGGGGAAAGGGCTTCTCTTTATTCTTCTTCTCATAATCTATATTCTCCCTGCTCCAATGGAATATCATTTTATAATAATTTCACTATGCCTAAACATTGTAAGCCTTTGTACTCCATATCCTAATCATGATGTCCGCCTTCGTCTATCTCCTGTTTTCCAGGCTCTTGCAAGGTTGAAGCAAACACGCACAAATACTTGCAGATTTAAGAAAGGTATTATCATTTTCAGTCCTAATCACAATTCTCTCAATGTTTAAGCAAAAAAGGTCTCTCATTAATTGTTTCTTTTTTCGTAGTGTCGTCCCTTCTGCTTCCTCTTCCTTTCTCCTTTCGCTTTCCCTCCACCTTCCTTCTCTGTTGATGTACAAATGCATTTCTGTCCTTGTAACACAAATCCCGGATTAGAAAATAAGCTCAGTCTTTTGCTCTTGATCTTCGCATATCATTATTCATATATAGTCGACAACGTAGCTGGTTATCATCATCGTCTTGATCACCAACAGCGTATTTGCATGCGTAGACTCGAGCTGGAAAGTACAAATGGCAGATTGCATAGAGTTGGGGTGCCAAGTCTGCGGCCATGTGGGCTTGGACGATGGTTTGGATGGCTTCTTTTACTGCCAAGAGTGTTGCTCCCAAGCTGTAGGCATTGCGAAGACAGCCCCAATTGATGAGACCTTTGCTTATAGGGCTGCCCAGCGCAGGCGTTTGACCACCACTGCTAGCCCAAGAGCTGGGCCGGTCCATCGGGAGTGCATCGCGGCTGTGGGCAACTCTGCTGATGGGCCCACTAGGCCGGGCGATTTTGGGTCGTGTTCCACGAGATTGGAGTATGAGGACTACTACTCTAGTGTTAGGTTGAGGTATGTGATGGGGGTCCAGATTATGCTCCAGTTGCAGTGCAAGGCTTTGGTTGAGGATTTTCAGGTGAGTCCTCTGATTGTGGGGTTTGCTGAGTCCATTTGGTTCAGATTCGTTGCATCCACCGGGATTTTTACTGATTCTTGGGCTGATGATGCGATTCATCAATCAGAACTTCAAACACAAGGTACTGCAATCCTCACAAATATGTTTTACCTTGTTTCTTATACTAGCTTACTTACCCCTGCTATGCACGAGATCTTCTTCTTCAGTTTTCTATGTTATTGTTTATTGATGAAGTTGTGTATATGAAAACACATCAATTTTCATGAACTAGTGCTTAATATGAAGGACAAAAATTAAGAAGGCATCTTTGAATAGAAAAAATTTAACTTTTCAAAGTATGTTACTGGTCACTCCTATAGGTTTTTTGCAAAAAAGAAAAGAAAAAGTAAACTGCATAATTTAGTGCATGTTATACTTATGTGGAACATATCAAACGAAGTGCAGATACGCAAGTGTCCGGCTAATGTGACTAAAACTTTGGGACGCTTTCAGTACTCAGAAACCCTTCTTAGCCCATAAATTAAAGCACCCTTGTTCTAATGAGTTTAATAACCAATTTAAGCTAACAATATTCAGCGAAAAACTGTCTTCGAGTGTTCCCCAACATTTGCTGCTTTTTTAGTTCTTGGTACGCTTCTTTGCGTATCAGTATCTAGCAGTATCAGTATCTAGCAGAAAATATGGTGAAATGAATTAAGTCCCCCACCTATATAGCAAACTGTAAACATCAAAAGAATCATGTTTATATGATTCTTTTCCTTGAGCTTTGCCAAAGTCATCATAGTACAAATGGATAAAGTGCGTATAAGTAAAACTACAACTTTCACCGCTGCTACTGCCACAACCAGCATTATTATCACCCCAACCAGCGTGCTGACACTAAAACCACATTGTCGCTATCACTTCTACTTCCACTACCACCACTTCAACCATCACTGCTGTTGTTATAGCTACCGCTTGTTACATGTATACCTGCCCTTCTATAAACCATCATTACCACTACGATCATTAACGTAGCCAAGTGCATGATTGCTGCGAAATGATGGCAAAACTTCTTATCATGTTTGTGTGTGCCAATCGGTGGTAGAATTCATCACAAATCTTACTTACCTTCATTTACTTACTCCCCAAGCGGGTCTTAAATTATTCCAGTCTCAACATGCTGGTGAGTGCAACATGCCAGTCTCAAAATGTTTGATCTGTAACATGCGTAAATTTATGGTAAAGCCTGAAGAATTAAAGTCCTTGAAAACTTACCTTTAGCAATATCTGAGCAAATGTCGCTCAGCTTTAAGTTATGTTGGACCTACTCAGCCTTCTTCTTCTTCTTGCTAGAATGGCATAAATAACCCGCAATAAACAATTCATATCAAGTTACACTGTAATCAACAACATGATGATCTACTGACGGTGGTTCAAACCAAAACTAATTACAGTTTAATAAAAAAATTGTAAGTTACCTGTATTGATTTAAGAGGCTCAAATGTTGCAAGCGTCCAATTTTATCGTTTTAAACTTAAAATTTTGAAACTGATATCATTCATCTAGTAAGAGTAAGTAGTTTTACAAACATGGCGCTACCAAAACATTTTAAGAATGTGACATTATTATTATGAACTTAGCATTCAGCAATTTTTTATGGCCCTAAACCACAAGCAACTAAACATACACCATCTCCTAAACTACCAACAAGCCCTTTAAATTAAATTTTGCAAGTTTGAACTGCTAGAAGCCACTCTATATTGGTAACACAAAATATATCCTCTCCTAATTATCTTTCAGTACTCTAATTCCAATTATATTTTGTCATCGTTCATACTTAAAGCTTACGGCTGTACTTTTAGTCACGGGGAACGTTTCCAGATCCAAAGTAACTTATAGTCGTACATCAACTTTCTGAAAGGAATTAGGCTATAACTTCTACGACAAAGTTTATCCAAAGAGAAAATGTACAAAACCTAGCAAGACAGCCATGTTCATGACTGGAAAAGATAGCTTTTAATTGAAAGCAATGAAAATAAACTTAATACCTAGGAGGCTTTACCTTCATCGATGAGGGAGCTCTAACATAGAACGCAGTCACGATACTGTATCCTTCTCATGTCTATGCAACATTTGATGGGGCTCATTCATTGAACGATTAACACCATCTCAAGAAAATTTAAGTTGCTATTACCTTCTTCAAGTATTCATCTTCAAGCCATCACTTTCAAACTTATATTCTCGAGCTAATTAGTTTTCCTTTCATAGTCTACATTTGATGTGTGAAAAGTTTCCCGCATTCATCTGGTAAAGTAGATCTGCCATTATCTCTTTGTAGTAAGCCGATTTGTTTTTTATTCCAGTAGCACATATAGATTAGAGTAAACAAAATACTGAAAATGGAAGGATGTCATTCTAGCTTGAAGAGTCAAACTAAGAGATAAATTTGTCCTTGTGAAACAACTATGCTGGTATAATTCACCGGGCAATTACAGAATACAGTGGAAAGGATCACATCTTTCAATAACAAACCATCAATATTGTGAAATTAACGGGAATACATTGAAGTTTGTAAATGAAGAGGAGAAGGCAGATAAACCAAAAGCATTTTCTGCCGTGATTGTATCTTTTGGAGTACACGTTGGATGAAACGTGCCCCTGAACACGGGTGGGAAGCAGATGCAGACTTGGTAGAAATCTGTTAAGACAACTAAACTTGCAGGAAGTAATTTTATTAAATAACTTCTATCATCTCCAAGGAATTCAGATATGACTGAATTGTCATGGTAAGATACCACATATATCTTCATCATGTGATAGTAAAACAGTAATTGAATAAAGTAGCGAGTAACATAGAAAATCTTCACTGGAGTCGTTTGTCCTCTTGAAAGCACGCATGAAGGAGAGAGGGAGAGAATGAAAGATGCAAAATCTGCGTTTAAGAAAGGAAACAACAGACTCCAAATTTAATTGGCATTCTACTAGTTTTTTGTAGTTGTTTAATCAAACTGGATCCTAAACATGTACATATGTGTAAGTACTTGTACTTAGGAGTTCTTTGTCTATAAAGGCCGCAAGATTAGGATGTCCAAGAAAATCACACTCGGTGTTTATCTCAGCTAGCTTAAGACATTTTATCTTTAAAATAACGTGTTTGTCGAGTGAGCATGGTGATACAATCATTGAATGCAGATAGACAAGCTTAACATCATATTTACCAAAGGTCTCTATACTTATTTTGCATTCACCTCTGTTGCATCTAGTGATACATTTTTGCTCCATGCGATCTTTCCTCAATGGGTTTCTTTTGATGCTTCCTCCATGTAGAGGCGACATACTTGAGTTTTATCTATCTTGTCAGTTATTTGATTTCTATCTATATTTTCTCCATCTTTTTTCAGGAAAAGCAGCTGGTTGCGAGCGTCGTGTTGAAGATACAGCTGAACCACACAATTTACTTGGTCAACGAGCTGTGTTGATATGGGATAGAGTTTTGAAAAAGACAATACCATTATCTTATTCTATTGTGATATCTTTTTTGGCTTGCCATTTGGCTAGGGAGGCAGTCCTGCCAACTGACATAGTAAAACTGACACTTGAAGGGAAGCTTCCTTATCTTGCTGCTTTCGTGGAAATAGAAAAAAAAATTGGACCTCCTTCCGATGCATGTCCAATCAGTACAAGTCGTATGTTCAGACCTAACCAAGTGGTTCCAGTGCAAAAGTTAGAATCACTGGCAACATATGTTGCTCAACAAGTAGGCTTGAAATTGCCTCCGGTGAACTTTTATGCCATAGCTTCCCGCTATCTGATGCAGTTATCTCTTCCCGTGTCAAAAATTCTTCCCCATGCATGCCGCATCTATGAGTGGTCTATGTCTCCAGAGTTGTGGTTATCCACTAATGAGAAAATGCTTCCTACTTGTGCTTGTGTAATGTCTATATTGATAGTGTCGATAAGGATACTCTATAACATTAATGGTTTTGGCAAATGGGAAAGGAGTTGGTGTGGTTCTAGTGTCACATCATCGTCAGTTGATCGGGATGGTAAAGCCAAACCCTCGTTTCGCACTGATACTTGTGATGATTATGACCAGGGATCGCCTTCGGAAGATCTTGATTGTACAGGATCAGAGCATAGCAATATTCCAGCAGATTTTCAGCATTCAGAGTTTGATGCTGCAGAGCTTTTGCGGAATCTTGACTTGAAATATAATGAGCTTGTTGACCCCTATGGTAACAAGTTATTAATTGTCAACTGAACCGGATTTCATATATCATTGGAAATTGATTTTTGTACTGCATTTCACCCCATCCTGAAGTTCAATTTTTTTGAATTTGTTGGAACCATTGCTACAAGCTGACTAATATCCTCTGTTCCTGCATGACAGTTTTCAAAAGACATGCCAACATATCTTCAGTACTGCAAGGATGTGGTTTTTGCTGGATTAAAACCATCTTTTGAGGATCTCGAGGAAGAGAAGATAATAGAGGAGTTATGGGATATTTATCAGAATAGAAGGGTAATTTTCGCTCCAAATCGTTTCGTTTTTCAACTAGGGATTGACATGCACATTTGAAACACTGTGATTGGACTAAAAGCACTTATGACTTCCAAGACATTGTTCTCGTCAGAATATCCATTAATCACACTCACTGTGCTTGGTGGATATTATGTTAGATCCCCGGGCAAGTGCAAAAGTTTTCCAGGTCTTTTTCTTTTCAGTCAAGTTTTTGCTCTAATTTTTTTATGAAATTCCCTTGAGAGACTTGGAGCTCCCATCAATCAATGATCGAAGTCTTTATAGTTAGAAATGGGTTTGAGAAAACTTATATTTCTCCTTCATTTACTCCATTGGAGCTTATGAGGGTTAAGATTCGCTTGTTTACGTCCGTTGAAGCTATTGAACAAGTTAGTTGGTCTGAATTCATTATATGTTCCTTCGGTTGATTTTAGGTTTCTAAAAGATCCGACGACAATGGAGTAAGGTCCTTGGGAGGTGATTCTGCTGATCACAGTCGATCAAGAGGTGACATCATAAGCACAGCGAACGAGAAGAAGAAATTCAAGGAGAATGGGAGTACTGATAACCCATTAGACGGTGATGCTATTTCATGCAGGGATCGTTCGTCCCAACATAACCTGACCCTAGAAAATTTCTCTGGCAAAAAACCAAGTTCATCGTCTGATGCCGATACTCAGAAAGCGAAAGCAATCAGGCGACTGCGATTGGATATGGAAGAGAACAGGTTTTATTACATCCCACCTAGGGCACAAGTCAAGTGTCTGGAGTACGTCCACTATACGAGGAAGAGGTATGAAGGTGCCCTTGTATTCGCTGTCCATGCCGATTATTATATCCTGCTGCGTTCTTGTGCACGGTTAGTTGAGCTAGACAGTAGAAGCTTGCATTTGGGAGTATTGAGTTTTGAAAGGAGATTAGATTCGCTGGAAAAGAGAATCCGTCATTGCTTGCACGTGAAACCACCAAGTGACACTATTGAGCGTGGGGATCACGAGGGGGAACAAAATGTTGGAGAGGATTCTGTAGATTTCTCAAGCTTGGCTTTTTGAGAAAAATGATATGTTTCGTTGTGTTCTAAATGGAAGATTTTTGCTGTTTCATAGACTAGTACATATCTTAATGTTGAAGAGGTGCTATCCAATGTAAGTGGTGTTCATGATATTATTTGGCATCTAGTCTAGAAATGCAAACTGAAGTCTGTCATTTTTCGCATCATATTTAGAGTTGCAGGTTCTGCACAAAGCATCGGCTTCAGTTCCTCTTTATCCATCAGCTGTCCATCATATTGAGCAACCAAATCATTTTAGTCAGTCCTCCCTTACATTGTGGATGCTGAAAGCCCTATTGTATCATCTGAAGGTGCAACCGGATCAGTGTTCTTTGATTCAAAGTACCTCCCACCAGATAAGTAGGAACCCTCCTCTGCAAACGACTGATCATCCTCCTCATCTTTGCGTGGACCGCTTTCTTGTGGATCAGGGACACTCCCATGTCCCGTTCCCTTTTCATTGTCACTTGGTTTGTCAATTTCATGAGCCAGAAACCTGGTCTTGTCTATCCATAACATAGGCTGTCTCATGTTACCAATTCATCAGTGTCCCAATATTCATTTGGATAGTCGACACAGTCCACCACCAATAGTTGCTAAACCAGAAACAAGATCGGAAGTGTCCTCAGCAGTTCCCCCACTTCCAAATAGCTGCAAATTTAGCAAGCCAGAACATGTTTTCCCTGTTTCCACCTTTATCCTTGCAGGACTCAACATCATAAAGGTAGCATACACAAAATAAAGGGGCAATAACACTCATCCCGCCTGCTGTTTGGATGGGGTAGCTTTGCAAATCAAATGGTATGTCCATTTCATCTATAGATACAGTGCCACAACATAGCAATAGAGGAGGCATAGGGTAGACAGCATTTGAAGCATTGGAGGCAAATGAACCCTCAAATACATATATATATTATTATGCATATAATAAACCACATTTGCTGTTGTTCGTACATCAACGAAGGTCGCGTGGGATGGGAAGGGGGGACTTTAAGGCACTAGAAAACCCAATTTCTAGACACTGAGCGCGAAAAAAGAGAGGCAAGTTACGAATGTCAGATGCGAAGCACCTCTCAGACAATTTTCTATCTGCTGGAATATTTAGTAAAATAAAATGTACTCCGTTGTAGACCTATAATTATATTGCAAGTTTTATTATATCACGTCTTTACTATATGTAAATCATTAAATGAGTTAGAATAGAAATAATGAGTATTATTAACTCATTTTGATCGTCATAATTTCGTAAGTTACAAAGTTTTTAACTTAGTTACATGGCGCGATTATATAATTGGACATGTATACAAGACCATACCATGTGATATAAATTGGTCTTGAAGCTACTTAGTCTCTAAATTTAGTATTTTTTTACTCTAATATCATATTCATAACTTCTTATTTTATACTTGTACAATGTATTTTCATACATGTGCATTATATGTGTTTGATATTTGGACAATGTGATCGTAGACTGGTTCATTCCGTCTTCCTGTGGACGTACACATAGAGGAGATACAATTGCGCCAATGGATTTTATCTTCGAGACTTTATCTGCCATCAATACCTGCACATAGGGAGGTGATAACGTCTTTAAAACAGCGACCTATCGCGACTCTCATGGACCAGCTACCTTTATATTATTTACTACTTTAGATTTCATCTAGTTGCATTCTACAATTTACTATCATGTTGCTATGTTTATTACTTAGTATTGCTCATATTTTTGTTGAAGGAGGTACAAGTCAAACACTAAATGTTCCAACTGCTAAAGACATTATCGGTTTTGATTTGTATAGCTTTACAATTTTATTTTTTGAAAGAGAAAAAGAAATGCTTATATATATGTGGCATTGATGAAATACTAAAATAACGTGACATGGTATGACTCTTCTAGGAGGTAACTGCTTGCCGAAGTTTGGTGAAGTGGTGAGAGTTTCTAATGAATTTATGGTTTATTATTATTTTATTTTATCTTTACGAATATGGATGTCGTCCTAATCTGTTTTTAAATACTCAAAAGTTTAATCTTTACGTTGTAGTTAGTGTTTTGACCCAAAAAAAAAAAAGTGAAAATATGACAAATGAATGGTTTATATAACTAACTTGCTACCTCTTGATAGACTATATATATTTTCGCTAACAAAGTTAGCGAAAAATATATAGTCTTGTCTAACTCTACTTAAAAAAAAAGAATTTGTTATTATATCTATATTTATACATATACATATATAAAAGTGTTAGAAATCGTTTCTAATGGTTAATATAATATCTATGCAAGCTCACAATTGAGTAAATAAAATTATAAGAACATTTTTACCTCTTAGTTGTGAGTACGAAAAACACGTTTACCTCAATCCTCTTAAAAATGCCGCGTTGTTCTTTACCATGCGAGGTACTATCAATGATTTGAAGGATCAACCTTGAACACCTTCGAAACGAGTATACTAGCACTGGGTTGAGGCGCGGATTATGTCGCTCTCTTTAAGACGGTTCGCACCCCTACGGAGTATACCGGTACAATAGGTTCCAACGCGCCGCCTTCAAGATACAACAGCCCAACTCTTATTTGCTGTAACTTCTCTAAACTTGCACCACCTGAGAGAAGTTAAAACTTCACTCGATACTCTTCTTTGCTCAACAAAAATATAACAATTGTTTGGTGTTTTCTGTATGTGTGCCTTTGTCTGCAATTAAGATCACCAAAAGCCTGCACGCACACGTGCACAGGTACACGCTCACAGAACAACATCAATAGAGTGAATTGAAGTTTCTGGATCATCTATATGTGATGCAATGTAAAGCCAGAAAAGTTCCTCGTTTCCGTGGAGTCTGTGGACCTGTTAAAAGGATATATGTGCATTTGTGCTGTGTCTTTATCACCTTTTAGTTTATACTTTTTTAAACTCGTCTATGTAATTTCTTTTTTAGGTTTGTTTTCGTGCCTGGTTTCTTGTGGTAATTAATAGTAGTTGTACCTAAGTGGGTCGTATTGATTTGGAGAAGTCAGATAAGCATATTCAAAGTGAAATTGATGTCCCTAAGCAAAAAAGAACAAAGGAAGAGAACTCTCTGGTTATGCCAATGAAGAAGGGAGTCTCATTGATCAAATGTCTGAGGCATCAATTTGGGTCATTGGGAAAAGTGGGTCTATTTATAGCGATTGGACTTCAGTGAGTTCTTGCTCTCCATGATTTATCAGCATCAGTAGAATTGACCGTAAGGTTTTTGGACTGTGGTTATAGGAACAAAGGAAGAGAACTCTGTGGTTATGCCAACGAAGAAGGGAGTGTCATTGATCAAATGTGCTGAGGCATCAATTTGGGTCACTGGGAAAAGTGGGTCTATTTATGAGCGATTGGACTGTAGTGAGTTTTTGCTCTCCATAGTAGTAGGATATGGAGTTGCTGTTTCCTCTGTCAATCGGACAATTCTTCTCATGCATGTCTGGAAAGACCGTGCATGCGTCATCCATAGTAACGCAGCACGTCCGGGAGAGCATTGTCATCGTACATGTTACCGTTCACTCCATACTGAACAGCTAGCCCATGAACCAGAGCACCACAAGGGAGCGACTTCATGCCTTCACAAGCTTTTAACGCACTCGAGAAGGCACAAGCATTCGGGTCATCGGTACCTTCCCTCAGTATTTCAGGGAACATTGTGTTGGAGTATTTTAACAAAAAATTTACTTTTCTTTTCAAGAATAGTTTTGAAAATATATTAAGAGTTTTGAGAAAAACCTCAAGTGCTTTAGTTCCACATTACTTAAAATTGGAAAGTTGAGATTTTCTTACATACTGATGCCAAGAAAATGTGGGTTCGCAGTCGACGTGGAGGTGCCACAAGGAATGCAGTCCGACTCAGATGTCAAATATGTTGATGTGAGACACAGCAAGGGCGGAGCAAGGGTAGAGACCAAGGGCGGAGCAGACAGAGCCTAAGGGTGGCAGTGCTGCGAGGGCGATGGTGCATGATGAATATACAACGACAGTCACAGTCTGATGCTTAGGTCCGAAGTCAGGGTCCTGTATGTTTCTCTCTCTAGGATTCTAGAGTGAGAAAGTGAAAGTCTTCTGAAAATGTCCAACCTCCCAAATGAATTCTCAAGACCTCTATTTGTAGAGGTTAAGATGATGATATCATCACGGGACACGTGGCGCTCCTCGGGAGTGACACGTCACCGAGGGGTCCACAGCTGCCGGTGCTCCACAGACTGTCGAATCGCATATTCACCCGGCCTGCCCCGCACAGCGTCGCTCTGCCTATCTGGAAAGACTGGCTCCCACTGCGTCAGTGTGGCCAGAGAACCCCCTTGATCTAGCCTCCAATCCAAGCCCTTGCAGAGTCCCACAGACCTGGCAGTGGTGGGGAAGACCTGACGCCCAACTGCCAAGTGGACTAAGCGCGATGCCCTCCGAAGACCTGCTCCCGTCTCGGAGTGGTGCGGGGGTCATAGTCCATAGGGGTGCCGATGCAAGCCCCCAGTGTCGTAGCACGTAGGCCAGTCACGCAGGCACCCTGGCAGAGACAGTGTCCCGAAGGAATCACCTATCCCGCAGTGAAGGGTCCTCGTGCCAGAGCACTACGAACGGAGCCCCCTCGGAATGAAGACGGTGATGGCTTTGTGGTAACGAGCCCATCCTGTGGCGGCGATGACTTTGTGGTAACGAGTCCATCCAACTGCGAGGGGTCCTCGTGCCGGAGCACTACAAACGGAGCCCCCCGTGATTGTGACGGCGATGACTTTGTGGTAACGAGCCCATCCCGTGGCGGCAATGACTTTGTGGTAACGAGTCCATCCCGCTGCGAGGGGTCCTCATGCTGGAGCACTACGAACGGAGCCCCCTAAAATGCTGCACACTCCGGAGAGTGGATCGAAGCATGTTCCACGTCCATGGCGGGGGCGCATGATGTGGTGAATAAGTGTGATGCCCGAAGTCCAGTATCATGATTGTGGTGCATGGGCGCGGCGACGAACGTCGCGGAGATAATACTTGGTGCCGGAGCACATGTCATAAGAGTGGTGCAGGGACGAACGTCGCGAAGCAATATTTGGTGCCGGGGGCACATATCATAAAGATGGAGCACGGGCGCGGCGACGAACTTCGCGGAGCTATAGTTGGTGCTGGGGGCATGCATGATGAGAATGGCGCACGGGCGCTGCGACGAACGTCGCGGAGCAATACTCGGTGCCGGGGGCACGCATGATGAGAATGGCGCACCGGCGCGGCAACGAAGGTCGCGAAGCTATAGTTGGTGCCGGGGGCACGCATGATGAGAATGGCGCACGGGCGCGGCGACGAACGTCGTGGAGCTATAGTTGGTGCAGGGGGCACGTATCATGAAGATGGTGCACGGGCGCGGCGACGAACGTCGCGGAGCTATAGTTGGTGCCGGGGGCACGTATCATGAAGATGACGCACGGGCGCGGCGATGAACGTCACGAAGACGGCCCACGGGCACGCGTCGGGTGTCCCGAAGATGGGATTTGAGTTGAGTGTACCTGTTATAACAAGATGATGAATGCAACATGTAGTAATGACAAAGTTGGAAGTGATGCTACGCGGTCGTCAGTGATGGGTCATTCGGTGGTAGTGTGCGACTTTGGGCGATGAACATCGCGAGAGCAGTTCACGGTCGTGGACGGCGAATGTCGCGAGGTTGATGGACGACGGACGTCGCGAGGTTGGTGGATGACGGACGTCGTGAGGTTGGTGCACGACGAATGTTGCGAGGTTGGTGCACGACGGACGTCGCGAGATTGGTGTACGAACTTCCGTAAACATCGCGGAGGTGTAAAGACTTGAGAAAACAAGTGCGCGCGGGAGGGGAGGCCATAAGCCAAGGATTGGGGGAAGGCTAAGGCCATCACCCCTGGGGAGGCTGAGACAGAGCCCTTGGTGAGGCCGAGGTCAACCCCTTGGGAAGGCTGAGGCCAACCCTAGGGGGTGGCCAAGGCTAATGGCCAACTCTCATGAAGGGAGGCCAAGGCCACTCCCCCTTTGGGTGAAATTCAGGTGTGCCGACGGAAGGTGTTTTGATGGGCAATGACAAATCTGAAAGTTACATTGCGATGAGCGTGTCGATGTAAAACATACCTGTGTGACGAATAAGGTGCCAAAGTCAGGTACGAAGCGATCAAAGCGCAGAAGGGACTTTGTGCAAAGAGTGAACAACCGGGGGGAAAGGCCAAGGCCAACACCCCATGGAGGCCGAGGTTAGTGCACGACGGACGTCACGAGGTTGGTGTACCAACGTCCGTAAACATCGCGGAGGTGCAAAGACTTGAGAAAACAAGTGCGCGCGGGAGGGGAGGCCATAGGCCAAGGATTGGGGGAAGGCTAAGGCCATCACCCCTGGGGAGGCTGAGGCCGACCCCTTGGTGAGGCTGAGGCCAACCCCTTGGGAAGGCTGAGGCCAACCCTAGGGGGTGGCCAAGGCTAATGGCCAACTCTCATGAAGGGAGGCCAAGGCCACTCCCCCTTTGGGTGAAATTCAGGTGTGCCGACGGAAGGTGTTTTGATGGGCAATGACAAATTCGAAAGCTACATTACGACAAGCGTGTCGATGTAAAACATACCTGGGTGACGAATAAGGTGCCAAAGTCAGGTACGAAGCGATCAAAGCGCAGAAGGGACTTTGCGCAAAGAGTGAACAACCGGGGGGAAAGGCCAAGGCCAACACCCCATGGAGGCTGAGGCCGACCCCCCATTGAGGCCGAGGCCGACCCCCCATTGAGGCCGAGGCCAATCCCATGGGTTTGGTCAAGGCCTATGCCCTTGACCCAGTTGCTCCGGTTGCGCCAACGGTCAATGTTTTTGGTGAAAAGGTGCTTAGGTGGTCGCGGTATGACGAACGTGGTACTGTGAGTCACGGTAGCATGAAATCATTGGTGACTGAGTCACGCGTGAGGCGTGTGAGGCAAAGAATGCAAGTGACTTGGGCGCGCGCACTTTGTTAGGTTCAAAGCGTTGAATACTGTGCTTGTGTGGACGTGTCATGCACAATGGGACTCCAAGTGGACCTTTGAATATGACCAGAATAGGTTGGGAACATAAGCCCCCTGCGTGGGGTGTGCACGAAGGGGCAACCCGAGCGGGTACCACACGTATACACTTAGCAAGATTTTGATGTTGTTTGGCCGGCTAGTTGTTGAGGTCATCAAAGCATGATGATGATGATGAAGAGTAGGTGGCTCGAGCCACCTCGTGCACCACCTCCAAAAGCTTGGAATGCTTGGGGGTTGAGACAAAGGCATGATGACAGGATGCAGGGGTCCGAGCATGTAAACCAACGCAAGCCCTCAGTGTCGGAGCACATAGGTCAGTCACGAAGACACCCTGGCAGAGATAGTGTCCCGGAGGAGTCGCCTATTTCGTAGGCCGAGGTAGCATCCTGGAGGAGCCATCTACTTGGCGGAGGGGGAGTTGAAGAGCTCCCTGGCAGAGATAGTGTCCCGGAGGAGTCGCCTATTTCGTAGGCCGAGGTAGCATCCCGGAGGAGCCATCTACTTGGCAGAGGGGGAGTTGAAGAGCTCCCTGGCAGAGATAGTGTCCCGGAGGAGTCGCCTATCCCCGTATGATGTTGCACACTCCGGAGAGTGGGTTAAAGCATGTTCCACGACCAAGGCAAGGTGTGCATGGTGTGGTGAAAGGATGGACCGATGCAAATAGCATGTTAGTGTGATAGAGAGCCAGGGGGCACGACTGTGTCAGTGGCGCAGCGCATGGGCGCGACGGAGTGTGTATGGCGCCAAGGGCGCTGTAATGTGACAGGGAGCCTAGGGGCACGACTGTGTTAGTGGCGTGGCGCATGGGCGCGACAGAGTAAGTATGGTGTCCGGGGCACAGTGTGATGTCCGGGCAACGGGGGTGGCGGAGTGACGTCCGGGCGACGGGCGTCGCGGAGATGATGTCCCGGCGACGGGCGTCGCGGAGATGATGTCCGGGCGACGGGCGGCGCGGAGATGATGTCCGGGCAACGGGGGTTACGGAGTCGGTGTCTGGGCGATGCACGACGGTCAATGTTGCAAATTTTTTTTTTAAGTGTTGGCCTCGGGTGAAGGAAAGAAGATGAAGGTGGTGGCCATGACTTGGTGAAGGTGGCGGCCATGGCTTGGGGAACCCCAAAAAGGGTGGCATGGAGTAAAGGGGAGAGGCTATGGGGATGAAGGGCCAAGGCCGGCTAACCAAGTGGCCGAGGCCGGCCGACCAAGTGGCCGAGGCTGAGGCCGACCAAGGCGTGGGCGGGGTGATGGGCGAGGGAGAAGGGAAGAAGAAGAGGGGGAAGGGAAGAGAGGGCGGGGGAGGGGATGGGGGAAGGCCGAGGCCGAGGGTGGTTGTGGGCCGAGGCCGAGGGCATGGGAAGGTTGAGGCCGAGGCCGAGGGGGTAGGAAGGTCGAGGCCAACGGGGTGGGGGAAGAAGGGGAAAGGGGAAGGGAAAAAATGGGGGTAACAGCGGTGGGCGTGCTTGGCGGGGAGAGAGGATGGAAGGAGGAGGAAGGGGGGAGGCCGAGGCCGCCGGTGGGATGGGGGGATGGTCACCGGCGGTGAAGGAGATGGGCCGTGGAGGGCGAGGCAGAGGGGGAAGGAGGCGGTGGCGGCGCCAATGGGGGCTGCGACGGCGCATGAAGAAGAAGGAGATAGAAATTAGGGTTAGATTAGGGTTTTGAGGGAGCGGCTCTATTTCGGGTGGGTGGGGTTCGGTTGGGGAGTTGGGCAAGGGGCTGAGAGAGAGAATGGGCGCGTGGGTCAGGCAAGGGGCGGGTCGCGCGGGGCGGGCTCTGCCCAGATTTGAAATGAAATTTGAATTTCAAAATTAATTAATTAATTAAAATTTTTTTTACAACCCTAAAGAGGGAGCCCCCAAGAGAAGCCTCACAATTATAAGAAGATAGAGAGGAGTGGGATGGTGGGAGCAAAGAGAGGAAAATGTTAGAGGGAGAGTGAAGATAGCATGTATGTTGGGAGTAGGTGGGGGAGATGAAAATTTTAAAATTTTTTCTTAGTGTAGAACGAGGGTGAGAGGGTAGTGCCCAACCACGAGCAAGCATGGTGAGAGGGAGGAGTGCGAAAGGGGTGAGAAAATTCTCTAAGTGTGGAGAAAATTTTTTTTTCAAGAGTGTTGGACGGAGCCTAAGGAGAAGGGGCGCAAAAAAAAATTTTGTAACAAAATTTTTTTTCTAAGTGTTGAGCTCGGACAAGGGTACTGAGGGAGACTGTTGAGGGTGATCATCGATGACCGGTTGCAAAAAAAAAATGAAAATTTTTCTAAGTGTTGGGCTGAGTCAAGGATGGCGAGGGAAACCACTGAGTGTGATCATCGATGACCGGTTGCCAAAAAAAATGAAAAATTTTCTAAGTGTCAAGAAATTTTTTTTTGGATAAAGGGTGGTCATGCGACCGCAAGCACGCGAGGTTGAGATGAGCGGGATGGTGGACTTAGGGTGATGGGCTGGCATCGATGACCGACTGAGTGACGGAAGTAGGGGAGGGTTGGTGAGGCGTGTTGCATGCATACTGGCAGAGGCGGTCGCGAGACCTGGGGGGTGTCAACTGACATAGTTGAGACTTAGTAACGTGGCTCGAGCCACCCCGCGCACCACGCACCAAGTTGGTATGGGATGTGAGGCTGAAGGGGTTGGGAAGGGGTGAAGCCCCCAAGGTAGTGGCTGATGGCATCAAGAGTGGTGTTAGTTGGCCTGTGCAAGAGCCCTATGACTTGAAAATTTTCTAAGTCTGAAAGATGACGGCCTCTTGGATGGTTGGGTTGAGGCTATGACTTGTAGCCCTGCGTTGCTGAGGCATGGTTGCTTGGATGTGTCGGGCACGGGACGAACTGCACTGCGATGCTCACCTCCCCAGCGGAGTGGCCAAAATGATGCCAAGGAAATATGGGTTCGTAGTCGACGTGGAGGTGCCATAAGGAATGCAGTTCGACTCAGATGCCAAGTATGTTGATGTGAGACACAGCAAGGGCGAAGCAAGGGCAGAGACCAAGGGCTTCCCAGACAGAGCCTGAGGGTGGCAGTGCTGCGAAGGCGATGGCGCAGGATGAATATACGACGACAGTCACAGTCTGATGCTTAGGTCCGAAGTCAGGGTCCTGTATGTTTCTTTCTCTAGGATTCTAGAGTGAGAAAGTGAAAGTGTTCTAAAAATGTCCAACCTCCCAAATGAATTTTCAAGACCTCTATTTATAGAGGTTAAGATGATGATATCATCACACAACATGTGGCGCTCCCCGGGAGTGACACGTCACCGAGGGGTCCACAGCTGCCGGTGCTCCACGGACTGTTGAATCGCATATTCACCCGCCCTGCCCCGCACAACGTCGCTCTGTCTGTCTGGAAAGACTGGCTCCCACAGCGTCAGTGTGGCCAGAGAACCCCTTTGATCTAGCCTCCAATCCAAGCCTTTGTAGAGTCCCACAGACCTGGCAGTGGTGGGGAAGACCCGACGTCCAATTGCCAGGCGGACTAGGCACGATGCCCTCCGAAGATCTGCTCCCGTCTCGGAGTGACCCAGGGGTCATAGTCCATAGGGGTGCCGACGTAAGCCCCCAGTGCCGTAGCACGTAGGCCAGTCACGCAGGCACCCTGGCAGAGATAGTGTCCCAGAGGAGTCACCTATCCCGCTGCGAAGGGTCCTCGTGCCGGAGCACTATGAACGGAGCCCCCCGGAATGAAGACGAAGATGGCTTTGTGGTAACGAGCCCATCCCGTGGCGGCGATGACTTTGTGGTAACGAGTCCATCCCATTGCGAGGGGTCCTCGTGCCGGAGCACTACGAACGGAGCCCCCCGGAATGTTGCACACTCTGGAGAGTGGGTCGAAGCATGTTCCACGTCCATGGCTGGGGCGCATGGTGTGGTGAATAAGTGTGATGCCCGAAGGCCTGTATCATGATTCTGATGTATGGGCGCGGCGACAAACGTTGCGGAGATAGTACTTGGTGCCGGAGCACATGTCATGAGAGTGGTGCGACGACGAACGTTGCGAAGCAATACTTGGTGCCGGGGGCACATATCATAAAGATGGTGGGGGCACATATCATAAAGATGGTGCACGGGCGCGGCGACGAACGTCGCAGAGCTATAGTTGGTGCCCGGGGCACGCATGATGAGAATGGCGAATGGGCGCTGCGACGAACGTGGCGGAGCAATACTTGGTGCCGGGGGCAAGCATGATGAGAATGACGCACGGGCGCGGCGATGAAGGTCGCGAAGCTATAGTTGGTGCCGACGGCACGCATGATGAGAATGGTGCACGGGCACGGGGACGAAGGTCGTGAAGCTATAGTTGGTGCCGGGGGCACGTATCATGAAGATGGGGCAAGGGCGCGACGACGAAAGTCATGGAGACGGCGCACGGGCATGCATCGGGTGTCCCGAAGATGGGATTTGAGTTGAGTGTACCTGTCATAACAAGATGATGAATGCGACATGTAGTAATGACAAAGTTGGAAGTGATGTTACGCGGTCGTCAGTGATGGGTCATTCGGTGGTAGTGTGCGACTTTGGGCGATGGACATCGCGGGAGCGGTGCGCGGTGGTGGACGGCGAACGTTGCGAGGTTGATGTACGACGGACGTCGCGAGGTTGATGGACGACGGACATCGCGAGGTTGGTGCACGACGGACGTCGCGAGGTTGGTGCATGACCGACGTCACGAGGTTGGTGCAAGACGGACGTCGTGAGGTTGGTGCATGACGGATGTCGCGAGGTTGGTGCACGACGGACGTCGTGAGGTTGGTGCAAGACGGACGTCACGAGGTTGGTGCACGACGGACGTCGCGAGGTTTGTGCACGACGGACGTCGCGAGGTTGGTGTACGAACGTCCGTAAACATCGTGGAGGTGCAAAGACTTGAGAAAACAAGTGCGCGCGGGAGGGGAGGCCATAGGCCAAGGATTGGGGGAAGGCCAAGGCCACCACCCCTAGGGAGGCCGAGGCCGAGGCCGACCCTAGGGAGTGGCCAAGGCTAATGGCCAACTCCTATGAAGGGAGGCCAAGGCCACTCCCCCTTTGGGTGAAATTCGGACGTGCCGACGAAAGGTGTTTTGATGGGCAATGACAAATCCAAAAGTTAGATTGCGACGAGTGTGTCAACATGAAACGTACCCATGTGACGAATAAGGTGCCAAAGCCAGGTACGAAGTGTATGAAGCGATCAAAGCGCGAAAGGGACTTTGCGCGAAGAGTGAACAACCGAGGGGAAAGGCCAAGGCCAACACCCCATGGAGGCCAAGGCTGACCCCCCATTAAGGCCGAGGCCGACCCCATGGGTTTGGCCAAGGCCTATGACCATGACCCCGTCACTCCGATTGCGCCAACGGTCGATGTTTTTGGTGAAAAGGTGCTTAGGTGGTCGCAGCGCGACGAACGTGGTACTGTGAGTCACGGTAGCATGAAATCATTGGTGACTGAGTCGCGCATGAGGCGTGTGAGGCAAAGAATGCAAGTGACTTGGGCACGCCCACTTTGTCCTGTTCAAAGCATTGAATACTGTGCTTGTGCGGACGTGTCATGCACAATGGTACTCCAAGTGGACCTTTGAGTGCGACAAGAATAGGTTAGGAACACATACTTAAGCTTTTGAAAAAACATTTGTCCCATATTGGCCATTGTGAAGAACTTTAAGGAGTATATGAGAGGACATTTCTTGGCTTCTTAGTAAGATGTGCTTGAATTTAAGACTCACACATGGAAGGGGGGAAGGACAAGTGAAGGAGATACATGTGCACTGTGATGGCATTTTGGCCTCTCCCCAGAACTAATATGGGACTATAGCATGCTATTTATACTATAAAATATACTTGCTGGGCAACATGCACATTTTCTTTTATTACACAACAGTCATATTTTTTTTATCACAACATTTATTCTGAAATGAATTTCACACTTAATTCTTTGCAACAGATTTCTAACAGCTCTATTTCTTTACATATAAAAGGAGACATCATCCTCATTTTTTAAAAACCAACTCAAGCTTTCTCTCTTGCTCTCTTATTCTAGTTTCTCTATACACTTAGACTTGTGGCAATTTTAGAAAGGTATAAAGTGGTGCGTCTACTTCATTCATTTGTGCAGAATTATGAGTAAAGCAATAGTGAAAGTTGACTGTTGTATCCCAGAGGCAATACGTCGATAACTTTGCTGTAATGGTAGTAATTTGAAATGGCACGAATCGTCTTAAGAGAACGACCTAGTCCACGCCTCAACTAGCTAATTTTACATTATTTTTTGGAGTTTGTTCTTGCCTATTTCTTGCAAAAATTCCAACAATAATTCAAGACAAAACGCAATGGCTGATTCCACCATGTCTTTTGCTGCTCCTACTGCCAACTCGAATGACTTGAATATGCCATTTCATTTTGGTGGCCAAAATTTCAAAAGGTGAGCTGGCAAGGTATTGTTCTATCTCAAGTTGATGAAGGTAGTGTGGATTTTAACCGCCAAAAATCCAAAGAAGGTAGACACAAGAAAATATGAATGAGGTGGAATTGGCGAAGCATGAAAAATATGCAGTGAAGTGGGAAAACGACGAAGAAGATTGTCGTAATTATTTGCTCAAGCATTTTTTCGATGAACTTTATGATTATCATTTACATAATTACAATTATGCGAAGAGAATGTGGAAAGCATTGCAGAAAAAATATGACACCGAGAAAGCCAAAAAAAAAAAAAAGAAGCATGCATGTAGTCGCCTTTTCAACTAGAAGATGTCAGAGAACGTGTCGATTGTAGCTCAGACGCATGACCTATAGATGATTGTACACGAAATCATCTCCGAAGGAATCCAAGTAGATGAATAAATGCAAGTGGCTGCCATCACATACAAGTTGCCAAATTCTTGGAAGGAGTTCCAAAAAGGCTTCCATCACAAGCAATCAACACTGTCGATTGTCAACCTTATGGCGTGGCTTCAGATTGAGGAGGAAGCGAGAAAACAAGACAATAAGAAAAATGAAGCTTTTGCCAACAACACAAATGCCAACCATACCAACAACCTCTAAGGTAACGGTAATGCCAACAGTGCTAAAGTAAACTTCCTAACATCGAGTGATAGGGCTCCTAAAGGTCAAAATAGTTTTTAAAGGCAAAATAATTTTTTGAATGCCAGAGGCAAGCCTATGAAAAACAAGGGTTTTAAAAATGAACATTCTTCCTTTGCCTCGAAGAAGTGGAATCAAGGCCAGTCTTCCAACTGTGGAAATAGCAACAAGAAAAATAAAAACTCAAATAACAATTCTAGCAACACCAATTTTGCAAATGAAGGTTTTGCAAATGGTGCATGCTTTATTTGTGGAAAACGAGGGCACCATGCTCGAAATTGTCGCCATAGAAAACTCGGTTTAACACCACAAGGAAATATTACCGAGGAACCACTTGTTGCTATGATTTTGGAAATAAATCTAGTTAGAAGTGAAGAAGGATGGTGGGCCGAATCCGGGGTATCAAGACATGTTTGTCATGACAAAATTTTATTTCCAAACTATGTCCCATGGAAAAAGACAAGAAGGTTTTGCTTGGTGATTCTCATTCCACAAAATTCTTAGGCATGGGAGATTTTGTTCTTAAGTTTATCTTGGGCAGAACTTTGACCCTTAAGGACGTGCTACGTACTCTAGATATGATGAAGAACTTGGTCTCCGGGTATGTCCTTAACAAAGCAGGATTTAAGCAAACTTTTGAGTCTGATCAATTTATGCTGTCAAAAAACGATATGTTTGTTGGTAAAGGCTGTGCTTATGATAATATGTTTAAACTCAATGTTGAAATAGATAAAGCATTGTAACCCCCCGAAAATCCGGAGCTCCGCCGCCCCGAATTTCCGGGTCGTTAACCTTCTGGATCACATCAAACCTATCAAGTCTATTCACTAACACATATTCCAAATCATCTAATTCAACATCAACTCAAATTCTTCAAAATACTAGATCACAAACTGCTTAGCTTAAACCATTAGAGCTTAAGTTCTTCGCAATTCAAATTTCCTAAGAACAAATTAACAGTACCGACCCACGCAGGGGTCTTACTATACCGTGGTGATGGGCTCATCAAAATCTCACTCAGACTCTAACCCATTCCCGAACCTGCTACAGCTTATCATCACCTGCAGAAGGAAGCCAAACGAAGGGTGAGCTTTTGAGAGCTCAGTAAGGTCGTACAAGGACTACAAAAGAGATTATAACACGACTCCGAAAAATCCAACCGACAATGATTTTCAAAACACTTCGAAGGATCAAAATTCAATAATTACCCAAACTAAACAAAGTTCATCATAAATAGATGCCAAAATAAATATTAACAATCAGAACAAAATTCAAAACGATCAATAAAAGATCCTTTTCAAGTCAGCATTTTCAAGTACCACGAAAATTTCCCTTGCTCATGGGATTTTTATCCGAGCAGAAATTTATTTCCAAAATACAACAAGACTTTCCGAGGGATTTTAACCCAAGCAGAAATCATTTCGAAAATACAACAAGATTTCCCGAGAAATTTTAACCCAAGCAGAAATCAAATCAGATAATACGATAAAGGTTTGTTAAGGGATTTCAACCCAAGTACAAATCTTTCTAACTAAATATAATGAATATTTGTCAAGGGCTTTCAACCCAAGCACAAATCATTCTAGCTAATAAAATCAAAAATCAATGTTGATCCTGGGCGATTGCAATGCCATTATGGCAAGCTAATATAGTGTACACATGCATGATGTACTAAAATAATTACTAGTCCACTTGGGTACTAGCCTGCGTTTCATGCAGGATTCAACCAGCCTTATACCGCTTCCCACTAAACAGGTACCCAGGTCAACATAAAAAATCAACAATATAAATGAGCGTTAACATAAGCTCATATCCCCGAAATCAATTCGGGTTCTAATAACAATAACATATTGATGTGAGCCATTATTCGGAATTTCAGAAGAAAATCATAAATAAATAGCAAAAACAATTGCGAAACATTATCGAAATTAGGTACAACAATTCGAAAGAAGGGATACAAGCAATTATCAAATTTGCTCAACCCGCAATACAGGCGGGCATCACAAGATTTCTAATTAATCGATTCAGGTTTAACATTAGGGTTTTTTGGGCAAGAACATGCTGATATCAATACATAACTCAGAGTTTGGCATTAACCGCAAATATATCAAAGGAGTACTTACGAGTACAAGTAATCCAAGGGTTCAGACAAAAGTCCTTACCCAAGGTTTAGATAGAATCTCTTACCTGGATCCGCAGCTAAATTATCCTAACCGGAAGTCTTTAACTTTAACCTAAATGGAATAATCGAACCATTAGAATACAGCCTACAGAACAAAAGTATAACTTAATACAAACTCACACATGCTCCCAAAAATGAACCTCCCCCCACCGGGTATGTAAAATTACTGAAACACCCCTAGGGTGTAAAATTACCAAAATGCCCCTCTTGGACTTAAATTACCAAAATGGTCTTCCCATAAGTAGAATTACTGAAATAAACTTTCCATATGTAAATTTATGCAAAAATACCTTACTTAGGTCAAATTACCAAAATACCCCTTTGGGGTGGCAAATTATTAAAACACCCCTGAGGGTTTCCGGCACAGGAAAAATCTCAAAATATCTTAAAATGATATTTTAAGCATCCTGATATCATTTCCGGTCTAAAAATTATTTTAAAGAATTTTCGCCCGAAAATCCCGAACCAGTGTCCAGACCGAGTACTAAAAGGCCAGTTTCGTGAAAAATACCTATTAGCCTCAGAATGGCCCAAAATTTTAGATAATGAATTATATATGTAAAATAGGGCTTCCATAAAATTTTTAGGTTAAAATAACTTGGTTTTCTATGCAAAATAAATTGAAAATCTTAGTTTCCCGATACCCTCATTTAGCGTCTTTTGTGGACTCCAAAAATTGTCAAAATTTTCCAAAGCATAGTTCTCATAAAAATATTTGGGGTTATAGTCTTACAGTTTGTCAAATTCTTACCCTAGCTATTTATAAGAATTCATGGAAAAACTATCTAAATAAATTTATATCTTTAGCGACAGTAACAATTACTATTCACATTATTACACCTACTGATTCACCTAAATCCACACACACATTCTTCCACTTTCAACCTAGGCACATAGTCCCTCACCATGCTTCGGATACCCCCCCAAACCCACACTAAAACACTCACAAGCCACTCCAAATCATTAAAACCTCATCACACCACCTTAACTCACTACAAAATACATTTAAACACACAAATTACACGCATTCACACACCCGTAAATATACCTAGCCAAGAAAACACACGCACACACACACACACACACACACACACACACACACACACAGACAGTCGCACCCACACACTGAAACACACAAACTCACACCCTAAACCGCTCGAAAATTCACTAAAACCTCACAATTTCACTCACTATCTTCATAAATATAGACAACAATCCAAGATTGTTCATGAAATTACTCAATTACATCCGTGCATACACTCACTCATACATGTACACGCACAGAGTACCCACACATACACTGCTCGCCGAGATACACCTACTGAAAATACACATTACGGGTGCGAAATTACCTTTGGAAGTTCTTTTCCCATCATTTTTTTCTTCTTGCCCGAATCTTCACTTCCTTCTTTGTTTTCCATTTCTTCTCTTTGTTTCTCTATTTCAGTTTCTTGTTCCTTAGCTACTATTCATATCTTTCCCCTATTCCTATTTTTCTCCCCTCGAATTTCCTCTTTAATTTTTGTTCCAATTTTATCTCATCCGTTTATTTATCATAAAGTTCCATTAGTCATCAGGTCAAATAGCAGGAGGTGGCTTCCTCTAAAACTTGACACCAAGACACAAAATTCTAAATTTACAAAATAGTCCCTCAAGTTTTCAAAATTACAAAATAACCCCCCAAAATTTGTATAATTGCGTTTAAGCCCCAAAATCATTTGAATCATTCTCAATTTGATTAAACATCGCTAAAAATACATACTAGCATTCATTCAATTAGTTTTCATTACTGAAATAAAAAATTTACATTTATGCCCCCAAAGTTTTTCCAAAATTACGGAAATGCCCCCAACATTTTAAAATTATATTTTTCCCCAAAATTGTTTTAAGCTCCCACAATGTACTAATATCCGAGCATTGCTCAAAATTAGTGCCCGTTTATTTTTTGGAGCACCGATGGTTATTTTAACCCGCTTCCAAAGTTCGGGATATTACAAGCATCTACTTCCGTTTATATTGTGTCTTGTGTGAATACTTGATGTGCTCATCTTTGTCACATAAATGGCAAATATCTTAAAGATATGAGTCACTTTAATAGGACTTTTGCCTAAGTTGCATAATAAACTTGAGAAATGTAAATTTTGTAGCATGATCAAGATCAGTAAACAACCTCACCACAAAGTCGAAATAAATTCTGAATTACTAGAGCTAGTTCATTCAAATACATGTGAATTTGAAGGCATAAAACTCATGGTGAGAAAATACATTTTATCACTTTTATTGATATTTCTAGATATTATTATGTTTATCACATGAAAAATAAAAAAGATGCCTTTGAAATGCTTATGTGGTTTATTAAGGAAGTAAAAAATCATTTTGATAGGAAGATAAAAAGATTGAGAAGTGATAGAGGTAGACCTGGCAATCTTCTATCCGTACCCGCGGGTAGACCAGTATCCGGTCAAAAACCCCGGGTACGGGTACACATATCTACTACATGTGGAAATCAGACCCGAACCGAATCGTATTTTTGGGTCGGTCCGGGTCGGATACTGGTTACCCAAGTTACCCGGTTATTGCAATATATAAATCCCCTTAACTAACCCTAAGACCCTTTTGTTTTCTCTCTTCTCCACTTCTGCCGCCTCTCTCTCTTTCTCAGTCTCTCATTCTTCTCAAAATTCATGGATCCACTCTCTCCAAGCAACAACAATCACAAATCACGACAACACTACTTCGCATGAAGTCCACGGCGCCAAGTCCTTCTCATGATCAGTTGTGCACGGATCTACCGTAGCTCTCTGCCGTCGTTCGAAGAAGTAATTGACGGTAAAGGCACCACGGTGGTCGCTGACTGTCGCTCTTGACCGCGACCATGATTTTGGACTTCACTCCATCACCGACAGATCTTGTTCTTGAGAAGATCTTCACCCCTTCATCTTCACTGTTCTCTGTTATGTTTTATTTTGTTAGATCGAGAAGTCTTGTTCTTTAGTTTATTATTTTATTTGATTTTTTGTTGTGATGTTTGTTGTGATTGTTGACTCAAATGATTTTGATTGTTGTGTAATGATTTTTGACGAAAAAATTGATCCTGTAGTTGTAATTTGGATTTGGATTTGGATTGTTGGAGGTTAACATATGCATAATTAGTAGGTAATTAAAATATGTTAATTTTAAAAAATAATTAATAAGAAATTAGATTTTACCCGCGGGTAATACCCTACCCGTAAGGGTAGGTACGGATTCTCAAAATGCCTACCTGAAAAAATCCGGGTTTAAATTACCCGACCCATTTTTACCCGAACCCCGCCGAATTTTACCCGTATCCGGCGGGTATACCCGTTTGCCAGGTCTAGATAGAGGCATGAAATATGACTCATTAGGTCTTATTGCATATATTCAATCTTTAGAGATAGTTCATGAAACTACCCTCCTTATTCTCTTGCCTCTAATGGCATGGCTGAAAAGAAAAATAGAACATTGATCAATTTGAGTAATGCCATGCTTGCTATCTCTGGTGCACCTAAGAATCTTTCGGGTAAAGCTCTGTTGACTGCAAACTATGACCTTTATAGAACACCTGGAAAGAAAATCCTCAAAGCCCCTTATGAGTTATGGAGAAATAGAAAACAAAATTTGGAACACATTAGAGTTTGGGATGCTTAGCCTTTATGAGGATTTCTGACCCAAAAATTCCCAAGTTGGGAATTAGAGCATCATGTTGCATTTTTGTGGGTTATGCTTTTAATAGTAAAGCCTATAGGTGTCTTGATCTTGAGAACAATGTTGTGGTTGAATGTATAGGTGTCATTTTTCATGAAGATAAATTTCCTTACAAATCCAAAGATAGTGGGGGTGAGGAACTCGTAGCCATAAAATCATCCCAACCTAGTCAAGAGGCAAGTTTCTCACAACCTTTTAGCATACGAGATGAAGAACATAAAAGGGGCAAATGTGCAAGGGTAGAGAAAGACTTCGGCCCTGACTACCTTGTATATAATGTTGAGAGAAGTCCTATTACCCTAACAGAAACCTTATGCTCACCAGACTCCGACCTTTGGAGAGAAGCCATAAATGATGAAATAAAGTCTGTAATGGCTAATAGAACATGAAAGATAGTTGATTTACCTCCACGCTATAAATCCATATGCTGTAAATGGATTCTAAGGAAAAAGCTCAAACATGATGGTACAGTTGACAAGTTTAACGCGAGGTCAGTTGCAAAAGGGTTCAAACAACGAGAGAATATTGACTTTTTCTGATACCTTCTCGTCGGTCACTAGAATAACATCCATTAGGCTTTTAATTGCTATCGCAATAATCCATAACTTAGAGATTCACCAAATGTATGTTAAAAAAACCTTTCTAAATGGAGAATTGGAAGAAGAGATTTATATGGACCAACCAGAAGATTACGTAAAGCCAGGGCATGAGAGAAAGGTGTGTAAATTTACCAAATCCTTATATGGGTTGAAACAGGCTCCCAAGCAATGGAACAAATTTGATCAATGTGTTCTAGCTAGTGGTTTTAGAGCAAATGAAGGCGATAAATGAATCTACTATAAATTTGAAAATAGTAAGCATGTTATCATTTGCTTATATGTGGACGATCTCTTAATTTTCGGCACTAGCATGAAAATTATTGAATTCATCAAATCTTTGTTGAAAGGACTTCTGAAATGAAAGATTTGGGTGAAGCTGATGTTATTCTAGGCATGAAAATTACTAAACCTCGTGATGGAATATTTCTTGATCAAGCTCATTATATTGAGAAAATTTTGAGAAAATACATATTTGATGATTGCAAAACTGGATGCACTCCTTTTGATCCTCAAAATCATTTATAACCTACTAAGCTTATTGTTAATGTTGTAAATCAAAAAGAATGTGCAAGTATAATTGGTAGTCTTAGATATGCTACTGATTGCACAAGGCCTGATATTGTATAAGCTGTTGGTGCTCTTAGTAGAGATTTACAAGTAAACCTAGTCTTAAACATTGGAAGCCATGTACCATGTTATGGGTTATCTTAAAAGAAAAATTAGTGTAACATCCCGGTAATCCGGAACTTTAGACACTCGCTCGATCATTCACTCTAAGACAATAATATCCTCAAACCCCAAACAAATGAACGACTATTATCAGAGTAGCTAAACAAATGTTCATAATCTCAAAAGACCGTCATCAATGACACGTAAAATTTGAGTCTGGAAAAATTCAAATAACAAGTTCACCCACGCAAGGGTTCTAACCATCAATACTAAACTTAAATTTCAATTCTTCGGCTCGCTCGGCTCTAATTATTATTCAGAAAATTTAATACTACTGCTTATCACCTGAGGAAAGGAAGTCAAATGAGAGTGAACTTTCGAGAGCCCAGTAAGGTTGATCAAAGATTAAAACAACAAAACAATTTGGACGAGTTTTTCATATAGAGTCAAATGAAACTTTTTAAGAGTATTTTTAATAAAACACAACATTTTACTATAGATGAACAATACGAACGGTTTTACATTCAAGTCCACTAACATCTTTTCAAATGATTTTGTTTTTGATGAAATCACTGCAATTCGATATAAACATAAGGACGAGTATCATCTCAATCCCTTAAATCAGTAGTTATTCAAAAACACTTCAGGTATAATAAAAAGAAATAAGAAATATTGAACACGAGTAGTACGATGTAGCAAAGCCACCCCGGCAGTGCTCGATATGCTTTACATATGCATATGTACACTGACTAGTCCATCTAGATACTAGTTTAACCCTACCAACAGACCATCCTTGTAACTCCAACAATACAGACCATCCTTATAACTCCCAGGTTACTAACTCATGTCAATATTAAGAAGCAATAAATAGAATTGAAAATATTTTATGAAGATTGAGTCAATAACCAGATAAGTGTGAATCAAAATTTCAAACGATCGCTAACTGGCTCAAATTTGAGTTTCATGGGCAGTTTAAAAAAAAAACATTTTTATACAATCATAGAAATCAACAATCAATGTACTATGTAAAACTGTTATTTTAAACATTTGAAAACATAATAATAAAATGGGATTCGGATAGAATTCTTTGCCTCGGTCTAAGCTAAGCGATGCTACCAACCTCGATCAATATTTTCTGAATAAACCTAGATTGGCAATCCATTTGTTAGAACACAATCTATGCGACAATACTATAAACCTAATATCAACTACCCCCCACATGCTCACTTCTAACTCCAAAATCGCACAACTCAAAGCGGTCCTCGCAAGCGGCCAACCTACCCAAAAATCCCGTACACTCCTTAATGGGCAACAATATTTTAAATTCATTATAAATTACAACAAAACACTTTAATAGCTTAAAACATTATAAAAAGTCAAAATATGAATTTTCTGAATTTTTGAATATTTTTGAATTAAAATAATTCTTTAAATGTAATAAAATACCTAAATTCCCAAAATTGCTTCTAGCTGAAAATAAAGTCCTATAATTTTTGTAATAGCTTTATAATATGCATACAAATTATAAAAATGTAAATCCAAAATTAAAAGGCATTAAAATAATTTTTAAATTATTCCTTCTAAAAATAATGCGATATAGAAACCATAGAAAATCAATTCGAAAAATCGTCAAATTCGTACTGAGTATTATTTATACCATAAAGACATTACTGTAATTTTTCCAAGGACATTTTCAGGGTTTGAAGGCTTTAATCACCATACACTATCGAATGCTCGTCCCGTACTTAACGCTAACCCAATATGGATCCGCACTTCTCTTCTTCTTCCTTAAATCTCTGAACTCACAGACCTGCGTCTACCCAAGCCTTACTCACACCAAGTCACCATCCAACAACCTGCAACTCACTTTTATTTGCCAATACCCACACACATGCACCCAAAAATCACACACACTCACACACCCCCACACACTCAGTCACCCTTGCTCACTCTCAAACCCATTCTACAAGTACACTATTCACCTTCCCTCTTCCTTGTCTCAATTCTCACACACATAAAATACACACACATCACACAATACACACACAAATGACACACTCTCACACTCCACAATTACACACACATTCAGCCCACACCCACTTCTCTTTGTCTCTTTTCTTTTCTTCAATACACCATCCACTGTCTTATACACAACACATCTACACACACTCATGCACACACACTTTACACACATGCATACATCACTCATACACACGCACAGAAGCACAGAATGCACCCAGCTGCCCCTTGACAGCTTTTACTCATGGTCACACCAAACACACACATGCCCATGGCTGAAGTTTCAGCCTTCCCTTCGTCTTTTACACCCATAGAGCACCTATGTACATGCAAAATACTCACTCATTCATGCACACGTCACACACACTAACTCACCCATATAATACCCACCTTTATACACACAAATGCCCACACATATACATGCAAGCACACACAAATTCATACTAAACACATATACTATTGCACACTGAATTCAACTCTTTTATATGTGATTGATGTGTGTCTCTGTTATGATTAATGCTTAGTTGCTGCTGTGTCTATTTTTACTGCTGTTTATGATGCTTAACTCTAGTTCATATTAAGCTAAGTTATGTAACTCTAATTAAGTTTAGGTGGAAACTAGTTAGCCACTTGTCAATAATCACATCGATGTATTTTGCATATAAATATGGTGTAAGTTTGCAAAGGAAGTGTGTGAATCATACCAGATTTTTGGTAAACCCATCTCTCTGTTTCATCTCTCTATTTTCTACTCAATTTCGTAGGTCTACTGTAAACCCCCTAAAACCACTTCTTCTTGCTGTCAAAACACCCCCCACATGCTAAAAATCAGCCACCAACAAATGGTATCAGAGCTGTGCTGATTTAGAAGGTCTGGGATTGAAAGAAAGTACAACAAAGGAGTGAAATTCCATCTGAGATATCATGGCCAACATTAGTTCTTCAAACCAGCAAGTAAGTATTCTACCTTTTGATGGTGAAAACTATTATTTCTGGTTTGTAACGATGAAGACAATCTTTAAATCACTTGGCCTTTGGGAATCAGTAGTAGAAGGGTTTACTGAACCTAATACAATAGAGGGTATGACTAAAAATCAGAAAAAGAAACTAGATGAAAAGAGGCAGAAAGATGCAAGTGCTCTTTCACTCATTCAAAGAAATGTTACTGATCCAATTTTTCCAAGAATCATGAGAGTTGAAAGTGCAAAAGAAGCATGGGAAACTCTAAGAAATGAGTTCCAAGGTGATGATAAGGTGAGAGCTATCAAACTTCAATCTCTTAGAAAAGATTTAGAGAACATGAAAATGAAAGAGGATGAAACTTTGAGGGATTATTCCAGCAGATTTCTTGAATTGATAAATCAAATGAAAACTCATGGTGAAGATATTAGTGATCAGAGACTTGTTGAGAAGACTTTAATTAGTTTACCAAAAAATTTGATCCTATTGTAGCTGTTATTGAAGAAACTAAAGACCTCTCAACCTTAAGTGTTGAAGAAGTGACGGCCTCTCTGAAATCCTATGAGCAAAGAATGGCAAGACATACTAAAAACGCTGTAGAGAGTGCTTTCCAATCTAAGCTCAATGTTGGCAGCAAGGGCCAAGAAAGAAAACCACAGAACTTTGATCAACTTAAGGGAGAATCAAGTCGATGCAGAAGATATGGAAGAGGAAGAGGTAGAGGCAACTTTGGTAAAAGTTATAATTCTGAAAATAATTCCAAACCTTGTGGTGTTTATAAAAAGATGAGTCATGATGAAAAAGACTGTTGGTTCGAGGGATAACCTCAATGTCATAGATGCAAGAAGTTTGGCCATGTGCAAAAAGATTGCAGAGTGAAATTGCATCAAAAAGCAAGCTTCACAGAAGAGAAAGAGAGTGAAGCAAGCTTATTCTATGCATGACAAAGTGCAACAGAGAAAAATGATGAGATGTGGTTCTTAGACAGTGGTTGTAGCAACTATATGGTAAGAGAAAAAAGCCTTTTTCTTGACATGGATAGCACCGTCAACACCAAAGTAAAGCTTGGGAATGGTACTATAGTTCAAGCACAAGGAAAAGGCACGATTGGTGTTCAAACAGAGCAGGGGACTAGATTTATACGTGATGTTCTTTTGGTTCCAGATTTGGAGCACAATCTACTTAGTCTTGGACAGCTTTTGGAGAATGATTACTCACTTCAATTCCAAGATAAGTGCTGCATAATTTATGACAAAAGAGGGAGTAAAGATGTTGTAACAAAGATAAAGATGGAGAAAAACAGAAGCTTTCCAATAAATTTCAGATATACAAGTGGAGTTGCAGTGAAAGCTTCAATTGTCGAAGATTCATGGTTGTGGCATCGAAGATTTGGTCACATAAAGAAGTTGCTGCATAAAGAAAACATGGTGCAAGGCCTCCCCACCATAGTAGAAAAACATTAAGTTTGTGAAGGATGTGCTTTTGGCAAGCACCATAGACAACCATTTCCGAAAGGAGTCGCATGGAGAGCAAAAAAAAAGCTTGAGCTAGTCCATACTGATGTTTGTAGACCTATGCAAACTCTCTCTAATGTTGAAAATAGGTACTTCATTCTTTTCATTGATGATTATACTCGTATGACATGGGTATACTTCATGAGGCAAAAATCTTAAGTTTTTGGTGTGTTTAGAAAGTTTAAATGCCTTGTTGAAAAGCAAAGTGGTTGTTTCATTAAAGTCTTGAGAAGTGATAGAGGAAAGGAGTGCACTTCAAATGAGTTTCACAAATTTTGTGAAGATGAAGGAGTGGAAAGACAACTCACAGTTGGTTACAGTCCACAGCAAAATGGTGTGTCCGAAAGGAAAAATCAAACAGTTATGGAGATGGCAAAATCAATGTTGCATGACAAAGGAATTCCTAGATCATTTTGGGCTGAAGCTGTGCATGCAGTTGTGTATTTGATTAATAGATCACCAACCAAAGCTGTGTTGAATCAAACTCCATTTCAAGCATGGTGTGGAAGAAGACCATCCGTTAGACACTTTAAAGTGTTTGGAAGCATTTGTTACTCTCAAGTGCCAAAAGGTAAAAGAAGTAAGCTAGATGAAGCAAGTGAAAGGTGCATATTTGTTGGCTATAGCACAAAGTCAAAAGGTTATAGGCTGTATAACTTGCAAAGTAATAAAATCATCATTAGCCGTGACGTGCTATTTGATGAAAATGCTTTGTGGAATTGGGTGGGCAAAAAAGTTGAGAAACAAGGAGTTCCATTTGATGTCCTTCAAGAAAACTCAACTCAAGAAGATGAAACTGATGAAGATTCACCTCCAAATACACCAAGGGCAGATTCATCATCAAGCTCATCATCAACAAGCTCAACTCCAAGAAGAATGAGAAGTTTGAGTGATGTATATCAAACTTGTAACTTATGTGTTATTGAACCGGAAACCTTTGATGAAGCAATAAAAGAGCAAGAAGAAATCACAGTTATTGAGAAGAACAGAACATGGGAGTTGGTTGAAAAGCCAAAAGATAAAGAAGCTGTTGGTGTGAAGTGGATTTTCAAGGTGAAACACAACCCCAATGGTTCAATTCAAAGAAAGAAGGCAAGGCTTGTTGCTAAGGTCTATGCACAACAGCCCACATTGATTTTCATGAAACGTTTGCTCCGGTAGCAAGACTTGATACCGTTAGAGCCTTGATTGCACTCGCAACAAGCAAAGGGTGATTATTGTATCAACTTGATGTCAAATCTACATTTCTGAATGGAGAGTTGAAAGAGGAAGTCTATGTTGATCAACCTCAAGGATTTGTGATTAAAGGAGATGAAGAAAAAGTGTACAAGTTGCACAAAGCACTATATGGGCTGAAACAAGCAACTAGAGCATGGTATAGCCAAATAAATGATTGTTTCACTAAAAAAGGCTTCAAGAAAAGTGAAAGTGAGCCTACCTTTTATGTGAAACATCATGGTGAGAAAGGTATTCTCATTGTTGTTCTTTATGTTGATGATTTGCTCTTTACGGGCAATAGTGAAAAGATGATCAAAGATTTTAGAAAGGAGATGATGAAGAAGTATGAAATGAATGATATGGGGCAGCTCAAATATTTTCTTGGCATGGAGATTCACCAAGATGATGAAGGTGTCTTTATTTGTCAAAAGAATTATGCTGAAAAGGTGCTAAAAATTTCAGAATGTATGGCTGCAATCCTAAAGCTACACCACTCATTGTGGGGGAGAAATTAAAGAGAGAAGATGATGGAAGCAAAGTAGATGCAACCTTTTATAGAAGCATGGTGGGAAACTTGTTATATCTTACTGCAACAAGACCAGATATTATGTTTGCAGCGAGTCTCCTATCCAGATTTATGCAAGCACCAAGCCATTTTCATCTTGGAGCAGCAAAGAGAGTCCTCAGATACATCCAAGGTACCATTGATTATGGTATCATGAATGGAAGAAGCAAAGAAGTAAAGCTGACAGGGTTTTGTGACAGTGATTTTGGAGGATGCAAAGATGATATGAAGAGTACTTCAGGTTATTGTTTTACTCTTGGAAGTGGAGTATTCTCTTGGCTTTCAAAGAAGCAACAAAGTGTTGCTCAATCTTCAGCTGAAGCTGAGTATTTCTCAGCTGCAATTGCAACCTCTCAAGCCATTTGGCTTAGAAGAATTTTCATGACTTTGGACAAAAGCAAGAAAGGAAAACTGAGCTGTTTTGTGACAACAAATCAGCCATAGCAATGGCCAAGAATCCTGTCTTTCACAGCAGGACCAGGCACATTGCACTCAAGTATCATTTCATCTGTGAAGCTATTGAAGAAGGGGAAATTGAGCTTGAAATTTGCAAGTCAGAAGAACAAGTGGCAGACATCTTTACGAAAGCTCTACCAAGAGAAAGGTTTGAAGAATTGAGACAAGCTTTGGGAGTTCAGCAACAAGACATTAAGGGGGAGAATGTTAGGATTAATGCTTAGTTGCTACTGTGTCTATTTTTACTTCTGTTTATGATGCTTAACTCTAGTTCATATTAAGCTAAGTTATGTAACTCTAGTTAAGTTTAGGTGGAAACTAGTTAGCCACTTGTCAATCATCACATGGATGTATTTTGCATATATGGTGTAAGTTTGCAAGGGAAGTGTGTGAATCATACCAGATTTTTGGTAAACCCATCTTTCTGTTTCATCTTTCTATTTTCTACTCAATTTCGTAGGTCTACAGTAAACCCCCTAAAACCACTTCTTCTTGCTGTCAAAACACCCCCCACATGCTGAAAATCAGTCACCAACAGTCTCCTTTACAGGGGCTGAGTGGGAGATCCTTGAGAAAACTCTCATTTTTAGCACATGCAGCTTTTGTCATTCACATGTATACACAGAAACGCACATGCACATCACACACACAGATTCACACACTAGAGAAAACACCTTCTCTCACGAATGACATCACCCACCTAAACACACTCCACGGCCATGCCTGCAATTACCCACTCATGGTTGCCTTTAGTCTTATGCACACTTTCATAAACAAATAGCCACAAGGCTGTTATACCTACACTTTACACGCACTTTCAGTCCCATACCCACCAAACATTTTTTGCAAATTGATCAAAGGGAAAAGGGTAGAACCTTATCGGAATGTTGTAGTTTCAAGGCTGAAAATCCTTCTAATTTCACTTTAAGGAAGCTATAGAGTCTCTAACCTTAGACGTACCATCATCAATGGATCTTGACCTCCATTGCACTCATATACCCATTCTTGAAATATTTACGCTAAATCCATCTCTCATACGACCCATGCGCCCAAACAATCACACAATATACACAGCTTCTACGAGGCACCGTATGCCGTTATACTCACTTCGTGGCAGCCACTAAGCTCACAGAGCCCACTCTCACAGCTGAAATCCCATGCCTCCCCCTTTATTCTATAGACCATCAACTAACAATGAAAATAAGATTTAGAAAACTTACCAGAAACTTTATGAGATGCACCGAGAATTTTCTTTCTTTCTGTTTCCTTCTCTTCCTTTCTCGCGAGCCCACAAGAATTCTCTTCTTCTCTTTTTCTTTCTCTCTCTCCTTTTCTGTTCTTCTCTGTTGTTCCTCTTCTGTAACTGAGAGAATAATGCTCTCCCTCTCCAATATAACCAAAATCCACTTAAGGTAAGATTAAATATCTCTCAAATCTCCTCCTTCTCTGTGACTTTCTGTAACCGAAGAAAAGAAACCAAAACCCAAAATTTCTCCCTCTCTTTCTTTCTCTCTTATTCTGACTTTCTTCTGTTGCTTGGTTGTAACCAAAAATGGGTTATGAAAATGTTCAATTTCTCCCTCAATTCATCCTTGGTTCCCGCTTTTTTCCAAGATTATATAGTTGACTTTATTTTTCAAATAAATTGGATTTTGATTTTATGTATTTATTTATTTACTAACCCGCTTCATTAATTGTCGTTAAAACTCGCTCATCAGTATAACTATACTAAAAATAAATCGCCACTTAAAAGTTGTTAAAGAAAGTATCGATGCTAAAAAAAAGTATATCGTTAAAATCATTTATGCTAATTGTCACTAAGTATCAAAATTCATATCACTCATAATTTCTATCTTATAAATTATAATTTATGGTTTACAAAAATTTTGTCGCTAAAGGTTGTCGATAAATTTTTCATTCATGAAAATTAACACTAAATCTTACATATAAAAGTCGTCGCCTAAAAATAAATTAACCTGTTATGCAAGATCACGGTTTGGGGTGTTACAATTAGCCATGGCTTGATGTATCAAAGGCAACTAGCTGTTCTTGAAGGTTTTAGTGATGTAGATTGGAATTCCCAATCTAGAGATTCCATGCCAACAACAGGCTATATGTTTACATTAGATGGTGGAGCTATATATTGGAGATCCAAAAGGCAACAAATTATTGTCAAATCCACCTGGAAGCTGAACTAATTGCCTTGGCTTCAGCAAGTGAAGAAGTAGGCTGGTTACATGATCTATTGTTCGAGATGCCCATGTGGGAAAGACTAGTGTCACTTGTCTTGATTCAATGTGATTGCGCTACAGTAATTGGTAGAATGCAAAGTAACTATTAGGGATAATATCACTTATATCCCTTAGTTTAGGGGTAAATTACAGCCAAGGACACAGGTGTGCGTTTATATTAGTTAAGTCCTTTGACCACATAGAATACATATGGTGTTAAATTTTCATGAAAAATGACATAATTGCCCTCTAGAACAAACCACTCTTCTCTCTTCCTATTCTTTCTCTTTCTCTTTCTTCCCCTTCTCTTTTTTCTATCCCTTCTCAAACCGATTGAACCACCATTGTCATTCACCTTCTACCATCATCTCAAACCCATTTCCACACTAAATAACCATGACCACCACCATATGGATTAAATCACCACAATTTTAGGAGCTAAATCAGAATGAGGTTAAATCTCACATTAGAAATCTACCATGGATGGCGAGGAAGACATCAACGACCTCATCCGCAAGGACGACACCCGCTTGGCTCCCTTCACCGCCCCCTCTCCCAAACCCATGAAGGTCGTTAACCTGGTGGTCAAGTCGTCCCCTTTCTCCTGTAGGAAGACGAGGAGGTTGTCAAGGCCGTCGTCGCTGGCACCATTCCCTCCTACTCCGTTGAATCTAAGCTCCGCGACTGCCGCCGTTCCGACAGTATCAGGAGGGAGGCCTTGCAGAGGATTACCAGCAAGTCCCTCGATGGGCTGCCTTTAGATGGTTTCAATTACTATTCCATTCTGGGGTAGTGCTGCAAGATGCCCGTTGGTTACATCTAGATCCCTGTGGGCATCGCTGGACTGCTCTTCTATGAGGGCAGGGAATATTCTGTCCCCATGGCCACGACTAAGGGGTGTTTGCTTGCCAGCACCAACAGCAGAGGGAAGGCTACCTACGCCTCCGGTGGTGCCACCAGCATCCTCCTTAAAGACGGCATGACCAGGCATCTCGTTAGGAGGTTCGACACAGTCAAAAGCGCTGCCAATTTGAAGTTCTTCCTGAATTTGTATGATTGGGATGGTTGTTGGTGAAAATTGGTGATGAGTTGAATTGTGATGGGGCCACTTTGAGTATGATGGAGCAGTGGGGTGGTGAAGACAGATTGCTTGCCGTGGTATGGTGATAGCGACGAGTCAGAGGCTGTGTGCGAGTGTTTGTGAATCTGTGTACAACTATGATGTTGGGGTGGCATTTTTAGGAAAGATTGACTGGGTTCTGTAGTGGTTGTGATGCTAGGGTGGTACAGTGGTTAAGGAGAGGGTAGTATTGTCATATTTAAAATACGGTATTACCACATCAGCAGAATTCGTTAGTCAGGGTCACGGGACCCTAATGGTGGGCACATTTGATACCAAATTTTCACATTTTGGATATGAGTGCAAAATTTTGAAACCTACGTCTTTGACTGTAATTTACCCCTAAACTGAAGGATATAATTGATATTATCCCTAAGTATTTTAATGGAAAATCCAGATCTGTTAGAAGAAAACACAGTATTGTGAGATCATGCCTTAGCAAAGGTGCGATCCATATTGATTACCTGAGATCAGGCTATAATCTCGCTGATCCACTTACAAAAGTTCTAGCTAAAGAAAATATATGGTATACATCGAGGGGGATGTGACTTAAGCCCAAAAATGTACCAGTCATTTATAAGGATACAACCTCTTAGGGACTGGAGATCCCAAGAACTAGGTAAGGAGACCAACGAACTATAAAGTGACTGGTGTTAAACATGTACGACTTTTATCTTATGATAATGTCCCTCCCTATAGTTTAAGTACATGTTTCTTGTAATTAAATTGGAGGTTGAGATTCATTATGATCTCTTAATGAGTTCTATAGCCCATACGAGTGAGGTTAATAGTTGCGAGAGCATCCTTGATAGACTCACGTATATAAGTGTTGAAGTGAGGCTGCTTCCTATGAGAATTGGGCTAATTCTCTAGAGCACTCATGAAAATTGTGATAAAGCACATGCCATAATGTGCTGCCTTATGAAGCTTGATATTTGATACCTTAAGTCTCATGTGTGTGATGTCTTCTATGTATCTTCAAGTAGCTATCGTTTCAAGGCTGAGTCTACTTTGGCTCTAATTCAGGATGACTGAAACACTAAGTGAAAGTTTCAAGGCAGAGCCACTTTCACATTGCATGAGACTCTCATCTTTTGCCCACTGTCTAAGTTGTGAATTTTTTTATTAAAATAAGTGGGGGATTGTTGGAGTATTTAAACATAAAATTTCCTTTTCTTTTCAAGAATGGTTCTGAGAAAACATTAAGAGTTTTGAGAAAACCACAAGTGCTTTTATCCCACATTGCTTGAAATTGAAAATTTGGGATTCTCTTACATACTTAAGCTTTTGAAAAAAAAAAACACTTGTCCCACAGTGGACATTGTGAAGAATTTTAAAGAGTATATGAGATGACACTCCTTGGCCTCTTAGTAAGATAGACTTGAGTCTAAAACTCGCACACGCAAGGGAGGAAGGATAAGTGGGGGAGATACGAGTTGCCGAGATTTACGTGTGCACTGTGACAGGATGCTGGCCTTTCTTCTGAACTAATATGGAACTATAGCATGCTATTTATACTATAAAATAGATGATGGATAACAGTCACATTTTTTTTATTACATAACAACAATATTTTTTTATTACAACATTTTATTCTGAAATGAATTTCAAACTTAATTCCTTGTAACCAATTTTCAACTGCTCTTTTTCTTTACCTATAAAAGGAGACCTCTTCCTCATTTTTTGAAATACAACTCAAGCTTTCTCTCTTACTCTCTTATTCTGGTTTTTCTACACACTTAGACTTGTGGGTAATTTTGGTAAGGTTCTGAGTGAAGCTTTTGCTTCATTCATTTTATAAAATTACAAGTGAAGCAGTAGTGAATACTGGGCTGTTATATCCTAGAGGCGACGCATCAATAACCTTGCTGCACTAGTGGTAATTTGAAGGGCACAAATCGTTTTAAGAGAGCAACCTAGTCTGCACATCAGCCAGCTGATTTTACATTATTTTTGCTTGTTTCTTGCACAATTCCAACACAGTATTCACCCACTGATGTGGAGATTGCACTGGCAATCATGGCCGTCCAGACTACGACGTCTTTCTTAGGCAATTTTTCAAACAATGTGTGTGCTTCTTTTACGAGGGCCTTGTTGAGGTAGGATTTAATGACGTTGGTAGCTGCGAATGAAGGGAGCTTGGGTGACGCGTGGTGGGTTTAGACGGGTTGAGGAGTTTGATGGCAACACAAGGCATCAATAAGCCCACGTGTCCCTTACTCCTGCCCACGATCACGTGTTTCTGAGGGCACCGCCCCAATGCACAAAGGAGTCATCCCACCCTTGATTTATCTGAACACCAAAGAGCCATTGCACCCTCATCGTCAAGCACCACCATGCCAATCCACATCCCTCGCCAACACCACCCTACAAGACAACCAAGCCAACCTACGCACCATCACGAAGCTACAGTCGACACCCTAAGCCTAACAACCACTCCAGCCATAATTAATCCGGGGGGGGGGGGGAGGGGACCTAACTATGAAGGGCTGTCTCTACTATGAAAAACTTTGTTTCACATCTTGTAAGTTACAAGACATGAAGCAAGGTTAAGTTTTAACTCTAATCATTGATGTGATTAAATGACTAATCTTTTTTTCCTCTAAAAAAGGGTACTTCTCATAGGATATCAAACTTCTTTTTTTAAATATTTCTTACGAGAATATATGTTTTTGTTTGAGATAAGGATTATTTTGACTTTTATTTAAAAAAAAGTTATAAAAATCCTATAAAGTAACCCTTAAACTACTGTTGCATACGCTCTTAACATCATTATTGAAAATCCTATCAAAACATATCTCCATTCATGTTAAAACTAAATTACCCTATAACTACTACATCATCTTCATCAAATTTGATTAAAGAAAATAACTTGCATACAGTAGAGATTCTGTAACCTTTGAATTATTGTGCATGTATATAAATTTGAAAACATGCATGTTAATATATTGAAACTATCATAAAACTAAGGTTTATTTCTGAATATATAATACATATATAAGGAAGCTATTGTAAAACTGATATTTCTAAGTTTTCTTTAATGTATTTAAGAATAGTTAGATTAAACCATTCAGCTCCTAGTTATAATTTGGGTTCATGGCAATAAATAATGCTAAGTTCGCATTAGAGTTATTGGAATATCTCTAATTGCATGATAACATGTCCTTTACGTAGTTATTGACTTTGTATGTTCCGCTGTAATCCGGAATATCATATATTTGCAAGATAGCGTGTTCTTCATATGATTATTGTCTTTGTATATTCACTTTTATGGGTGATAGGATTAGCTAAAACATAATTGATAAAGACTAAATGGCTAATCTTTTTTTCCCTTAATATATCCTTTTGAAAATTAAAAGGTTTCTAAAATTAAGGGTGATTTTGACTTTAAAAGGGTGAATATAGATTACAACTATTCGGCTAAACTTAAAGATTTTGTCTCTAAAGAGGTTAAAAGTTTACTGATGCATCTTTTAGTAATAAAAGAGTATGAATTTAACCAAAACATGTGGGGATCTAGCCTCATGGTATAAAATAATCCTAGTGGACTAGATGACTGAATATTTTTTCCTTAAAAACACCCTTTTCAAAATTAAGGTAAATTAAACATTTTGACGTTATAGAGGTTAAAAGTTCACTAACGTATCTTTTGGTGCCAAAAGAGTAGGAGTTTATTAAAATGGGTATGGAGCTAGCCCTACTATATAAAACTAATCTCAATAGATTAAATGGCTAAACATTTTTACTTTCCTTAAAAGAATCTTTTCTATCAAAAAGTATGCAACATTAAGCATGATTTTTAATTTTGAAAGGGTGAAGCTAAATTATAACTTTTTGTGACTAAATTTAAATATTTTGTCGCCAAAAAAGTTCACTAATGCAAATTTAACTAAAACTGGTGTGAATTCGACTCTACTGTAAAAATATTATCCCAAGGGGATAAATAGCTAAACATTTTTTTTCTTGAAAACACCCTTTTTAAATTTGTATTACTTAAGATGCCCTTTTATATATGTTATATCTTGTTTTAACTTTTAGCATATTATTAAAGTTCTTTCTCTAAAATACTCCTTTTTAGTTGGTTTTCTAACTTTTGTTCAATAAAATACACTATTTGAATTCTGCATTACGTTAAAATTAAGGGGTAATATCTGTTATATCCCTCAGTTTAGGGGTAAATTACAGCCGAGGACACATGTTTCCGTTTATATCAGTTATGTCCGTTGACCAGACGGAATACGAACGGTGTTAAAATTTGGAATGAAAAGTCGTGATTGCCCTTCAGACTAAAATGAGAGGGAAATATGAAGGGGCACTGATCCCCACAACGCCCACCCAACTTCTCTCTTCCCCACTTTGTCTGTCTTCCTCACTTCTCAAGCCTCGACTTCCCTCATCCAAAAAAACCCTACTTCCTCCGTTGCAACATAGACGACACTCGCATGATTGGAGTTGATTCTAACAAAAAAGGTAAGTAACTCCTACGATCATCTTCTTACTGATTCCCAACTGCTTCATATCACTATAGATTTCTGTAGTTTTTGCTCTGTTTTGAAAAAAATATGGTTGGAAGTAAAATATGTTTTAGGGACTCTGTAAACAAATATAAGGGGCATTGTATTTCCTATAATTCTTTTCCTGTCATTCGTTTTTTGTCTTTGTAAGAAATTTGGGGGTTTTGTTTTCAGACTTAAATATAGTGTCGATCAATACGTAAAATCAAGTTTTGGAGACCTCGTCTCGTATATAGTGTAGGCCTTTATGGGTTCTGTTAGAGATGTCAAAGGGCCGGGCTTGGGCCGGCCCAGCCCAAGCCCGTCGGGCCTGCTGTGGGGCCGGGCCGGGGCCGGGCCAATGGGGGCTGCCAACCGGGCCGGGCCGGGCCGGGCCTGCCGAAGGCAAACCTAGGCCCAGTCCAGGCCCAGGCCCTAGGCCCAATAGCTAGGGCCGGGCTTGGGCCGGGCCCGGGCCCTTTTTTTTTTTTTCTTCTTGTTATTCAATTTTAAATTTCATCTCTAGGCAATATTCACAATTTAACGAACCTAATCTTTATCCTTTTATTTCATTATAAGTAATATACATATATATGTATGTATGTATATACATATTTATTTGTTAGCCATTATATTTTTTATTATATGTTAAACATTTTCATACTCTTCTTGATGAGCTTTATTAATAAAATCTTAACACATAACAATTTATATAGAAAAATAATAAATGTATTCATAGGCCCTCCTCCTTTTATCCGGGCTTGGGACCGGCTGCTTGTAAACAAACAGGCGAAGTTACCTATTTTTTTATATATACGAAAAAATATATATCTTGCTTGTAAAAATTTATTTTATATATATGAAAAAAAAGTATATTTTGTGAAAAAATTTATTCTTAAAATTCTAACAATCAAAATAATAATGAATGTCTATCCAAAATATCAGCAATCAAAGATCAAGAAATCTGCAACGTCAACCAAAAGGATCAAAAGAGGAAAATAAAAACAAATTACCTAATCATCCAGAAGTACTTCAATATCCGAGTCACTGCTCTTCCTATCATCAATCGGTTTATCTTGCTCGCGGTATTTCGCATCAAGATAATCCTTCCAACATACACATAGCTCGAGCGACTCGGGGTTAAGACGACTCCTCCTGTCATCCAAAACCCTCCCGCTAGCTGAAAATGCCGACTCTGAAGCAACCGTGGAGGCTTGCACTGGCAGTACATCCCGTGCAATTTGGGATAAAGTTTTATACATGTTTTGATTTTGTTTCCAAAAATTTAACAAATTAAAATTAACCTGTTCTTGCCTTGATAAATCAGAATAATGATCAGTATTTGCATATACACCAATCTCATTAAAAGAGGAAAAAGTATACGAACCTGCCGAATTAGAAGTACCTTCACCTGGTAGTTGTCTTGCTACTAGATGTTCAAAGCCCTGAAGGTATGGCGCATAATACCTCTCAACAGTGGATGATGATGTAGCTCGCCCGCGCACGTCAGCAGAATTACGATAGACGTTGAACAAGTCCTCAAACCTCTTGCTCACTTTTGCTGTGAATGCGGTTGTCTCCTCTGCTGTGTAGCACATTAATTTCGATATCTCTTGTATCGAGGCGTTCACGCCATGCAACTTTAACCTAGGATCTAAACAAGTAGCCACAGTAAAAATAGCAGGCAGCTTACTCCAATATTTATTAAATTTTTGATCCATCACTTTTACTATTTCCTTAAAGGGTCCTATATATCTCCATTTTGTTAACATTGTAGCCATCTTCAGAATTTCTATTACAGCGAGAGGAGAGGTGGGATAGTACGTACCAGACAATAAATTGGTAGACGTGTAGAATACCTCCAAAAATTCAGCTAGGTATGTGGCCATCTGCCATTCCTCTTGAGTTGGCAAGCCGGCTGGGAACTGGGTTAGTAGAAAATGCGTATAGACTTCTCGGTATGCCAGAATGTGTAAAAGCATGTGGTATGTAGAGTTCCACCTGTGGACCACATCTGTAACTGCTCTCCTGCGAGGCATATTATATTGAACACACAACGTTTTAAATTGTTGTGTTCTCGGACTCGAGCTATTAACATACGCTGTCATACCCCTCATTTTGAGAAGAATATCTCCTGCAGCAGCTAAACCATCTTGAACAATTAAATTAATAATGTGACAAACACAGCGAACATGAAATAATTCACCATTAAGTACAGGTTGAAGCGTCTCCTTTAAAGCTGCAACAGCAACTTTATTATTAGAAGCATTATCAAAACTAACACTCATAATCTTATCCTTAATTTTAAATGTGGTGCATGCTTTTAATATAAGAATAGCAATGTTCATTCCATCATGCGGATAAGGGAAGTGCTCGAAAGCGATGATTCTCTTGTGCATAACCCAATCTACATCAATCCAATGAGCGGTCACACAAGAATAACTAACAAAAGTATAAGGAGATTGCCAAATATCAGAAGTAAGACTAACTTTACCTTCAAATTTATCGAAATAATCGATAAGGCGTGCTTTAGCAGCATTGTACTGTCGGAGTGCATCGGATCTAGTTGTGTTTCTATGAACCTTTTTGTACAAAGGTTGAACGTATGTGTTCATATATCTAGAGTGCTTAGGATTATCGGCAAAAGAAAAGGCTTGTTCATCATGAATAACAAATTCAGCGAGACCGTCTCTTTGCTCTCGCTGATTATAAACAAATAACTTACCGTCAAAAGATAACTGCGTTTGGGTAGGTTCGACGTGGCCTTGTCGAGGTGCACACAGAGGGTAATGCCTGTTAAGATGTCCATTACCACTACCAGACGAAAATAATTTAGCGCAGTACTTACATCGAGCTTTTCGGATGCCGTCCACCGTAACTACATCGAAATGATTCCAACACTCGGCTTTCTTTTTTTCCCCTTTTGGACTTCTGGCTCATTACCGGAGGCATTGCTCGGCCCTTCTTCATCATGACCAGGCATAGGGTTGAGATTATGCCACGGAGTAGTAGCTTCGCCAACCGAGCTGCGTCCTTGACTATAATGCGGGGGGTCTTCATCAGGCGTGTATTCAAAATCTGGAATGTTTTGATTGAACTCCCAATTGGCTTGGGTATCTATCATACAGCCTGTACTCATTCGTCCAGGAACGAATGGTTGTGTTGGTGCTTGGATTGGTGTTTGTGATGGCCGTGGCGCTGGCGCTTGTGCTGGTGGTGGTGCTTGCGATGATGATGATGTTTTTCGTGATGACGATGCACGCCTCATTTTCTTCAATAATCCAGCCATATTTCGAGCTAAACTTTGTAAGAGTAACTAAATACACAAGTATAAGAGTAGTAATAAGAAATAACAATTAAAAGAATGAACGAGTAACAAATATTAGAGAGTTAGTAATTAAAAAGAATTTAGCAAGACTAGTAATTAATAAACGAGAGTACTAATTAGTAAATACTAGTAGTAATTAGCAAGAGTAGTAATTAAAAAGAATTTAGCAAGACTAGTAATTAATAAACAAGAGTACTAATTAGTAAATACTAGTAGTAATTAGCAAGAGTAGTAATTGGAGAGGAAAATAGTAGCAAAGCTTGTAGAAATATAGAATGTTTAGGTAAGAGAGAGTAAGAAGATTGGTGTGAAAAATTAGAGAGAAATGGTGTGAATTTATAGATTTTAGAAACTTCACAAAAGACCAAAATACCCCTACAAACTATCCGTTTATAGTTGTTGGGGAGGGTAAGAGTGTAAAGGAGTTGAAAAATAGAGGTTAGACTAAAATACCCCCCAAACTAGCCGTTATATTGCTGTTGGGGGGGTAAAAGTGGAATTTTGGAAAAGGGGTGGAAGAAAGGGGGGAAAAACAAAAAAATTCAAACAAGTGGGGCCAAAACCGGGCCAAACCCGGGCCGCATACCGGGCCAGCCCCGGGCCAGATCCGGGCCGCAGACCGGGCCAGCCCCGGGCCAGATCCGGGCCGAAGACCGGGCCGCAGACCGGGCCAGACCCGGGCCAGACCCGGGCCGGGCCAAACCCGTTTTCGGGCCGGGCCGGGCCGGGCTTTTTCACAGCAATGGACGGCCTGGTCCAGGCCCAGGCCCCAGGCCCGCTGTGCTGGGGCCGTTACTGTTCACCGTCGGGGCCGGGCCAGCCCGGGCCAGAACCGGGCCGGGTCGGGCCAGCCCGCGGGCCGCCCGGCCCGTTTGACAACACTAGGTTCTGTGAATTAATTTCCACTTTCGCATATGCAACCTTGTAAGAAATTGAATTTTTGGGCATTTTTGAATTACGTTCAAAACCTGAGTTCTCTGTGTTGTTTGTATTTGAAATGGTAGTGAAGTAATTTTTTGTTATTTTCCGTACTTAGGTTCCAAATGGCCCCTGTAATTCACGATCTGCTAGTCCACTATAAAAATGCAGAATACTACATTGGCAATGTTGATCCTACGAGGTACTCTTATTATGACTTGCTCAAAGATGTGTGTGACTTAGCTTTGCATGATGATCCTTGTAATGTCAATATGTTACTTGGTTTGAAGAAAAAAGTACCTGGACAAAATAGCTTCTATCAGCTTGTTGATGATCATGATGTTATTAGCATGTTTAAGGTATATGAGACAGAGGATGTCATTGACGTGTATGTGATTGGGGTTGAGGCAGTACCTCAGATGGTTGTTAATCCATCTACTGTTGATCCCCCTATTCTTAATCTTCCTACAGGTGATCAGCCGAATGTAGAAACCCCTAATGTTAAGTCTGAGGAATCAATTTCTATTGATGAAGAGTATAATGAAAAAGAGCCAGTGAGGAGTGACCCTGATGTGTCTGATGACATGCCTGATTATAAGAGCAGTGATGATTGTGAACTACAGTTTTCAACTGAGTCTAGTATAGAGGGTGAAGTTAATGCAGTTAGAGGAAAGGCTTTTGTTAGACAGGCTGGGCAACCAATTGTGCTTGAACAGGGAATGTTGTTTGAGAAGGTCACATAATTTAGGTGGGCTCTGAAAGACTTTGTAATTCAAGAGGGCTTTACTTTAGTGAGAGATAAAAGTGACAAGATTAGGGTCACTGCACATTGTGCTGCTGAGGGTTGCAATTGGAGGATTCATGCCTCTGTATGTACAGATGATGTAACTTTTAGGATTAGAAACCTTAACCCTGACCATGCATGTGTAAGATCAGAGAGGCAGTCAGACCTCCCCTTGGATAGCCAAAAAGTTGGTGGATGTTTTTAGAGCTAATCCAGACATGAAATTCCCTGGCATGATTACAGAGCTAAGGAAATTTGGTGTCACACCAAGTAGAATGCAACTTTATAGGGCTAGGCAGATAGCAAGGGATGAGATTGATGGTGGTCATGCTGAGTCTTATAACCTACTGCCAAAATATAAAGAGATGGTAAGAAGAACTAATCCTGCTGCAGTGATAGGCATGGAGTATGAGAGACCTAACCTGACAGGTAGTCCATTGTTCAAGAGCGTATTTGTGACATTTTCTGCTATGATAAATGGTTTTATGAAGGGGTGTAGACCATGGATTGGATTTGATGGCTGTCACTTAAAGGGTACCTATGGTGGTGTGTTGTTATCTGCTGTAGCCTTTGATGGAAACAATGGTTTGTTTCCTGTTGCATTTGCTATAGTAGAAGGTGAAACAAAGGAAAGTTGGGTTTTCTTCTTTGAACACCTTAAAAATCAGATTGGAGAAGGTAAAGAAGGTCAGCCATGGACCTTTATGTGTGATAGGCAGAAGGGTCTTGGAGAGGCAATCACAATGGTGTTTCCTGATGTGTATAATAGGCACTGTGCAAGGCATGTTTGTGCTAATTTTAGGCAACAGTTTCCAGGACTTAGCTTGAAGATCAATTTTTGGAGGGCTGCTAGGGCATACAGTGGTCCTAATATCAAGTATGCCATGCAAATAATCAAAGATATCAGTGAAGGAGCATATGAGTGGCTGTCCAAACTACGTATTTCTACATGGACAAGATTTGGTTTTGACCCTATGGTGAAGTGTGAAAGCATAACAAATAACATAAGTGAGTGTTTTAACAGTTGGGTGGGGGATCTTAGATGCATGCCTGTTATGACCTTGATTGAGCAACTTAGGGTGAAGTTAATGACAAGATTTCATAAGAAGCATGATGAAGGGAGTGATTGGGATAAGGATGTGGCACCAAAAGTTATATCCAAATTAAATGTCATGAAGGAAGCAAGTAGGAAGTGTAGTGCTCTGGTTGGTGGTGAGTTTGTGTTTCAGGTAGAGGAATACAATTTGCACTACTGTGTGAATCTTCAGAAAAGAACATGTGCTGCAGGGTTTGGGATGTTAGTGGGATACCATGTAGACATGCTGTGGCTTGCATCACATTTAAGAGGGGAAGACTTGAGGACTATGTGGATGATTACTTTAAGAAGAATATGTATATTCCTATGGTCAAATGATTCACCCTGTACCAGATAGTGCATTTTGGCCTCCACTAGATGTGCAGCGTTCTGTTGTCTTGCCACCACCACTAAGAAGACTCCCTGGAAGACCAAGGAAAAATAGGAGAATGGATGCAGATGAAGCACTCAGTCAAAGCAGGTCAGCAAGGGGAAGGTGCACAACATGCAATGATTATGGACACAATAAGAGGACTTGCCAGAGGGCTCTAGTGAGGGGAAGAAGTAGAGGAAATGTGAGTAATTTCCCTTTTTTTTCTTTTACTTTCTGACTCTAATTACTTTGGATTGTATATTTTTTATAGGCTGGTGGTGGAATGAGTCATGCTGTTGGTGAAAGGGCTACTGTTGGTGGAGTTAGTGAACGTGCATGGGCAACTGTTGGTGAAGGGGCTAATGTTGGGGGTGTTGGAGAAGGGGCTACTGTTGGTGGTGTTGGAGAAGGGGCTACTGTTCGTGATGATGGTGTTCATGGTGAAGGTGCAGCTTCAATGGGCAGAGGCAGGGGACTTACCAGAGGCAGAGGCAGAGGCAGATCACCTGCGAGGAGTAGAGGCATAGGGGCTACTGTGGTTAGTGAAGGGGCCAGTGGCGATGGTGTTCATGGGGCAGGGTCTGTTAATGATGGTGCAGCTTTAGGGGGCAGAGGCAGAGCACTTGCTAGGGGTCGGGGCAGAGGGGCTACTGTTGGTGAATGGGCTGGTGGTGATGGTGCTCATGGGGTAGGGTTTGCAAATGATGGTGCAACTTCAAGGGGCAGAGGCAGGGGACCTGCCAGAGGCAGGGGACCTGCCAGAGGAAGAGCCCCTGCCAGGGGTAGAGGCAGAGGGGATAGTGTTGTTGGTGAAGGGGCTGGCGGTGATGGTGTTCATGGGGCAGGGTCTGTTAATGATGTTGCTAGTTCAAGGGGAAAAGGAAGGGGCTTCAGAGTCAGAGGCAGAGGCACATGCACTCTAAATGTAAGTGTCTTATTGTAAATGTGTGACTGTAAGTGCATAAATAAATTTTTTTATTTTATTGTCATCTAATTTTTATTTAATGTTCATAGACTGCTGGCACAAGTGGAGTGACTACTCGTTCTTCTTCGCGGGTTACAGTGGGACCAAATGCTATGCATGTGGATACAAATGCAAAGAAGGCAATTGGTAGAGGGACTTAGTTTTGGGTTATAAGTTAGGTGACAGTAATATTTTGACAGAAAAATGCAAAGAAGGCAACTGGTAGAGGGACTTAGTTTTGGGTTATAAGTTAAGTGATGGTAATATTTTGACAGAAAAATGCGTATTAAGGCAAGCTTTTGTATGTATATTAAGAACTTATAGTACGTATGAGTTAATAGACCTTCGGGTTGTAAGTTAAGTAATGACAATGACAATTGTATTAAGGCAAGCTTTTGTATGTATATTAAGAACTTATAGTATGTATGGGTTGATGGACCTTCGGGTTGTAAGTTAAATAACGACAATGACAATTGTATTAAGGCAAGTTTTTGTATGTAAAAATAGCTGTTATGTCTTAGTGATAAGAATGACTTTGTGTATTCAATTTTAGATTTATCATGTATTTGTTGTGATGGTGAATTAATTCCACTGGTATGTAAAAATACTTACGAAGTATGAAGCAATGACAACAATGTAGCATATATTGGCAAGGTGATATAAACTTACTTAAAAACTGATACAACCTTACATAATTGATATAGGGGACACTTATATCCCTCAACCTTCATATAAACCATCAGATACATCTTAGAGTTCTTACATGACTATTTAAGTACAACAATAATTACAGACATTATACACATAAAAAAAACCCTAGAACAAGACATTGTTACAATCTGTAGCTGCTTTCAAGGTGCACAATCATCTGCTTCATAGCCCTTCCACTCTCCCTTAATGCAATCACCTCATGTTGTATATCCAGATTAACATGCCGTTGAATTTCATGCTGGGGAGCACATATTGCAGCACCCATAGGAAAGTTGGTTGGATGACACCAACTCCACATTTTACATTTCTTCTGCGGGCATACATAATACAGCTTGTAGCGATTTTCCTCTGATTCTGAGACCTTTATAGCTGCTCTCAATCGTCAGTCACAGTATTTGTTCTCATAATTCAACTTTCAAGCATTATAATACTGCTTCTTTTGGGCCGTGCTCGAGGAAGACATTGAATTGAATTGTGCCTCTGAAATTTGAAAAAAAAACCTTGTTCAGCATAAAAGTTCATTGTGGCATTTCATCAAACACATAGCATACATACATTCAAATGCTCCTATTAACTCGCCGTTTACCCAACTAAACCCCTCTATCATTCCACAATCACCCATTTCACAAATACAAAAGCAAAAATTAACCCTCAAATCACCCACTCACGGTTTCAGTTTAGGGTTAGTTTTTGTAACAATTAATCCTAAAATCAAACCCTTAAATCAAACCCCCAAATTAAGCCCTAGAAATTTAACTTAACCCAGTTACGAAATTCAACACTTACAAACTCTTTGCGGCACCCGTGCGTGCATCTTTACCCAGCTGCCTATGCCATTGCTGTTGCCCTCCTAAACTCTTTGTGGCACCCGTGCGTGCGTCTTCACCCGGATGCCTATGCCATTGTCGTTGCCCTCCTACGTCTCTCTGCCTTTATTGCCCTTTATTTTGTCTCTTCTCAAAAAACACAATATGTCCCCTTTAAAGAAGCAACAAAAAAGAACGAAAGAAGAGAGAATGGCACTCAAATCTACAGGTCATAAGGGTAGTAATGCCATTTTTTAAATACAGTATTGCCACATCAGCAAAAAACGTTTGTCAAGGCAACAGAACCCTAACGGTGGGCATATCTGATACATTATTATAACATTTAATGATAAAACTGAAAAATTTTCAAATCTATGTCTTTGACTATAATTTACCCCTAAACTGAGGGATATAACTAATATTATCCCTAAAATTAATGCTGCTTTTTAACTTTTAGCTAAGAATCTCCATAAGATATTATCCATTTTAAGAAGTTTTAACCTTTTTTCATATAGAGATTCTACAAATCAAAAAGAATTTGCAGACAACAGAGTTACACAATTCATAGAAAAACAACTTGCACCGAATCAAGTTAACCTAAGCTTAGGATTTAGATGAGTCTATTCGCGTCTTATTAACAAATATCTCTAACCAGTACCAGAGCTAGCCCCATTGCTTCTCTATCAATTTTGTTCTTTATATAGTATGTTTAACATCCGATAATAAAAGTGCCCACCTGAAAATTTCAAAAGTAATTTAATGAGATATCTTTTTAATCACTTTACATGTTATAATATCTAAAAATTTTAAAAATAGTACAAAAAATATTTTTGTATTCATTTTAAATGATAAACTTACACATAAAAATGCAAAGGCCAAACACCAAATATATATAGTCAACAAAAAAAAGACTTTCTTGGATCACTGCGTATGTTACTATTTTCCAAAGCGACTAAAGAGTATAATCTCTCACTCTCTTCAAAGTGATAGACCAAAGATGTTGCGACACTGCAGCGGACAAGCCGAGAACCGCATCGATCCCCTCACGGGCCACGGCCTCAACAGCTCAACCAATCAACTTTTTTCTGTCGCAAGTGTGGAAAGGGCATTTTCCACTATGAACATTGTAATGAATTGATTGCACAATTCAGTTGGAGATGAGTTTATATATGATAATATGGTTCACTTATGTCAAAAAAAAATTATTTGATAGTATTTAACATGATGTACTTGTTTAACGCTTTTAGAAGATGCAAATTTGTTGTGGTAAATTGTAGAATATCATAGTTCATGATTTACTATTATATAATTAATTTTTGTGATAATTTTTCTCTTATATATTTTGGTGCCCACCTTAAATTATACTCCTGATTCCGCCATTGTCTCTAACAAATTTTCTTTTCATAGTTCAATAGTTAGTAAGCTGGACTTTTAAAAATAGTACAAAATTTGCAAGTGAAATAACTTACTCAACAATGTAAACTTAAGGACATACTAGCATACATCCACATTCCTAATAAACGAATATTAGAAATACTCATTTTAAAGCTTAGATCACATGAGAACAATGCTTATGAAATCATCTAGATGATTTTATTAATTTTTCTTTTTCACTCATTTATATGTTTGAAACTTATCAGAAATTCCAATTCATCCGGTAATTAATTACAATTTTTTGTTGAATTTAAACATTTTGTCACTAAAAAGGTTCAATTTCACTAATACATCTTTTAGTGATAAAATTTATGAATATAATCAAAACAGGCGCGGATCAAGCCCAAGCATATTAGTCTCTTCTCACCTTTGCAAAAAACAAGTGAAAACTTAACATTGAAACTTACCTACATCGAAATTGATAGAAAGAACACTTTAGTTTATGCTATTCCTTAGAAAACCCTTCATAAGTCCAGGTATTATCATGTTCTTTTCTAATATCTATTTTGAGGTAGACCGGCTATTACATATACTAACTTTTGCATTTTACTGCAAACTTAACTTTATCGATATAGGACCATATTGACTTTTTAGATAAGTAAGTGTAGCGTTATCATATATATGATATCTACTAAGAAATAGAGATCTTGTAGAAACTATATGCTGAATTACATGCACAACAAAATTAATAGCCCAGTATGTACTTCTAAGATTAACAAGGTCATGTTAGGTTAAAACAAAAGAGCTTTAGAATACACTATAAACTATTTAACAGAAAACGAGATAAAAAATGATAACACAATTACGCGTAGCTCAGGCAAATTGTACAGGAAATTTTAAACTTAAGAAAAATAAAAGGTTGAAATAGAACGTGCTATGCACTTCAAATTTCATATGAAAGATATAGGAAACTTCTAGAAGACTAGATCGTTACAAAAGGAAAATAAATTGGGGGCTTATTTTAAACCATTGTTACAAGAAATGACCATCGCTATACCAAAAGAAACAAGCTGGATAACAGATGATACATAAAGCCCTAAATAATTGAACTTTAGAGGATATGCTTGCTGAAAAAAGAAAAGGTCAAACCTCTAAAAGTGAATGGTAGAAAATTTAGAAAAATCTTTGAAAGCTACGACTACTATATTTGTTACCTAAGCATTTGAGTTTTTTTATATGTGCCATGTTAGATTTCTTGAGTTCATTAGTTTCTTAGTCGTAAAGATATAAGGTCTAAGCTCCTAAGTCCTATTGTTACAAATAACTTACACATATATTAATCTTAACTACTTCCTATTAGACACTTTATGTTTTGCGATCCTTTTTGGGTTACAAATTTTGAAATTTTGTTAATATCACTTAATTATAATTCAAACTTCTCCTAAGTTTCTACTTTTATCTCACACTTTCTAGATTTATATACATGCCATAGAATTATATTGCAAGAGATTAGAGAACTCCAATATTCACATTACGTTTTAGGTCTGTCAAATTGTCTCTAGAATATTTTCTTCACCTATATTAGTATAATGCGAAACTTATAGTGTTTGGTGAGAATTAAAAATCGTGGAAGATGTTAGAAAATGATTACAAAAAGATGTAATATGGTATAGTCAGGATTCTATTTATGGACAACTTGATGTGATAAAGTATGATAAATGTGATAAATTGTGACTAATATTGTTGGTGATTGATATTAACAATTCGCATTTGAAAGTAAGATCATGTTTGCTGCAATGTATTTTTATGCTTCGAGTCTTTGATTAGCAATTCACAATTGATTTACCTATTATGGTTTAGTTAAAATAGTCATACTAATTGAGTTTAATCGTGTTTTTTTTATTTATTAAAGTCTATTATATTTATATTTTAAATCACTATCTAACGTACAAAGCACGTGATCTTTACTAGTACAATAAAAATAGGGAGTCCTCATCTTGATGCAGCAAAAGGATACTTCACTATCTGAATCATACGCTAACTTATGGGCTGCTACACAAAAAAGGTGTGACGTTTACTCAACGTGGTTTCACTGATGATGACTAGGTCGGCCATCCAAGATTAAGGTGTTCTACTTCGAGTTATGTTTTTACTGCTAGAGCTGCTACACTTGAAGCTTAAGAGTGTGCGTTATATATATATATATATATATATATATATATATATATATATATATATATATATATTGTAGCTGATCCGTTGAGAGCGCTAGCAAACTGGGTTAAGTTGCTAGCGCGATCTGGCGGTCCACGCGCGATTTGTAGACGGTCCAGATTTTTTTTTTGCGTTTTTAAGTCCGTCCCCTACATAATGTAGCGGACAATTTTTTTTGACAAAAATACTCTCCAGCTCCGTCCGCTACATTATGTAGCGGACAAAGGCAATACTTTTTTTTGACTCTTTCTCTCTCCTTTGTCTGATCAATTTTCTGACATGTTTGACGACTGTACTGCAATTGCCTTTTCCATCTTAGTCTCCTTCGCTTTCTCTCTTTCCTTCTCAGCTCCAAGAATTGGCCTTTTTCCCTCCAGTGCACAATTCTCTGGCCAGAAACAAAAACAAGAAGTTCTTTTCCTACGTAAGGAATTAGCACTTGATTCTTTACCTGACTTGGATTTAGTAGCATGAACAAAAACACGAGATTTTTAGAGGAATTGTGCAAACCACATAGTAAAGGGTGTTCTGCACCCACAAAAACTAATTCTGAAGGACCATTGAAGGATAAAAAAACCTTGATCCCACATCCAGTTCATGCTTTTTAAATGGTAAAAATTACCAAGTTCCTCAACTGGGACTAACTAAGACTTGGATTGGAACATACCACCGTCACCGACCACCACCATCTGATCGTCGCCGCCGTCACCAACCACCACAATCCAAACCACAACCAATCAAACTGCTATTGCCCACCCACCATTAAACTACCATCAACCCGCCACCACGATCCAATCGCCCATGCTCCCAATCGCCACCAGCTAAACTGTCACCGCACCCAACCACCAATCGTCCAAACCGTTGCCATCAATTTTGCACTCAAACCATCGTCGGCCGGCGAGCTCTTCTCTGACAGCACTAAGACTGTCCAACCCGCACCATGCCGTCCCATCACAGTCATTACCAGGCAATCGGGGCACCACCAGCGTCAATCGGCGCAACCACCAGCTCTTTCAACACAATTTTACCACAGGCCCAGGCACCACAAAACCACCACCGTCACTATGAAGCTGCCGGAGCAGCAATACAAACACAATAACTCAACAAAAAAATAGGGAAAAGAGAAGAGAATTAGGCAATGGCAACATCCTTGTTGTAAGGGCGGAGCTGTACATGAAGCGGGCGTGTGGCGGGGGTGCGTTGGTTGTGGTGGTTGGAGCTTGGGGAGGAGGCAAACGCCTCTACTGCGGCGACACCGGAGTCGAGCTCGGCCGTGTTGTGGGCTGTTGTCATTGCTGCAAGGAGGATGGAGAGGAGAGAGAGAGAAGAAGAAGAAGAAGAAGAAGAAGAAGAAGAAGAGGGGAGATGAGAATCAGACATGTCAGGAGAGAAAAAGAGTCTGCCTCCGTCCGCTACATAATGTAGCGGATGGAGCTGGAGGGTATTTATGTCAAAAAATTGTCTGCTGCATAATGTAGCAGACATCAAACATGTCAGAAAATTAATCAGACAAAGGAGAAAGAAAGAGTCAGAAAAAAGTACTGCCTCTGTTCGCTACATAATGTAGCAGAGGGAGCTAGAGGGTATTTTTGTCAAAAAATTGTCCGCTACATTATGTAGCAGACGGACTTAGAAAAATGCAAAAAAAAGATCTGGACCGTCCACAAATCGCTCGTGGACGGCCAGATCGGGCTAGCAACTTAACCCAGTTTACTAGCGCTCTCAACGGATCAACTCCCTATATATATATATATATATATATATATATATATATATATGACACTCCAGTTCAGATGACATGGACAGTTTGAGTTCTATTTGAATGGCTTCCTAAATTTCACTATCGTTTCATTCGAGAAAAGGTGTTGGAAGAAGAGGTTGAACTCTTATCATCCAAGTGATTCTAATATGCAGCCCACTAATATCTTCACCAAGGCCTTAGCTAAGGTAAGGTTTGTATAGATTGAGGACAAGCTCCTAAATAGAAATGGTAGATCCCTTAGAGAGTTCCCACCTATGCCTCTGCCTTGGTGCACGAGCATCTAACTTAGTAATCAATAGACTTATTAGAGAAGCACTAGAGTTTCACAGCCTGGAAGAAGGCCACCTATTTGCGACATTGTTTTCCACTTTAAATACTGAACAATGCTCAGTTTTTGATACAGTAATGGAGGCATATGAAAACAAACAGGTGGATTATTCTTTGTGCATGTTAGTCGTGGAATAAGAAAAACACATTTGTGGCGAACCCTTATTGCAAAGATGAGGCAAGAGAAAAATGTTATTCTCTCAGTGGCATCATCAAGCACTGTTGCGCTTCTACTACCAAATGGAAAACTCTGCATGGCTTCTTCAAAGTTCTCATGTTTTTTGATGAATTTTCATGTTGCTCAATCAATTGCCAAAGTGATCTTGCAGGTTTAATAAGGGAAGCATTGTTGATCATATGGGATGAGGCATCAATAATGCATTGTTTTGATTTGAGGTTGTTGATTGTCCTTTAAAAGACATTCTACAGGGAAGCAATTCCGGCTCGAGCGAGCGTGTTTTTGGTGGAAAGTTAGTTGTACTTGGAGGTGATTTTAGACAAACGCTACCAATTGTTCCAACAGGTGGACGTCAAGCCACATTGGTAGCTTCATTGCTTGAATCAACAATTTGGCCATTGTCACGTGATGCATTTACGAACAAATACTTGCATCATAGGACAGGCACACAATGAGGAGTCTAGGAATTAGTTAACTTAGTTTGTGATTGGGTGATGAAGATAGGTGATATAAAATTACCAGGATCTTCTTTTGTTAATAGAGGTGGGATGAATGGATGCGCATCCAGAACAAGTTCTTGACTCAAAATGGCCAAAATGCAATATGTAAACAAATAAGTGCAGCTTATCCAGACTCTGGGTCACGATATTGCGATTGTGATTATCTAAAAAAGTGTGGTATCCTGACACCGAAGAATGCCGATGCAGATGAACTGAATGGCATGATACTATCTATGATTCCTGGAAAAATTAGGACATATTTGAGTGTGTACACATTGTCTTGTCTGAGAACGAGCCCACCCATCTGGACCAGAACCTAATTCCACCAGAAGTGTTGCTCACAATTTCTTATCCAGGATTGCCAGGCCATTCTTTAGAACTCAAAGAAGGTGCACCAGTGATACTCCCGCAAAATCTGAACCAGTCCACATGTTTGTTTAATGGACCTTGTCTCATAGTTGACAAAATAGGTGACAGAATCATCGAGGTGCAAGTCATTACAAGTTCACATATGGCAAAACTGTTCTAATCCCATGTATTGTTTTGTCACCTACTGCCGAACAAAAATCACTCCCATTGAGAAGGAAACAATTTTCATTGAAAGTGGTATTTGCGATAACAATAAACAAAAGTCAAGGGCAGACGTTAAAGAATATTGGTGTGTATATTCTATACCCAGTATTCTCTCATAGGCAGCTTTATCTGGTGGTATCACGTACGATGGAGCCTGCAGGGTTAAAGATCCCGATAGCTAACAAAGATGACGTATTGTTGGATCACAAAAAAATATAGTTTACCATGAAGTCCTTAATGCTATTTCATCTTAATGTTTTTGTTCTTTTCCAACTTTTCCAACTTTACCAAATTAGTCGGTGGTATATGTATATGCAATTAATTTAGGTTCTTATTGTATTTTGTTGAATTTAATATAGTATATGTCAACTAATTAAGCTTCTTATTGTATTTTCTGGAATTTAATATAATACTTAGCTTTTGTGGACGTATTTGACTATTTTATTTATTATGTCTTCCCTGTGTGTTTATGTTCACCGATACTAATGATAATGTCATGTTCTATGTTGTCATTATTCTGGAAAACAATATTACAGGAGAAAGGCTCACCACATATACACCTTTTGCATTTCTATATCCACTCAGATTAAACGTAAAGGCTCGACTGGGTTGAAAGATTATTCTTCGTGGGAATGATCAACGACATAAGGCCTCATGAACTCAAGTTGTTGTTTCTTGATGAACATGTGAACATTATTAAAGCAAATTTTTGAAAAGTTTCTTGAGTAAGAGTACTTACACTTTCAATTCATCACGGTGATGCTATGCAAGGGATGGTATTTACGAGTGAAGTGGATTATTTTGATGAGTATTTGAATGAGGGAAAAATTTAATGCCTGAAAGGGGTTCAACCATATCCTGGTAATTCAAGGTACAACTTGTACCTCATTAGTATCAGTTATATCTAATGGAAGACACTACTCTTGAGCGCATTCTTGACCACTGCGATACAAAACCATTTTACAAGTTTTTCTTAGTCAAATTACCTGACATAGGTCAATTTTTTAAGCGGGATTACACCTTGATAGGTACATCACGATGAATTTTTAGTACTACATTGGTAGAGACTCTAACATGATTGTCTACATTTGTAGATGTGATTGGTTTGGTGGTATCTGTAACGAAATTCCAAATTACACAGCAGGATGATACACCAAAGAGAGATATTATGCTCATTGATCCAAGGTTCATTCCTTAAATTACTCCCCTCATTTTACTTACGTTGTTAATTTTATGAATCCTATAGAGTACTATAACAAATGCTAAGCTAAGTTTGTCTTAAGAAAAAGAAAGTATGACCGGAAGACTTACTCTCTGGGGCAGACTTGCAACTGTCGAAGGGAGGAACGCGTTTGAGAATGTGGCAAACAACATCACATTGATTGCCACGGGTATGTATGTTAAGGGGTACGAAGGTATGTGCATATTCACTTTTAGTCTTATGTAAATTTAGTATTTAAAAAATACGCACTATAACATCGAATATATGCAGGATTAAGTCTATTGTCTAGCAGCTTCACCAAACTGTATATCAACATCAAACATGAAGCCAGCGACTCAATCAACAAAGTGGTCAGGAAAAAATTGATCTATGTGACAATTTCTTTACTGAATTAGTGCTTATTTTAGTTACACCTATCAGTGACATAATGAATGCAGTGTGCTAGGTTTGGTGAAAATCAGCGTGCAAAGTAGTTGGTACATCGGAATAGAACAAATGGCTTATCTGTAGCACGCTCATTGATGATTTCAAACTCAAAAAGAGGGTGCATACGGGATTTGGCACCAAGGACAATTTTAATGCAATTTACTAAAGATGGTACATTTCATTTCTTAATTTCGATGGTTATTAATGGAACATGTAGGTCAAACACTTTTGCATGACATCACATATCGAGTTTATTGACACGGAGAAATGGCACGGTCCATGTGTGGCATGTCTTAACAAGGTGAAGTACCAGGATGGCGGGATGATATGCAGTACTTGCACCGCAAAAGAAGTACAAGTTGTGCTCATATATGTATCAGACATTGGGTATTAACAGTACGTGTCATAAGATATCAGCTAGGTAATCGTTTTTGATGTTTCTAAAACAGGTACAAACTGCATATTAAAGTTTCTAATTCAAGTGACAGTAAGCAATTGATTCTCTAACATAAGCAAGTCGAATATATTTTACATTAATGTCCAGCATCCCAATTACGAAACTTGAAGCAACATGTGCATTTAATACTAAAAAACGTCTTCCATATTTTAACTTCATGGACGTCTACTGTGCTTAATACTATTATGGTTGTAGGATTATGAAGATAACATGTTACAACAGTACGTGGAGTTGCTATTCATACTCTATGCATTGAGAAACGCGTATGAAAAGGCAAAATAATGGGTGCTAAGGTGAATTCAAAGGAAGAATGTCTGCGTGCGTGCATGCGAAATGTTTCATAACAAGAAGCAAGAAGCGTAAGTAGAACTAAAAATATTATATAAGTCAGTTCATACATGAGCAGTGTCTATTTAAGACATCTACTAATTAGACCTACAATATTCAGCAAGAATGCCGAGAAGAAGCTATTACACATGGACATGTAGCTCAAAAGTTAGCAAAAAGAATCTAAAAATGATGAAAGACTAAGGGTTGGTTTGACAAAACTTTTTTTTTTTATTTTCAGTTTTTAAAGAGCAGCTTAATTTTTTTTTTTACAAAAACAAGTGGGTATTTGATAACCTTTTTTTTTTGGGTGTTTGGTAACCCTTTTTATTTTAATTTTTTTTTAAGTGGTTTGCGGTGGCGGTGGTGGGGCGTAGCGGTGGTCGACGGTGGTGGTGGCCGGCGGTGGTTGGTGGCTGCCGACGGTGGTCGTCGGCTGCCGGAGGTGGCTGCTGACCGCCGGCGGTGGCTGCCGGCAGTCGCCGGCGATGGTCGCCGGAGGCCAGAGGTGGCTGTCGGCGGCCGGAGGTGGTTGCCGGCGGTGGGAGGGTGGTGGTGGTCTAAAAAAAAAACCAAAAGTGAAAAAAAAAAACCAATTTCTGGAGTTTTTTTTTTACTCTTCAGTTTAAAAACTTGTTTTTTAAATTGGAGAAGGAAAAAAAATGGTTACAAAACGCACTTTTTTTTTTCAATTTTCAAAACTGAAAAAAAAGAGGAAAAAAAAAGAGTGTCAAAGTGGCCTAAGCTCTGCTATACTTTTTGTACATATTAACTAGCTGAACATTGTATATACTTGTTTCTATGTTCGAGTACTTTTACTATTTTTGTATGAAATTGATCTATTATGTAGTTTGATCAAATATTAGTAAATGATTATATTCTCGTACATAGCACAGGATTTTAGCTAGTATATGAAAAAATTGAGTATGTCGCTAAAAGGAAGGCTCTCAGTATAAGATGCCAAAATCTAAGTGCACGACTGTATCAGAATTTAGCACTCTGCATAATACATTTTGCCAGACCAAGAACCGAAAAGGTCAAAAAATTTTTTTTTAAAAAATCGCTAGAACTAGTAAACTAAAACAAAAGAGAAGTAAACAAAACAACATCTCATGTAAAGCAAGAAAGAACATACAATATTGCGTTCATTCTCCCTTTTTTTTTCCTGTGTTTTGTGGAGCTGTGCGGTTATTTTGACCTCAATACAGATCAAAGCAGGCAACGGAATGGAACCCATGCCCCATGCTAAACAATTTCATGATTAATTAGAGGCCTATATAAGAGGCCTAAAAGTACTACTCGCACTACACAGTATACCACCCAAAAAACACCTAACTCAGCAGAGTCAAAAGCCATTTGACTGATATCTCCATGCACTGACCCTAGCTAACTGACTTTAAGCAGACTGAGCAAGGGACGTCATCATTATCACAGGCCATGGTTGTCTTCGGCCTCCACCATAGGCTTGACCTGAGCGGTGGGAGCATAACAACACAGTCTCCATGCTCAGTCGCGACCCTGCAGGATCTCGCCTCTGTCACACTGATCTCAGCCGCACGATTAGAAGCCATGTATCCACGACTTCCATAGGACACGACGTGGTGGAGCTTAGGGAGGGGCAGGTACAAGCTGTGGACAGCAATCTCAATGTTTCACATGACGTCAGGAGCGTTGATGCACACGTAGTTGATCCTCGTGACTGCCACTTCACCGACAGAAGTCACCACTAAGTAATGTGCCCTCTCAAGCGTCGGTAGCGCGTTTTGGTTGGGAGTCTCTCCAAGTCGGATACTGGGAGGCGTCTGTTCAGCACGATGTGGAACCTAATGTTTTTGACGTAGTCGTGGCCGCCGGAGAGTATGGTGGCGTCGTCCAGAGTAAAGACTGTTACTTGGCATGAAAACATCATTTTAGGAACTTTCAACCAAACACCAGCTCAAAAGGTATAATGCGGTTAGTGTACATAACCCCACTGACTCGGGCCCATAATCCTACCTCGGGATAAATATTTTTTGCAAGCAGGGGCGGCCACTTTAAAACATAATGCACATTATGTCAACGTAATAGTCCCGTTGATAATGGCCCGAAATCTAACATTCTTCTGTTAGATATGGATACAGTAACCGAGTAAGCAAAAGTCATCCATTCTATTAATCGTAAGCAAAATCTTTAAACCACTTATGGTTAACCATCACATTTCATTTCCATACTCTTTTAAAACATTCCGAGTCTGAAAAAAATTTCAATCCGAAAACTAGCTACAGTTTGCACTAAGCATTTCAAATAAGAATTCCATATTGATCCCTACCAAAAATATTGTTTACATTCCCGTTTGATTTTATCGAAAATTAAGGGTGTGTTTGAAACCCATTTCAATTTTCAGTTTTTGTTTTCAAAAAAATCAAAACCAAAAATCTCTTTGATTTTTCCTTTTTTTATAAAACTGATCGATGGGTTGTTTGATAGCAGTTTTATGTAATTAGTTTTTGCTTTAATTTTTCTTTCTATTGTTCCTCTCTTATCTATTCTTTCATTTTTCAATCCTTGAGAGCTTTTTATGAGCTCCTATGTTAAACAACGAGAAGTGCCCCCATTACAACCAACACATCTCATCTACCACCGTCCAACTATTGGCAGTAACACACTAGCTCGCAATTAGGGCTTCATTGGTTTGATTGGGTGAATGAGTTTGATTGACTTAATATTTACATGAGCAAATTAAAGATACTAGGGCTAATCGATGGTTGAAATCTTATGGTGGTACTTGTTACATGTAATGCCCCGAATTTTCGGAACGTTAATTTCAAATAGATAAAAGGTAGAAACCTCAAAATACTAAAAGTCTTCCAAATTGGTTATGCAGAGCATCTAGCAATCTAGCAATCTGTACTAAAGATACATCAATAAATGTCATAGCAGCCTAAAGAATCTATATGATCCCAAATTACTCCAACATGGAGTTCCAAAATAAAATCTAAACATTATCTCTAAAATGCTAATACTGACTCTGATATAAAATTTGCTAACTCTCGATCACATAGCTAGCCCTGCTCCCCTTTTACTGATCACCTGAGAGGAAAAATAATGAGTTAAATGTCCAATAAAGTCTCTCAATTGAACAACTAAAAGGGATACAAAAATGTCTAAAGAATGAAATTAAGGAGGTACAGAACTTTAATGGAACGGATACGAGACATAATTTTAAAATGCCAAAATATGTTTTTGTACAAAGACATAATTTCAAAATATCAAAAATATATCCTTGTGCAGAGACAGATACTAGAGAGCCATTCAGAATAAGGTCACACTTGCCATTACTGACACGTGAGACAAGATTCAAAAAATAAGATCGCGATCTTTAGCTCATTCCACTGAGCTACCCCACGTTTCAATCCACGTGAGTAAGTCAGAAGCAGAAAATTCACGTACAATCTGACATGCTTCACAAAGCACGCTACACATTTATATCCAATAAATTAGGTAAGACAACAAAAGTCGCCCCGATGATGCAAACTTATAGTCCGATAAACTTAGCGGCCTAAGGCTCACGCTAAGTGTTGTCATAAGTTACACCATGTCATATGGCGGGGACTTAAGCTGAGATTACATGCAATTCAAGTGGAGTATCATAATGCTATCGAAAGTACCAGAATTTTTTAAAATTTTTTGAAACACAAATTAAAGAAGACGAAAAAACGAGTTCAATGGCGTTCATATGGCTCGAATCAGTGTTCGTATAAGCCTGTAGCGGTCGAATAAACAGCGAGAACACAGGTAATTCAAAGTGACACATGGTGTGCCTGATACATGTATTACATGGTGTTCCCAACCTATTTTGATCGCACTCAAAAGTCCATTTGGAGTCCCATTGTGCATGACACGTCCGCACAAGCACAGTATTCAACGCTTCGAACTGGTCAAAGTGCGCGTGCCCAAGTCACGTGCATTCTTTGCTTCACACGCCTCACGTTCGACTTAGTCACCAATTATTTTACATCAACGTCACTCACAGTAGCACGTTCGTCACACCAAAACCACCCGAGAAATTCTTCACCAAAAACATCGACCGACGGCGTAACCGAGGCAATGGGGTCAAGGGACAAAGGCCTTGGCCAACCCAATGGGGTCGGCCTCGGCCTCACCCAAGGCCATGGGGTCGGCCTCGGCCTCCCATGGGAGGTTGGCTTTGGCCTTCCCCCCCGGTTCTTCACTTATCGCACAAGGTCCTTTTTCGCACTTTGTTCACTTCATACACTTCGTATGTGACTTAGGCACCTTGTTCGTCACATGGGTATGATTCATGTCGACACGCTCGTCGCAATGCAACTTTCGGATTTGTCATTTCCCATCAAAACACCTTCCGTCGGCGCGCCCAAAGTTCATCCAAAGGGGGAGTGGCCTTGGCCTCCCTTCATGGGAGTTGGCCATTGGCCTTGGCCACCCCTTAGGGTCGGCCTCGGCCTCACCAAGGGGTCGGCCTCGGCCTCCCCAGGGGTGGTGGCCTTGGCCTTCCCCCATGTTTGGTCTATGACCTCCCCCCTCGGGCGCACTTGTTTTCTCAAGTCTTTGCACCTCCGCGATGTTTACGGACGTTGGTCCATCAACCTCGCGACGTCCGTCGCGCATCAACCTCGCGGCGTCCGTCGGCCATCAACCTCGCGACGTCCGTCGCGCATCAACCTCGCGACGTCCGTCGCGCATCAACGTCGCATTGTCCGTCGCGCACCAACCTCGCGACGACCGTCGCGCACCATCCTCGCGACCTCCGTTGTGCATGAACCTCGCGACGTCCGTCGTACGACAACCGCATACCATCATTTCTAACTTTGTCATTACTACATATTGCATTCATCATCTTGTTATGACAGGTACACTCAGCTCAAATCCTATCTTCGGGACACCCGACGCGTGCCCGTGCACTGTCTCCGCAACATTCGTCGCTGCGCCCATGCGTCATTCTTATGACGTGTGCGTCGGCACCAAGTATATGCTTCGCGACCTTCGTCGCCGCTCCCGTGCGCCATCTTCATGATACGTGCCCCCGGCACCAAGTAGGGCTTCGCGACGTTCGTCGCCGCGCCCGTGCGCCATCTTCATGATACGTGCCCCCGGCACCAAGTATAGCTCCGCGACGTTCGTCGCCGCGCCCGTGCGCCATTCTCATCATGCGCACCCCCAGCACCAAGTATTGCTTCGCGACGTTCGTCGCCGCACCACTCTCATGACATGTGCTCCAGCACTGGGGGCTTGCGTTGGCACCCCTATGGACTATGACCCCCGGGTCACTCCGAGAGGGGAGTAGGTCTTCGGAGGGCATCGTGCCTAGTCTACCTGGCAGTTGGGCGTCGGGTCTTCCCCACCACTGCCAGGCCTGTGGGACTCTGCAAGGGCTTGGATTAGAGGCTAGATCAAGGGGTTTCTCTGCCCACACCGACGCTGTGGGAGCCAGTCTTTCCAGACAGACAGAGCGACGCTGTACGGGGCAGACCGGGTGAATATGCGATTCGACAGTCTGCGGAGCACCGACAGCTGTGGACCCCTCGGTGACGTGCCACTCCCGGGGAGTGTCACGTGTCGCGTGATGACATCATCATCTCAACCTCTATAAATAGAGGTCTTGAGAATTCATTTAGAAGGTGGACATTTTCAGAACACTTTCACTTTCTCACTCTAGAATCCTAGAGAGAGAAACATACAGGACCCTGACTTCGGACATAAGCATCAGACTGTGACTGTCATCGTGTATTCACTCTGCGCCATCTCCCTCGCAGCACTGCCACCCTCAAGCTCTGTCTGGGAAGCCCTTGGTCTCTGTCCTTGCTCCGCCCTTGCTGTGTCTCACATCATCACACTTGGCATCCGAGTCGGACTGCATTCCTTGTGGCACCTCCACGTCGACTGTGAACCCACTTTCCCTGGTATCATTTTGGCGACTCCGCTGGGGAGGTGAGGATCGCAGTGCAGTTCGTCCCGTGCCCGACACACCCAAGCAACCATGCATCAGCAACGTAGGACTACCAGGACTACCAGCCAAAGCCTCAACCCAGCTGTCCAAGAGGAGCATCACCTCGAGGACGAAGAGGAGACCAGTCACAACCAACTCCAGGCTACCCCTACGATGGATCCACCTGATGTGGCCGCAATCGTCGACGCGACAATCCAACACCTTACTCCTACTATCACTAACCTTCAAGACTCTCAATCTACTCTCATGGCTGTCATCTTAGAAATGCAAAAAGCAATCCAAGTCTTGACTTCACAAACGTCGACTTCTCAAGGCCTTAGAGCTCCCCACCCTATGTTCGCTGCTCACCCCCTGCCATCTCAAGCTCTAGGGTTGGCCCCTGCCCCTCAGATTCAGCCTTCAGGGCCTGGGCTAGTTTTGGACACTGCTCAGGTCCCAGTGTCGCGACCATTGCTGCCTTGGTCCTCCGGGCCCTCGACAGTAGGACTCGCGGCACCTCAGCCTGCGGCGCCACGCCTTACCCTTTCTCGAAGTACTTCAGAGACTCACGACTCAATCGAGATGGAGCCTAACCCCAACATAACCAACCGAAACCTAAACACAAGTCATTCCCCCGGCTTACTCCAGTCGACTCTGCCTGACGACCGACTTCCAGCTGCTGACACTACCCACATGCAAACCATACCCCAACAAGTTGCTATCCACAACCAACCCCTCTCTACCGTTGTCATCCCCTCAATGCCTCAGGTTGCCCCGTCTGGGGGCTCTGGTGCCCGAATCATCCCGACAGGGCACAAACCCTCACATGCTTCCTACGTCACTAAGCATGACCTTGATGCCATCCTTCGCCGTCTCAAGCAGTCATCTCTACCACACTCCCCCTCTAAGCTGTCAGGCCATGCTCCTTACTCTGGCAGCCTCGCTACCAAGCCCTACCCTGTCAAGTACAAACAACCATCCTTCACCTTGTTCAATGGCAAAGAGGGCAATGCCTGTGAGCACATCACCCATTTTGCTGGCTCCCTGGAGCACTACGGAGAGGACGACACTTTAAAGCTTCGGGAATTTCACAAGTCCTTGACTGGCCTCGCCTACTCTTGGTATCATCAGATTCTTGACGGTACTATCCACTCCTGGTCTGACATGGTCCAACTCTTCCTTGACAAGTTTCACTATGAGACGGAGCGTGTGACCATCGTTGACATTGCCGGAATCCGCCAGAACCTCGGGGAAGACCTCAACACCTATGTTACGCGATTTCATCACAAGTGCTTGGAATGTACTGAATTCAGTAAGGATGAGACCCTCGTACCCATTTGCATCAAGAACATGAAGGACACCTACTGGGTCTACCTTGAAAACCTCCAGCTTCGGTCTTGGGGACATCTCAAGGAAGCTGCACGACGCACCTATGACTCGGTCGGTTCGTCAAAGACCCCAAACCCCAACCTCATATTGCCTTGGCCACGACGACGGAAGCAGCCAGTAACGACGACAATAATCACAAGCGTCAGTCCCAAGGAAGGGATGAGCGCCCTGACAAGAGAAGGCAGCCGATGCCTACCCCGGAATACCCGTGTCACTTGAAGACTGTCAGAGCTCTCCTCGAGACATGGATCAATGACAATGCCATAACCCTGCCCAACACCAACACTGAACCTACCCCGGAAGACTTAGCCCATCCCAACTACTGCCCCTATCATCGGAAGGTTGGTCACGGCCTCCAATGGTGCAGGGGCCTCAAGTTCGTCTTCGCTGACAAAATTGCATCTGGCGAGCTCAAACTCTAAACTCGGGACATTTGAACCAACCGCCCAAGCCCTGGCCTGCCAAGTGCGCTTTGCACACTTGTAATTTTTTCCTTCATTTTGCAAGCTTCCATGTACTCAACTCCCATGTACCAAGACATGTTGCCTATCTTTTGTTATCAATGAAATTACATTTTCCAGACTTAGAAGATTTTCAAGCTACAGGGCTCTTGCACAGGCCTACTGACACCACTCTTGATGCCATCACCCACTCCCTTAGGGGCTTCACCCCTTCCCAATCCCTTCAGCCTCACATCCCATATCGACTTGGTGCGTGGTACGCAGGGTGGCTCGAGCCACGTTACTAAGTCTTAACTCTGTTAGTTGACACCCCCCCAGGTCTCATGACCGCCTCTGCCAGGTATGCATGCAACACGCCTCACCAACCCTCCCCTACCTCCGTCACTCAGTCGGTCATCGATGCCAGTTCATCACCCTGAGCCTCCCATCCCGCTCGTCTCAACCTCTCGTGCTTGCGATCGCATGACCACCCTTTATCAAAAAAAAAAAATTCTTGACACTTAGAAAAAATTTCATTTCTTTCGCAACCGATCATCGATGATCACCCTCAGCGGTCTCCCTCGGCACCCTTGTCCGAGCTCAACACTTAGAAAAAATTTTTTGTTACAAAAATTTTTCATGCCCCTTCATCTTATGCTCCTTCCAACACTCGGGAAATTTTCTCAACACTTAGAAAATTTTCACACCCCCTTCGCACTCTTGCCTCTCACCCTGCCTGCTCGTGGTCGGGCACTACCCTCTCACCTTCGTTCTACACTTAGAAAATTTTTTCAAAATTTTCATCTCCCTCACATACTCCCAACATTCATAACCTCATCACTCTCCCTCTCACATTTTTCTCTCCTCACTCCCACCATCCTTCTCTCTCTCTTCATGAGCATTGTGAAGATTTTTCATTGGGCGCTCCCTCTTTAGGGTTTGCAAAAAAAAAATTAATTAATTAATTAATATTTATTTTTGAATTTCAAAATTCAAATTTCATCTCAGATTTGGGCAGAGCCCGCCCCGCGAGCTCCGCCCGCTTGCCCGACCCGCCCGCCCTCTTTCTCTCTGTCGGCGCCCATTTGCCCGACCCACCCGACCCTGAACCGACCCTAACCCGACCCGCGTCCCTCCCAGAAAACCCTAAACCTAATTTTTTCTCTCAACACTTTCTCTTTCTTACGCCGCCGCCCTCTTCTCCTTGCGGCGCCGAACCTCGGCCTCGGCCGGCAGCCCCCCTTGCCACGCCGACCCCCCCACCCACCTTCCCTCCACTCTCCCTTTTCTCCCCCGCCCCTCCTTCCCCCCTCGGCCTCGCGCCGCGGCACCCCGCCTCCTCCTCCCCCTTCTTCCCCTTCCCTTCCCTTCCCATTTTCCTCCATTGCCGACCCAAGCTCGGCCACCCCTCCCTCTCCCCCTCGGCCTCGGCCTCCCCACCCCCCTCCCCTAGGCCGACCCCGCCCCCTCCTTCCCCCTTTTATCTCTCCTATCCTCCCTCTTCCCCTTCCTCCCCCGCCCCCTCCTTCAGCCTCGGCCCACTTCACCCCGCCCTGTCTCTCTTCCTCCCCCATCCCCCTTCGGCCTCGGCCTTCCCCCTTCCCCTCTCCCCTTCCCCTTTCCACTTCGCCCACCACCCCGCTCCGCGCCGTGCGGCCTCGGCCTTGGCCAAGGGACCTTGGTCGGCCTCGGCCTCGCGGCCTTGGTCGGCCTCGGCCCCTTGGTCGGCCGGCCTTGGCCCTTCTTTCCCCCTCCCCCTTCCTTCTCTTCCCTCCCCATGGCCCTTGTCATCCCACGGCAGCCTCTTGACGCCGCCCCTTTCCCATCTTCATCATTCTTTCACCCAATCTAGCCTCCAAGGCCATCAACCTTCAACCACCTCTCCATATCTCATTCCCTTCATACCCATAACCTCTTCACTTCAGTCATCACACCCAAGTCCATCTCGCCACCTTCGACCTTCACACATCATGGCCGACATCCAAGGTCGGCACTTCAACAAAAAAAAAAATTTTTTTTTGCACCATTGACCGACGTGCATTGCCCGCGCCCTTGCGCCAGTCGTGGACTACCCCCGTATCGCGACGCCTGATCGCGCACATCGCGCCCCTACACATTTCATACTTTTTTACACTTAGAATTTTTTTGCAAATTTGATCACGTCCTGTGTGACGACGTCCTTCTACATCAACATCCTCGGTAGGTGGTGAGCGAGGTAGCTCCAACCACCTACTCCTACTCATTGTTCGACGCTCGTCATCCGTTGCCCGGGCGCCGTCCCCGCGACCCCCGTCGCCTGGACATCATCTCCGCGACCTCCGTCGCCCGGACATCCTCTCCGCGACGCCCGTCGCCCGGACATCATCTCCACGACCCCCGTCACCCGGACATCATCTCCGCGATGCCCGTCGCCCGGACGTCATCTCCGCGGCCCCCGTCGCCCGGACGTCATCTCCGCGACCCCTGTCGTCCCAACATCATCTCCGCGAACCCCGTCGCCCGGACCTCATCTCAGGGACGCCCATTGCCCAGACGTCATCTCCGTGACTCCCGTCGCCCGGACGTCATCTCCGCCACTCCCGTCGCCCAGACGTCACTCCGCTACCCCCGTCGCCGGGATGTCACACTGTGCCCCTGACACCTTACTCACTCCACCGCAACCATGCGCAACAATCATGATACAGGCCTTTGGGCATCACACTTATTCACCACACTATGCACCCCCGCCAGGGACGTCGAACATGCTTCGACCCACTCTCCGGAGTGTGCAGCATCACGGGGGGCTCCGTTCGTAGTGCTCCGGCACGAGGACCCCTCGTAACGGGATGGGCTCACAACCTTAAAGCCATCGCCGGCACAATCAACTACGGGATGGGCTCACAACCTTAAAGCCATCGCCGGCACAATCAACTACGGCTCCTTCGGGATGCTACCTGGCCAGTCAGGTAGACGGCTCCTCCGGGATGCTACCCTGACTCGCTCCGAGTGCTCCGGCACAAGGACTCACCCACGGGGACAGGTGACTCCTCCGGGACACTATCTCCGCCAGGGTGTCGTCCGTCACCCGGACGCCGTTTACATGCTCGCGCCCCTGCGTCTTATCATCGTGCCTTTGTCTCAACCCCCAAGCATTCCATGCTTTTGTAGGTGGTGCACGAGGTGGCTCAAGCCACCTACTCTTCATCATCATCATCATCATGCTTTGACGACCTCAACGACTCGCCGACCAAACAATATCAAAATCTTGCTATGTGTTTATGCGTGCGGTGCCCGCTCGGGTTGCCCCTCCGCGCACACCACACGCAGGGGGCTTATGTTCCCAACCTATTTTGGTCGCACTCAAAAGTCCACTTGGAGTCCCATTGTGCATGACACGTCCGTACAAGCACAGTATTCAACGCTTCGAACTAGTCAAAGTGCGCGTGCCCAAGTCACGTGCATTCTTTGCTTCACACGCCTCACGTTCGACTTAGTCACAAATTATTTTACATCAACGTCACTCACAGTAGCACGTTCGTCACACCAAAACCACCCGAGAACTTCTTCACCAAAAACAACGACCGACGGCGTAACCAGGGCAATGGGGTCAAGGGACAAAGGCCTTGGCCAACCCCATGGGGTCGGCCTCGGCCTCACCCAAGGCCATGGGGTCGGCCTCGGCCTCGGCCTCCCACGGGAGGTTGGCTTTGGCCTCCCCTCCGGTTCTTCACTTTTCGCACAAGGTCTTTTTTCACACTTTGTTCACTTCATACACTTTGTATGTGACTTAGGCACCTTGTTCGTCACATGGGTATGATTCATGTCAACACGCTCGTCGCAATGCAACTTTCAGATTTGTCATTTCCCATTAAAACACCTTCCGTCGGCGCGCCCAAAGTTCACCCAAAGGGGGAGTGGCCTTGGCCTCCCTTCATGGGAGTTGGCCATTGGCCTTGGCCACCCCTTAGGATCGGCCTCGGCCTCACCAAAGGGTCGGCCTCGGCCTCCCCAGGGGTGGTGGCCTTGGCCTTCCCCCATGTTTGGTCTATGACCTCCCCCTTCGCGCGCACTTGTTTTCTCAAGTCTTTGCACCTCCGCGATGTTTACGGACGTTCGTCCATCAACCTCGCGACGTCCGTCGTGCATCAACCTCGTGGTGTCCGTCGGCCATCAACCTCGCGACGTTCGTCGCGCATCAACCTCTCGACGTCCGTCGTCCATTAACCTCGCGACGTCCGTCGCGCACCAACCTCGCGACGTCCGTCGCGCACCATCCTCGCGACCTCCGTTGTGTGTGAACCTCACGACGTCTGTCGTACGACGACCGCATACCATCATTTCCAACTTTGTCATTACTACATATTGCATTCATCATCTTGTTATGATAGGTACACTCAGCTCAAATCCCATCTTCGGGACACCCGACGCGTGCCCGTGCACTGTCTCCGCAACATTCGTCGCCGCGCCCATGCGTCATTCTTATGACGTGTGCCTCGGTACCAAGTATATGCTTCGCGACCTTCGTCGCCGCTCCCGTGCGCCATTTTCATGATACGTGCCCCCGGCACCAAGTATGGCTTCGCGACCTTCGTCGCCGCGCCCGTGCGCCATTCTCATCATGCGTGCCCCCGGCACCAAGTATAGCTCCGCGACGTTCGTCGCCGTGCTCGTACGCCATTCTCATCATGCGTGCCCCCGGTACCAACTATAGCTCCACGACGTTCATCGCCGAGCCCGTGCGCCATCTTCATGATACGTGCCCCCGGCACCAAGTATAGCTCCGCGACGTTCGTCACCGTGCCCGTGCGCCATTCTCATCATGCGTGCCCCCAGCACCAACTATAGCTCCGCGACGTTCGTCACCGCGCCCGTGCGCCATCTTCATGATACGTGCCCCCGGCACAAGTATAGCTCCGCGACGTTCGTCGCCGCGCCCGTGCACCATTCTCATCATGCACGCCCCCATCACCAAGTATTGCTTCGCGACGTTCGTCGCCGCACCACTCTCATGACATGTGCTCCAGCACTGGGGGCTTGCGTTGGCACCCCTATGGACTATGACCCCCGGGTCACTCCGAGACGGGAGCAGGTCTTCGGAGGGCATCGTGCCTAGTCTACCTGGCAGTTGGACGTCGAGTCTTCCCCACCACTGCCAGGCCTGTGGGACTCTGCAAGGGCTTGGATTGGAGGCTAGATCAAGGGGTTTCTCTGGCCACACCGACGCTGTGGGAGCCAGTCTTTCCAGACAGACAGAGCGACGCTGTATGGTGCAGACCGGGTGAATATGCGATTCGACAGTCTGCGGAGCACCGACAGCTGTGGACCCCTCGGTGACGTGCCACTCCCGGGGAGCGCCACGTGTCGCGTGATGACATCATCATCTCAACCTCTATAAATAGAGGTCTTGAGAATTCATTTAGAAGGTGGACATTTTCAGAACACTTTCAGTTTCTCACTCTAGAATCCTAGAGAGAAACATACAGGACCCTGACTTCGGACATAAGCATCAGACTGTGACTGTCGTCGTGTATTCACTCTGCGCCATCACCCTCGTAGCACTGCCACCCTCAAGCTCTGTCTGGGAAGCCCTTGGTCTTTGTCCTTGCTCTGCCCTTGCTGTGTCTCACATCATCACACTTGGCATCCAAGTCGGACTGCATTCCTTGTGGCACCTCCACGTCGACTGCGAACCCACATTCCTTGGCATCACATGGTTAAAAGTCAGAGAGCAAGGGGTGAGTTTCCAACACTTTAGCATTAAATAAGTGATGGATAGTTGCATCTAAGGTAGTTAAATTTATGATGATAGCTAGGTTGTATATATAATGCTTCGAATAAGTGAAAGAACATAGATAGCCATAAGGCCTTGATGACTCAACACAAAGAAAGAGGAGAAAGAAAACCACAGTATGTGAGAAACAGATTGTCAACAAAAGAAAGAATGGTTATAAATAATCATCACCTAGCCACAGGTTCAATGATGAGTTAAGGACTCGAAAAGACCATTGGAATGTGGTAAGTTCATCTCACTCGACAAAGGCAATACATAAATGAAATTGGAGAGTAAAACACATGCTGGCACGAAGATCTAGACATCAAGAACATCATAGTATTTCAGCCAAAATTACACGGTGGTGGCACAAAAATCCACAAAACAATAAACATCTGAAAATTTCAAACGAAGGTGCGCAATAATAGATTAGAAACCGTAACATCAATAGACATAGGAAGCTTGCTGGCGCTGCACAGTGATGACACGGACATTGAGAGATTTAAAGAAATAAACTGCGGATCGAATGATTGGTCTAATGCTGATTCAAATGTAAAAAACATAAACCCTTTGTTGATCCTGAAAAGGGTTCGATGCTACGTGGAGGTGCCACAAAGGATGCAGTCTGTGTCAGCTTCCAGGTAGGCAACGCGAGAGACAGCAAGGACGGCGTAAGGGTTGAGAGTAAGGCTCCCCAGACAGGTCGTAAAGGCTGGCAGCGCCGCACGGGCAGGGTGACGACGAACAGGGCCGACAATCGACAGTCCGTGATTAAGGATGCAGCGTCGAGGGTCCAGAGACGGGAGCCCAAGTGTGTTTCTCTCACTAGAATTCCAGAGAGAATGTCTTTTTAGAGAGAGAAAGTGAAAAGTCCAAATGAGAGCAAGATCCTTGGAAAAGCTCCAAAGTTCACTATTTATAGGAAAAAATGTGCATGTGTCATAAGTTGACACGTGTCACCCTTGGGAACGACACGTAGCCAGGGGGGCCAAAGAACTGATTCTCTGTTGGGACTGCCTGTCCCTAAGTTCGTGCTGCCCTGCCCTTGCAACATCTCTCTGCCTGTCTGAGAGAGACTGATCATGCCGCGGTAGCATGGTCAGAGTAGCCCGTTGCCCCAGCCACCAGTTCAAGCCCTTACTGAATCCCACAAGGTGCGTTAAGAGACACGCAGAGAACCTAACAGCGGTGAGGATTGGCCCTGTAGCCAACTGCCAGGCAGACTAGGCGCGATGCCCTCCAAGGACCTGCTCCCGTCCCGGAGTGACCCGTGGGTCATTGCCCTGGTGGTGTCAACGATCAACAGTAACATGAGTAACATGAGTGACCATGGTCGCCGCTTGGTGCTTAGGGTCCGTTACCGTGAAGTCTTCACATCAGAGCTCCCTGCAAGTGTGATGTCAGTGGCTTCAAGGTTGTGCCGACGATGGCTCCAGGGTTACGAGCCCATCCTGTTGCAAGGGCCAGAGCCCCCGGTGATTGAGCCGGCTACGGCACGAAGCCCGTCCCGCAGTTTGATTGAGCCGGCGATGGCGCTAAGCCCATGCCGCAATGAGGGGTCCTCGTGCAGGAGCACTACGAGCGGAGCCCCTGGAATGCCGCACACTCCGGAGAGTGGGTTGAAGCATGTTCCACGTCCATGGTGAGGGCGCATGGTGTGGTGAATAAGTGTGATGCCCAGAGGCCTGTGACATGATTATGGCGCATGGGCGCGGCAACAACCGTTGCGGAACAATACTTGGTGTTGGGGCACATGTCATGGAAGTGGCCCATAGGCCGGCAACGAAGGTCACGGCGAAGGTGTGCGGGCAAAGGGAGTCGCGGAGCTGTCGTGGGGACGCGGGTGACGAAGGTTGCGGAGATGGCGTGCGAGTGACGAGGGTCGCGGAGTTGGAGCGCGGGCGACGAGAGTTGCGGAGTTGGAGTGTGGACGCGGACGCGGACGACGAAGGTCTCTATGACTACGGAGCGCGACCATGGGCGACAGACGTCAGTCATCAAGGTAGGTGGCCGACCCACTAGCATGGATTACTCCCGCGGGTGGCCGACCCCCTCGGGTGGCCGACTTTCGCAGGTGGCCGACCCCCTTTGGGGAAGGGGTGGCCAACCCCTTTGGGTTGGAAGGGGGCGACCCCTCATAACAAGGGGTGGCTGACCCCCTGAAGAAAGGGGTGGCTGACCCCCTAAGGAAGGGAGTGGCCGACCCCCTGAAGAAAGGGGTGGCCGACCCCTTCCTTTTTCCAACAGTTTGACCGCGTTGATGTCGCTGCACTGGTGATGCCTGTGGATGCTCGAAAGGAGATGCGCTTTGACCTGGTTATGGTGTTGAATAATTGACTGTTGACTGGATGATGTGTTGCACGATGCAGGTCCCCTAGCGGGCACTGCTGGTCTGACCAGAATAGGGTATGAACACCCTTACCTTAATTTTGCGATTTAATCCAGAGTCTTGACCCTCTCAAATCAAATTATACCCAAATCCCTAATATCAAAATACCCAAAATTTCAATTGGACTCAATCAAAGCAATAATATATGTAATTCTTGCATAAACTTAAATTCCAAAATAAAAAATAAGCTCTTACCTCAAAGTACTACCAAAATCTCAAGATGGCTCTTACTAGAGGTTCTTTGGAGTCTCTTCTAAGTTTATTGTGCTCTTAGGGCTCATAGAGAATATATTATACGCAAAGTATTAGGAACCTAAAAGAAATATAACTATACTCCTAAAATAATTAGAATTACAAAATGCCAATTACGTCTCGAAATTCTCTAACTTTATAAATTGGTCAAACTAAAGCCCAAATTTGACTTGAGTTGTCACAATACCAAAAGTATAATCTACCTTTCAAAAAGAAAAATCTGAATTATTTCTTAGACTCATGCGCTAAGAGGAAAAATTACGAAAAGACTCTTAAAGACAGAGATCAAAATTTTTCTTCACATTGAATTTAACAGATTTAAATATTTGGGTCTAACATTGCAGGGACAATGGTGATCGATATGATAATGATTTGGATTTAAAGGAATGGTGGTGCCGTGGTGGTGGCCAACATTAGAGGGTTTAGTGTCTGGCAGCGTTCGTGGGTGTTGGTCACTGGTGGTGGCGGCAACGGTTAGTGGTTGTTGAGATGGAAAAGGGGTCCGTTGCTACGTGGAGGTGCCATAAAGGATGCAGTCTGAGTCAGCTTCCAGGTAGATAAAGTGGGAGATAGCAAGGACGGAGTAAGGGCTGAGAGCAAGGCTCCCCAGACAGGTCGCGAGGGCTGGCAGCGCCGCGCAGGCAGGGCGACGATGAACAAGGCCGACGGTCGACAGTCCCAGTTAAGGGTGCAACGTCAAGGGTCCGGTGTCAGAAGTCAAAAATGTATTTCTCTCACTAGAATTTTAGAGAGAAAGGCTTTTTAGAGAGAGAAAGTGAAAATGTCAAATGAGAGAGAGCCCTGAATAAGCTCCAAAGTCCATTATTTATAGGCAAAAATGGGCATGTGTCATAAGTTGATATGTGTCGTCCCCTGGGAGCGACACGTCGCCAGGGGGTCCAAAGTACTGATTCTCCGTTGGACTGCCAGTCCCCGAGTTCGTGCTGCCCTACCCTTGCAGCATCTCTCTGCCTGTTTGAGAAGACTGATTATGTCGTGGTAGCATGGTCAGAGTAGCCCGTTGCCCCACCCACCAGTCCAAGCCATACTAAATCTCACGAGGTGCGTCAAGAGACGTGCAGAGAACCTGACAGCGGTGAGGGTTGCCCCTGTAGCCAACTGCTAGGCGGACTAGACGTAGTGCCCTCCAAGGACCTGCTCCAGTCCCGGAGTGACCAGATGGTCATCGCCCCGGTGGTGTCGACGATCAACAGCAACATGAGTGGGCATGGTCGCTGCTCAGTGCTTAGAGTCCGTTGCGGGGAAGTCTTCGTGTCGGAGCCCCTTGCGATTGTGATGTTGATGGCTTTAAGGTTGTGCCGGCAATGGCTTCAGGGTTGTGAGCCCATCCTGCTGCGAGGGCCAGAGCCCCCGATGATTTAGCCGGCGATGGCTTTAAGGTTGTGAGCCCATCCCGTAGTTTGATTGAGCCGGCGATGGCGTTAAGCCCATCCCGCAGTTTGATTGAGCCGGCGATGGCGCTAAGCCCATCCCGCAGTTTGATTGAGCCGGCGATGGCACTAAGCCCATCCTGCAGTTAGGGCCAGAGCCCCTCCGGAAGCATGTAACATGATTGTGGCGCATGGGCGCGGCGACGAACGTCGCGGAGCAATACTTGGTGCTGGGGCACACAACATGAGAAGGGGCGCACGGGCGCGGCGACAAATGTCCCGGAGCAATACTTGGTTCCGGGGCACGCAGCATGAGAAGGGGGGCACGGGCGCGATGCGGTGAACGTCGTGGAGAGAACACTTGGTGCTGGGGCACGCAGCATAAGAAGGGGCACACGGGCACGGCAAGGCACGGTGAATGTCGCGGAGACAACACTTGGTGCCGGGGCACGTGTTATGAAAGTGGGGCACGGGCGTGGCGACGAACGTCGTGGAGATATACTTGGTGCCGGGGCAGGCAACATGAGAAGGGGCACACAGGCACGGCGATGAACGTCACAAAGAAAACACTTGGTATCTGGGCACATGTTATGAAAGTGGCGCACAGGCGCGGCAATGAACGTCGTGGAGATATACTTGGTGCCGAGGCACGCAACATGAGAAGGGGCGCACGGGAGCGGCGACAAACATCGTGGAGACAACACTTGGTGCCGGGCCCGTGTTAGGAAAGTGGCGCACGGGCGCGGCGACGAATGTCACGGAGATGTACTTGGTACTGGGGCACGCAACATGAGAAGAGGTGCACGGGCGCAGCAACGAACGTCGCGGAGCAATTAGTGTTGAGCGAGCATTGTAGAGAGTGCGTGAGTGATGGCGAGGTTGTAAGAGTCACCCCTGCAAGGAAAAAGGGTGGCCGACCCCCTTCAAGAAGGGGTGGTTGACCCTCTTAAAAGAGGGATGGCCAACCCCCTTCAATAAGGGGAGGCCGATCCCCCTCAGAAGGGGTGGTCGAGCCCCCACAAGAAGGGGTGGCCGACCCCCTTCAGGGGGCGAGCCCTTTTTTCAACCATTTGACTGTGTTGACTTCCCTGCATTGGTGATGCCTGTGAATGCTTAAAAGAAGATGCGCTTTGACTGGGCGATGTCGTTGAATAATTAACCATTGACTGGGTTATGTGTCGCGCAAAGTGGGTCCCTAAACGGGCCCTGGGGTGCGACCAGAATAGGGTGTGAACATAAGCCCCCTACGTGTGGTGTGCGCACAGGGGCAAGCCGAGCGAGCGCCGCACGCATAAATGATGTGGCTTGCAATTGAGTAGGGGGCAAAAATGGAATGTTATGTTAAAAACATTGTGTTGTGCGAAATGGCGTATTTGTGCAAAAAATAGAGTTATTAGGTGTTTTGGGGGAAAAGTTGAGTTAGATTTGGAATGGGCGGTCCAGATTGAAAGTTGGCCCTTCCCTATTATTTGTGAAGGGGGGAGGGGAGTTGTAAAAAAAGCATTTGCATTCTAACAGTCCAGAGAGAGGAGACGAGAGAAAAAGAGAGATGGTGAGAGAGGGTAAACAAGTGGCCGAGGGGTCAGCCGGTGATGGGGGTCGGCGGAGCCAGGGGGTCGGTGCAGGTGGGGAAAGGGAAAGAAGAGAGGAAGGGGGAAAGAGGGAGGAGTGGGGAAGTGGGTCGACTGTTCAGGGGGTCGGCCAGCCAAGGGGGTCGACCTCATCCAGGGAAAGAGGGGGAGGGAAGGAAGGGAGGATAGGAGAGGGGAGAAAGGGGAAAGGGATCGGCCGCACGGGGGGTCGGCCAGCCAGGGGGGTCAGCCAGATAGGGGGCTCGGCCGCACGGGGGGTTGGCCAGCCAGGGGGGTCGTCGGGGCCATTGGGTGGAATAACGGTCACGCCCGTCGAGCCGATGCCAGTTCCAAAAGAAGTTAAGCAGAAGATGTGGGCGAAGTCGCGGGGTGCGGCGGCTAGCACATCACGGCCATCACGGGTTATGACAATGGAACCAGTGGCCAAGTCATCGACAGACGAGGCCAGAGTTGCGCCGGGTAGGGAGATGGCAGTGCCTTTGACTTTTGATGATGGTGGAGTGAGATCTTACGATCCGGATCTAGACAAGACGAACACACTGTTGGGAGTGAAGGGGGTAGTGTCGCCCGTACCTGACCGGGAGCTGTGGGAGGGAGCTTGCCATCTGGGTGGCTGATGGAGCTTTCACAGTGCCATGGAGTGGTCCGTCGATAGGAGAGGAGCCACGGGCGCCGTCACCATATGTGCGTGCTTCGAGCTGGGAGGAGGCGCCTGTGATGTCGTCGAGATATGTTCCAGGGTTGTTGGTAGAGAGGGAGGATATACCGTGGGCACCTATAGTGTTCAATGGACATGGTGCGACATGGCGCGATGCTAACTGGGTGGGACTTCTGGTGTCAGCACATGGTGGAGACGCCGCAGTGGGAGGCGCTATTGCAGAGGTTAGGGTTGCTACGGCAGTGGACATTAAGGGGAGGGGTCTGGAGTTGTATAGGGATACGCCCTAGATGACCCTACTGCTGTCGAGGTGGAGCACTCAGACACATACATGTGTGACTGAGTTTGGAGAGATCGGGCAAACGCTGCTGGATGTGATGATGCTGACGGGTCTGTCGATGCAGGGAGAGTTGGACGCACGTGGGACGCGGCTCAGTGGTGAGGAGAGCTTGTTGCAGATGCAGTTGCTGGATATCTTAGCAGAGACAAAGCAGCACCGGAAAGGAACATACGGTGGGTGGCTCCGACTGTTCTTTGGTACGGCTCAGGCGAGGTCGGGGCAGAGATTGGGTGCTGCTGCTCACTTTGTGATGGGGCCGTATCACAAGGACGAGCGGTATGAGATGGTGGCCTTCCTGACAATGTTCTTGTTGAGGTGAGAATCGTACTTTCCATAGATTGTATTTGTGCCTAGGTGAATTTATTCTTAACGCCGCGGATTATGCGTTGCCGGTTGCTTGCAGGTTTGTGTTTGAGGGGACGCTAGAGGATGGCATTTCTCTGAGGGTGATTTCCTTGGTGATTTGGATGGCGCAGGGGAAGCGCGTCGGGCTGGCCCCTGTGTATATGGGCACCCTGTATTCACGTCTGGATCAGTTGGTGAATGACGTGAAGTGGTCGCATGGGCGGTACCAGGTGGCGACGTACGTGGACTGGACATTCCTGCGGAGGTACCTGTACGAGTGCTTTTCGAATTATCGGCCGGTAGGATTCCCGCACCAGCACCCGGTACCGATGATGAGGACGGTGACGCATGGGGGCAGGTCACAGGAGGTGGCGGTGTGGTGTAGCGGATCACGGGCATTTGCATGGTCGGGCATCAAGAGGCCTGATTGTCCCCTATCAAGGCTGATAGATTCTCGTGAGGCATGCCTGGCGCGGCCGTACAGAGATATGCATGCGTCGTATGGAGTACCCCCTGGTTGCATGGACAGGAGATGACGAGGGACCTGACTAGGAGGGGGGCCTTGGCGCCGGTGGATGTTGTGCTCTTGGTGGCCTACTTTTCGAGTTGACTTGCGGTGATGACTGACAATGGTGGGAAGCCCACGGAGAACCTATATTACGTGGCCCGGTATTGCCCAAATAGGTTGTCACTGGCGTTTGGCTATGATTTGGAGCCGCCGTGTGGATATCGCTGCCCGTGGAGTGTGACGACCGCGTTTGGGTACACGCAGTATGATAGAGTCCGTGAGTGGCCGACACTAGTGACAGAGTGAAGGCGGTAGGGGGACAGAGGTAGCGGGGGCAGTGACAGTGGGGTACGCACAGTGGTGGGAGCGACTGCGTGTGAGTTGGGTGGGGTGGTTGGCACAGCCATTGGGTACATGTCGTTTGGTGGATGTATTTGCATGTGACCGGACACTGAATTTGATATCGGTGACAGCTGCGAGGTAGGTTGGCATGCTGGCACTAGTCAGGGAGTGCTATTGGGGGCTCTGAGAGAGATCCAGACGACGAGCCGGACGAGGAGGGTGAAGGGTCTGAGGATGAGGCTCCGGGGGAGGACCGTGGAGAAGAGCCAGCGATGCCGTCATCGCCAGTGCTAGGGGCCAGCAAGGGGCCACTGTCGGCGCTTCGGGTAAGAATGATGGAGAGTGTTCGTCATGCGAGTGCAGGCACTTCGGGCTCAGGCCTGGTAGGGTCGAAGAGGCCACGGGAGGCAGTGGAAGAGCCAGCAGTTGAGGTAATACTTGCTGTTACTATTATATTATATTTTGTTTTTTGATTAAGTCTTGGTAATTAATGTCAGAAAAAAAGAGTTGACATACTGACGGTTCCTTTGACAGGAGTATGAGGAGCAGACGTGTGACCGCCCACTGCCGGGTGCTGAGGAGAGAGTGGAGGAAGTGTATGGTGGAGCGGTTGACAAGTCGCTGATGTTTAATGCCAGTGGCTACTGGTGGACAGGCACAGAGGCGGAGGCTATGGTGGTTGAGCGGGTGGACCCGGTAGAGTTGGAGCCTGCGGTGGCATTCCCAGCTCGTGAGTCAGAGATTTCGGCGCAGCCTGTTGCGGAGAGTCAGTAGGACGCGTCGTCGGGGTCAGCTGTAGAGGCGGGGGCGACACTGATGGCGATGCACTTGATGACTGTCGGTGCACAGGCAGCGGGAGGAGTGCAAGAGAGGCTTGTGGTAGTGGGGAGCGGTGTACTGGTTGGTGAAGGGAGTAGGGGATCGTCGAGTAGGCAGGCTGACGTCGTATTGTGGGAGAGTCTCCAGTTGCCCGCTGAGACAGTGCGCCGGTTAGAGCTGGTGAAGGCATCGTACCCGCAGATATTTATAGGAATGACTGTAGAGAACCCAGTGCTGCAGAGGTGGGTGTATGCAGGGTTCATAGAGTGGTTACTGCCCTTCACGAGTATTCCTACGACGGGCTGGTTGACAGAGTTTATTGAGCGATCGCTGATAGAGTTTGCGCCGTTCACTTCTCTAGGCTTGCAGTTGGATTGGATGGTCGATTTCTTGAGGTTGAGGAGCGAGGGCAGTGCCATGGGGGAGAGGATGGCCTTGGTGCAGATGGAGGATGTGCTACTCGAGAGGTGACGCACAGGGCTGGAGGTGGAGCGGTCAGAGATTAGTGGAGAGTTGGGCGTCATCGACAAGGAGGTGGGGAAGAAAGAGAGGCAGCTGACCGAGCTACAGAGATGGCTGAGTGACCTGCAGAGGCGGCGTGCTGATATGGAGGTTCGAGAGGCTGAGCGTCTGAGGCGGCAGACCGAGCTCGAGGTGGGATGGTCGGCGCTGCAGGATCAGCATAACACGTTGGAGGCGTTTAGCTCTCATCCAGTAGCAGTGCTGTTATCTAGCTGTCTATAGGGCCTACGATGGATTGATGTATAAACAGCGCCCGATAGTGGCCGAAAAACTTTATATGTACATATATATTTCTTATTAGTGTTATGAGCATGGCTGTGTGTTGTCTTATTGGTGTTTGTTGTGGGTGCATAGCGCTCTTGTTGTTCTGTTACGAATGTTAAATGTCTTATGTCTGATGCTTGTCCATTGGTGTTCCCCCCTTCCCGTCAAGGGCAAACAACTCAGTGACTAAGAGTGAGTAAAAAAGGGGCAGGGTAAGCATAAACATATGTAGCGAACAGACTGTATATGGATAATGCTCGGATTAAAATGTTGTTTCATAAAAAGGAATTTGTAATGAGCAACAAGAGTTACAAGTCAAGATATGCGTGTATATACAACAAAATGTTGTGTAAGTGTTCTAAACTGCGTGTGGTAGGTCATGAGGAACAAGCTGCAATTTGTCACACATAGTATTTCTTTAGGTAGCGACCATTAACAGGGGCCGTGAGCCTTCCGTCATCTGGGTTAAGCAGGAGGTAGGAGCCGTTGCTTCTGGCCATGTGCACTTCAAGTGGCCCCTCCCAGTTGGGTGTGAATTTAGGGCTGATAGGTTAGCCCGCACATGCTTGGCGGCTCGAAGGACAAGGTCGCCCTCTATGAAGGAGCGAGGTTTGACAGTCTTCTCGTAGGCTTTGACAAGTTGTTCGTGGTGTTTCTTCATTCGGCGCATGGCGTTGGCTCTTTTTTCATCGAGGCCTTCAAGGGCCATCATTCTGGTTTCCTCCTCTCCGAGGCCACTGGTGAGGGCTAGTCGGGCCGAGGCGATCGTTACCTCGGCTGGTACCACACACTCGTCCCCGTAGACAAGGGAAAAGGGTGTGGCCTTCGTGGCTGTGTGTCTGGAAGTTTTGTAAGCCCAAAGGGCATGGCTCAGCTTTTCGAACCAAGAGCCGCTTGCGTTATGAACCATGCATGACAAAACACGCAACAGGGTTTTGTTGGAGGTTTCATCTTGACTGTTGCCTTCCGGATAGTAAGGGGTTGATGTGGTGTGAATGATGTCGTGCGCTTCCATGAGAGTCTGAACATCCCGATTAATGAATGGCGTGCCGTTGTCGGAGATAATGCATCGGGGGATGCCGAAATGACAGATAATGTGGTCACGTAAGAAGTTGGCAATGGCGCCTCCCGTGGCTTTTCGCAGAGGTATGGCCTCGACCCACTTTGTGAAGCGCTCCATTGCGACCATGATCCATATGAGGCCTTTCGACGGCGGATGTATGGGGCCGATAAAGTCAAGAGCCCAAGAGTGAAATGGCCAAGGGGCCACGATCATACGAAGATAGGACGTTGGGGTGTGCATTATGTCAGCATGTCTCTGGCAGGGTTGGCAATGTCGAACATGAGAGATTGAGTCAGATTCTATGGTCGGCTAATAGTACCCTAACCTTAGTAGTTCTGTGTACAGCTTATGTGATCCCTGATGCTCCCCACAGGCACCATTGTGCACTTCATTAATTACTTCCACGGCCGAGGCACCCTGTAGGCATCGTAGGGTGCGCCTCAAAAACCCTTCACAAAATAATTCGCCTTCTGTCATAAAATATATGACCTATCGGCGCTTGACAGATCGTGCCGAGCCGCAGTCCGGTGGTAGGAGCCCATGAGTTAGGTATTGTAGGAAAGGCTGACACCAGCCACCTTCGACATTAATGACAAGCGCTTCTGCACTATATGGCGCATACATGCATTCTGAACAATCCTATTGTACATCCAAATCATCCTTGGCCATGGACGGCCAAAAGAGGCCCATGCGCTGGAGGCGACGGTACAGAGGGGGGCCGTCGAGGCCACAACTTTTTTGATGGCTGAACTGTAGTTTATGCTTTGCTTCCGCCGGGGCCAAGCATTTGGCCAGAGTGCCTCCGGGACATCTTTTGTATAGGACATCTCCCAACATCAAGAAGTTCGTGAGGGTGGAGGCAGATGCAAGAGATGGCGCCTTAAGTTGGTCGACGATTAGCTACCTCCAATCACCGACAGTAGTATCTCTTGGGACTAAATTCAATGTCGTGCATGGTGTGGTCCTTCTGATGATGGTTAGCATTTGTTGTTCACCGTCAAACTCAATCTTTGATGCGATCATGGCCAAGCTATCCGCATGTCGGTTGTGGCACCTGTTGTGATGTTCATATTGGACATGGCCAAGTCTACCCTCCAAGTGTTGTACCAAGACGCGATAAGGTGCTAAAGCTGGCTCTTTGACTGCGAACTCTCCGTCAGCCTGCTTCATGATCAAGTTTGTGTCCCCCTTTATGCATAATGATTTAGCCCCCATACTGGTAGCTAGCATGAGGCCGATGACAAGGGCCTCATATTCAGATTCATTGTTGGATACCGAGAATGCAAGCTTGAAGGATAGGGATGTGGTAACACCCTGTGGATTGCGGAGGACTATACCGGCACCCCTTTACCAGAGGGGAGCTCTATCAGGACGTTAGCTAGTGGCTGAACCGTCAAACTCAAGTGTCCATAATTCATCTATGTCAGAGATCAGGGTCGTCTCCTCCCCAGGTAATTGATCTGAGGTCGGTTCATACTGTTGGCGCGGAAATAAGGCCAGGAGGTCTGCAAGTGCTTGGCTCCGTAGAGCTGTAGGATTCTTAATGGATAGGCCAAACTTGGCCAATAGCAATAATCAACGGGTAAGTCGTCCAGACAAGGCAGGGCGTGTGAGCATGTATCATAGTGGATCAGCCTTGGTGACAAGCATGATTTGGTGCGACAAGAAGTAATGCCTGAACTTCTGCGAGGCGTAGACCAAGGCGAAGCAATGCTTCTCGAGCTCAAAATATTTGGCTTCGGGTCCCCTGATTGACCGGCTGAGGTAATAAACTGGACGCTCCACCCTATCCACTTCTTGGGCCAACAAGGCCCCCACAGACCTGGGGGTGGAGGTTAAGTAAAGCAAGAGTGGAATACCCCGCTGAGGCACGACCATGGTCTATGGTGACATGAGGACCACCTTGGGTGGGGGCATTTCTTGGATAGAAGCAGCTTTCAAAGGGTCAACGTCGATCCCCTGTCGACTGACCAAAAAGACGAGGAATTTACTGGAGGAGACTCCAAAGGCACATTTCAACGGATTCATCAGCATGCTATATTGTCGACAATGATCGAAGACTGCTCGAAGGTCCATGAGATGATCACTTTCCTTTTTGGACTTGATGATAAGATCGTCAATGTAGTCCTCTACTGTACGGTGTATCATGTCATGAAAGATGGCGGTCATGGCCCGCTGATAGATAGCACCTGCATTTTTTAGACTGAAGGGCATGACCTTCTAACAAAAGTTACCCATTCGAGTCCAAATGGCTGTCTTGGTGCAGTCGTCTGGATTCATTCAAAATTGGTTGTAGCCGGCGAAGCCATCCATGAAGGACAGGGTCTCTTGTCCGGCGGCAGCCTCCGTAAGCATGTCGATATTGGGCAGTGGAAACTCATCTTTGGGGCACGCTTTGTTTAAGTCACGGAAGTCAATACAAATGCTGACTTGGCCGCTCTTCTTTTGGACAGGGACAACATTAGCCAGCCATATGGGATGAGTAATTGGCTCGATAAAGCCGGCTTGTAGAAGTCGCTCTATCTCTTGCTTGATCTTTAATTCAAGCTCGGGGCAGAAACATCGCGGATGTCGTTGGATAGGGCTGAATCCGGTAGCAATGTTGAGATGGTGAGTCACCAAGGCAGGATCCAACCCAGGCATCTCGTTGTAACTCTATGCTAATACATCGTGATATTCACGGAGGAGGGTAACCAATTCCTCTCTTTGGCCAGGGGCGAGTTTTGTGCCAATGTATGTCAGTCGAGGTTCTTCGCCCGAGTCAGCCAGGTTAATTTCTTTGAGATCTTCGGCCTGGGGTCGAGGGTCGTCTTCATAGCAGGGTGGGGCAGCGCCCGGGGTAAGCTCAGGGTCTGGCGGGCAATGCTCAGCCGTACATCACCATTTCGTTTCTGTGGTCGGGTCGGGATAGGGGTGGTCAGATGACGAACCACCTAGGACCTTCGTACACCGTCATAACTAGTAGATCACTTTCCATCTTTGACGATGCGTTGGAAGGTGGATTCAGACTTGTGCTTTTTGGACTTGGGGGATGAAGGCAGGGAATTGGTCAAGACCACAGGTGGCGGCTCCGAAGCTGATGCTTTGTCTTTGTTACTTTTCTTGGATTTAGACTTGGACTTGGAGGCTTGTTCCCACACAGCTCGTCCAAATCTGGCAATTTGGTGGAATGGAAGTGAGTGGCATTCTCACCATCCGCGACAAGCTCAGTAAAGAAGGAGGCCTCGGCGAAGTAAGACTTGGCACATTCGAAGGGTGCCCTGGTTGTGGGGATCGTTATTGCTACCTCGTGTCCTTCAGGACCGGCCACCAGTTTCACACATTGGTGGTACGTTGAGGGGATGGCCTTGTTAATATGAATCCAAGGTCGTCCAAGCAGGAGGTGGAAGGAAGACTCGCTGTCTATCACATGAAAAGTAGTGTCACGACAGACAGTTCTGACCATGAGGTCGACAGTGATGTGGCCGAGGGTGGACTGAGGGCCTTGCCCAAAGCTAGTAATCTTGATGGGGTCGCGGATGATCTTTCTTGATGGGAAGCCGGCTCGCTACAAGGTGATGAGAGGCATGATGTTGATTGAGGCGCCGTAGTCTACTAAGGTGCGGTAGAAGCCTATGCCGTTAACAATGCATTCAAGGTATAACGGTTGGTTGTGGTGTTCAACTGGCGGTGAGTCTTTGTCCGAGAAAATGAATGCTGTAGAAGGGACATGTTTGAGTTTGGCTTGGGCAGTGAAACATTCAGGTCCGAGGCCTGTGGTGACCTCGATCAGACAGTTTGAGAGGTAAGTCCGTGCAGCGAGTGAAAACCCCATTCTCTGCAGAAGCTTCGGGGAAGAGAGACTCGGTGTGGTCGGTAATGGCCATGAGCACCTGATGCCCTCGATTGTTGTTGCCATGGTTCGGGTAAGGGTCCTTACACACAACGTTGTTCTTCCGTAACTGTAGTTTGCCTGACACGACCTTCCTTGCAAAGATAGTTCACAGTGCATTGCAGTTTTTGAGAGGATGGCCAAGGGCTTCATGGAAAGGACAGTAGTTGGGCCGGGTTCTTTCTTCGTCTGTGATGGGGATCCGCACAGGTGGCAATCTGAAGTTGCGGTCATTGACGACCCATTCTGTCAAGAGTTCTTTCATCGTATTCAAATTGTATGGAAAGGCGGGGGAGTCTCATGTTGTCTTTATTTGTCAGGGCGTTGGTCTCTATCCGGGAACGAATGCTTGAAGCCAGCATAGTTGTTGGTGTTGTTGTGGTTGGTGCTGTTGATGTTGCTGTTGCGCTGAGTACCGGGTATGTTTGTCGAGGCCAGCAGTGCATTCTGCAGGCGAGGCTTCCACGGTTTGACGGGACCGACTATCTCGTAAATACGTTGGGCAGTTTCCTTAAGGTGCCCCCAAGACTTCAATTGCAAGTTCTTGATGTGTACCTGGTAGATGTCGTTCATGTTTTTGATGAATATGGGAACCAATGTCTCGTCTTTATTGAAATCTGTACACTCGCGGCATTTAAGATGAAAATGGTGCACATATTTGGTTAAGTCCTCGCAGGGATTCTGGCGTATACTGGCGATGTCCACTATGGTGACTCGTTCAGCTTCGTAGTGGAATTTGTCCAAGAATAGTTGGACCATTTTATTCTAAGAATGGACTGTCCCCGAGGGGATCTGATGATACCAAGTGTATGCCAAGCCTGTAAGGGACTTGTGAAACTCCCTCAGCTTCAAACTATCGCCAGGACCATACTGTTCCAATGAGCCGACGAATCTTGTCAAGTGCTCACGGGCATTGCCTTCACGTCTGTTAGAGAGCACGAAAGTGGGTTGCTTGTATCTAAGCGGGTATGGTATGGTGGCCATCTCATTGGCATACGGCACGCAGTCTATCAGTCGCGCTGATGAGCCGGGTGTAGACTGCTGTGACAGCCGGAGGAGGAGTGCATCAAAGTCGACTTTGAAGACATAATGAGAGAGTGGTTCCTCCTGGCCGACTAGTGGCTGATGGCTGGCTGGGGCTCCGTGAGCCCCCGAGCCCCCTAACAGTGCAACTGGATAAGTTGGAGGAGCAAGAGGATGATACAGGGCAGGTGTTGCCATGGGCAAGTGTGCGACAGCATGGGTGGGTGGGTAAGACATGTCCACCACTTGGACGGTCATTTGATGTTGCTCTGTTAGGTAGGGGTTAGGCTCCATCTCAATGGATTCATGAGTTTCAGAAGAACTTCTGGCCTGTTCATGCTGAGGTGCAATAGCAGGGATGACTTATTGCATCACTGGTCCCAGGTCCGGCTGCGGTCTGTGCGATGGCATCGCGGGATGCAGCGTGCTAGCTATAGGCAGGGAGGATGTCGCGGCCCCGTCGCCAAGGGTCTGGAAGGTCTAGGCGACAGTGGTCGTAATACTGGGGCCTGGGCGACGTCAGGGGACGGCCCAGGTCCTGTAGGCTGGATCGATGGAACAACTTACTGTGAGGCCATGATCTGCATGGATCTTTGCATTTCCCTTATGGCGATCATGAGAGTGGCCTGCGAGTCTTGTATGCTGGCTATAGTAGGAGTGAACTGCTTGATGGCCACATTGACTGTAACTTGCACGTCAGATACGGGATGGCCTTGGGGACGCATGGCACTAGTCCTCTCTTGCTCACCCGGGTGGTCTTCCTCTTGTACAGCATGGATAAGGCTCTGGTTGGTAGCCCTCGTAACTCATCATTGTATAGGCATGATGCCCAAGTGCAGTAGACTGCAACACGATGCTCACCTCCCCAGCGGAGTCTCCAAAATGTTGAGATGGAAATGGGGTCCACTGCTACGTGGAGGTGCCACAAAGGATGCAGTCTGAGTCAGCTTCCAGGCAGACAAAGTGGGAGACAGAAAGGACGGAGTAAGGCTGAGAGCAAGGCTCCCCAGACAGTTCGCGAGGGCTGGCAGTGCCGCGCAGGCAGGGCGACGACGAACAGGGCCGGCGGTCGACAGTCCAAGTCAAGGGTGCAGTGTCAAGGGTTCGGTGTTAGAAGTCCAAATATGTTTCTCTCACTAGAATTCCAGAGAGAATGGCTTTTTAGAGAGAGAAAGTAAAAATGTCAAATGAGAGAGAGATCCCTGAATAAGCTCTAAAGTCCACTATTTATAGGCAAAAATGGGCATGTGTCAAAGTTGACATGTGTCATACCCCGGGAGCGACACGTTGCCAGGGGGTCCAAAGTACTGATTCTCCGTTGGAGTGCCGGTCCCCGAGTTCGTGCTGCCCTGCCCTTGTAACATCTCTCTGCCTGTCTGAGGAGAATGATCAAGCCACGGTAGCATGGTCATAGTAGCCCATTGCCCCAGCCACCAATCCAAGCCCTTACTGAATCCCACGAGGTACGTCAACAGACGCGCAGAGAACCTGACAGCGATGAGGGTCGCCCCTGTAGCCAACTGCTAGGCAGACTAGGCGTAGTGCCCTCTGAGGACCTGTTCCCTTCCCAGAGTGACCTGGGGGTCATCGCCCTGGTGGTTTTGATGATCAACAGCAACATGAGTGGGCATGGTCACCGCTCAGTGCTTAGAGTCTGTTGCGGGGAAGTCTTCGTGTCGGAGCCCCCTGCGAGTGTGATGTTGATGGCTTTAAGGTTGTGCCGGTAATGGCTTTAGGGTTGTGAGCCCATCCTGCTGCGAGGCCCGGAGCCCCTGGTGATTGTGCCGGCGATAGCTTTAAGGTTGTGAGCCCATCCCGCAGTTTGATTGAGCCGGCGATGGCGCTAAGCCCATCCCACAGTTTGATTAAGCCGGCGATGGCGCTAAGCCCTCCGAAAGCATGTAACATGATTGTGGCACATGGGCGCGGCGATGAACGTCGCGGAGCAATACTTGGTGTCGGGGCACGCAGCATGAGAAGAGGTGCACGGGCGCGACGCAGCGAACGTCTCGGAGACAACACTTAGTGCCGGGGCACGTGTTATGAAAGTGGCGCACGGGCGCGGCGATGAACGTCAGGAAGATATACTTGGTGCCGAGGCACGCAGCATGAGAAGGGGTGCACGGGCGTGGCGACGAACGTCGCAGAGCAATTGGTGTTGAACGAGCATTGTAGAGAGTGCGATGAGTGATGGCGGGGTTGTAGGAGTGACCTCTGTAAGGCAAAAGGGTGGCCGACCCCCTGGGAGAGGGGGTGGCCGACCCCCCGCAAGAAGGGGTGGCCGACCCCCTTTAACAAGGAGTGGCCGACCCCCTTCAAGAAGGGGTGGCTGACCCCCTTAAAAGAGGGATGGCCGACCCCCTTCAATAAGGGGTGGCCGACCCCCTTTAAAAGAAAGGGGTGGCCGACCCCTTTGAAGAAGAGGTGGCCGACCCCCCTTGAAAGAAGGTGGCCGACCCCCCCCCCCCCCAGAAGGGGTGGCCGACCCCCTTTAAGGGGCGAGCCCTTTTTCCAACCGTTTGACTATGTTGACGTCGCTGCATTGGTGATGCCAGTGAATGCTTGACAGAAGATGCTTTTTGACCGGGCGATGGCATTGAATAATTAATCGTTGATTGGGTGACGTGTCGCGCAAAGTGGGTCCCTTAGCGGGCTCTGGGGTGCGACCAGAATAGGGTGTGAACAGTGGTTATGGTGGTTGGTAGAGTTAGCAAGTTTAGTGTTCGGGGTCTTAATCAGTGGTGGTGATAGATCGGTGGTCAGTGGCTGTGGTGGTTGTTGGTGGTGGTGTAATATCCCGCACTTCTAGGAGCAGGTTAAAATAGCTATTGGAGACCCACAAAATAAACGGGCGATGATTTGAGTAATGCTCGGGTATTGATAGAGTATCAAAACTTAAAAAAAAATTGGGACAAAAATATAATTTTGAAAATTTTGGGGGCATTTGTGTAATTTTATAAAAATAATTTAAAAACCATATTTTTAGACTAAGCTAAACAAATTGTTTATATATTAGATTGGATAATGACTTCGGGTGAAGAAAGGAAGAAAGAGGGAAAAAAAAGAGAAACAGAATGCGAGGAGGAATACAGGGAAACAAAAAGAAGGAAAGAAGAAGAACAGAGGAGTAGCAGCAGCAGGAAGCATAACAACCGAGAAGAGAAGGACAGTAGCTCGGGCAAACAGAGGGGAAAGGAAGGAAATTTTGGGGGATCACTGCAAGGGTAATTTCTTCTTTTGGTATGTTCATCAGTGTGCTTTAGTGGTGTGTGCATGTGTAAACAGTGAGTGTAGTGTGTGTGTGTGTGTGTTTCAGTGCCTGTGAGCTTTGGAAGAGTGGATTAATGGGGTAATCATGGTGTAATGAGTGTGTGGGAGTGAATTAGGTGAGGGATTGGGGTGCTTTCAGTGTGTGTGTTCTTTGATTGTGTGGATTTGTGGATAAATATAAGTGTTAAAGTGTGTGTTAGGGTGTGTGTTTTAAGAGTAGTAATGTGTATGTGGGTGGTAGTGTGTGCGTTTGAGTGTTGCAGTGAGGGAGTGTGAACCGTGTAATGGTTGGTGTGCAGCAGCTGAAGGTGGAAGAAGGTTCGTGTAGTTTAGGTGTGTGTGTGAGATCTGAATAATATTTGTTTTTGTCGCTAAAAAAGAGATATTAAATTAGGCAGTTTTTAATGAATTTTTATAAATGGTTAGGATCAAAATAGACAAAGTACAAAATAGTAATCCCTAATATATTTACAAGAAGTACATCCTGAAATTTTTTGAGAATTTTTGGCATCCACAAGAGGTGCTAAATTAAGGTACCGATTAAAAAGATTTTTTGAATTATTTAACATAGCAAACCAAGCTATTTTGACTTAAAAATTTTAGGCAAATCTTATTTTACTGATATGTTTCATATTCTAAAATTTCAAGCCATTCTGATACCGATAGGTATTTTTCGTGAAATTGGCCCTTTAGCGCTCGATACAGATACTAGTTCGGAATTTTCGGGCAAAAAATTTTAAAATGATTTTTAGCTCAAAAATGAGTTCGGGATGCTTAAAATAATATTGTTTTTCAGATTTTTTTTTTGTACCGGGAACCCCCGGAGTATTTTGGTAATTTGCCACCCAAATGGGGTATTTTGATAATTTTACGTGTAAAAGGTATTTTTGCATAAATTCACATACAATAAGGATATTTTGATGGTTTTACTTACGAGAAGGATATTTTGGTGCTTTAGATATGATAGGGGGTGTTGGGGTAATTTTACCAAGTCCTAGGGGTTTTAGTAATTTTTTCACTAGTGGCGATCTGAGTAAAAGCATCTAGTTGGGTGTCTGGAATTGATTTATTCTAATTCATTTAACAGGATACGATAGAAGACAAATGAGATCAGATTAAGAGGAAAACTTCCAGGTTAGATTAACGGTTCTGTAAGTGACATGCTGATTCAACTAGTGTTTCTATAAAGCAAATATGCTATTTATTTTTAATAAGCACTGTTTATCAGCTATGAACTATGTTGGCTACGTGTACCTGCTTTTGCCTTGGAGAAAAGAATTTTGTCAAAAAGTTTATGGCGATGCTTATTTTCTCGTTAAAAACCAGACCAGCATGTAGATGATATTTTGTTTGAAGTTATAATGGATTTTGGATTTGAAGCACTTGGTGCAAATGAGATGTTAGGGTATTGGCTAATTGTGATTATGAAATGTTTCGGAAAACTATTGATATGTTGTGAGATGGTTTGATCATCCGTGATTGAAGGATTATATTGTTATAAACAGAAATGCGATTTTGCTTACTCGATTGCTGTACCCCATATCTAACGGAGAAAGTTAGATTGTGGACCCTGGTCAACAGGGAGTTGTACGTTGACATAATGCGCATTACTACTTTAAGTGGTCGCCCCTGCTTCCACTGTGATTATTATCTCAAGATGGGATTTCAGGTCCAAGTCAGTGGGGCCAAAGGCTAATCGCAACATATCGTTTGAGCTGGTGTTTGGTTGGAACAATTTGGTGATGACGTCTTTGTGTTAAATGATTTTTATGCCTTCAGATTTGTTCCCTTGATTCTATTACGTTTTATGGAATGATTTCTTATAGAAGTGATTATTTACTCTGTGATTTTATCTCGTAAAATTGCTATTTTGTAAACTGAGTTATTACTTTGACGTGTTATGGTCCAATCAGTTGAATCACTGGTTACTTACTGAGCACGTGAAAGCTCATTCCTTATTTATCATTTCAGGTTAAAGAGCAAGGCAAAGATGACGAGCGTGAGATTAGAATTTAGAATGGAGCTCCAGAGATGACACTAGATGACGTTGAATCCTATCCTAGGTCCTACAGTAAGAAGGGGTGTAAAGAATTTGGGCATACAGTTATATATGGAGTTGTAGTTGAGTTTCAAGTAGTGTTGTTGTTGTTGCCTTTAGAGATAATTTCATAGTTGTTGCCCGAAAGGGAATCTATTGATTCTCTCCTAACTGGTTGGGTCGTAGGTGCGATAATTTACTTCACGGGCGAGGTCTTTGGTTCAAGACCAGGATGTTTGAAAGCTCTTTTTTATTCCCACTGCCTGGCCTAGTCAATACCTAGCCGGGCCTTTTTTTATTCTAACGAGTCATATAACTAAAACATTTTATTTGATTTGAAAAAACAAAAGGCTTGCTAGTAAAGTTTAGTGAGTAAGGCCTGACAAAGCCCTTGATGGAAGCCCAATGGGCCTGGGGCCAATCACGGATCTAGTTCACATGCTCACCCTGGGTTTAGGTCGTGACAGGGGGTCATTGGGTATGGTGGTTGGCAATGTTGGTGATTTAGTGTTCTTGGGTGATAGGTGTTGTTGATAAAGATTGAAGAGAAGAAGAGATAAAAAAAATGGAGACAATAGCCCTGGTGGTCTCTCAACTATAAGCGTTTTGCCATATTAGTCCTTAAACACTATGTTGTTTGCTGTCATGGTCCTTTTCTCCATTTCCGTCCAAAAAAACCGTTAGTGACCCACAGCAGGGACACTAGAGTCATTTCACAATCTTCAAGAACCAGAATCTCCCTGAAGATCCTTGAACTATAAATGCGTTGCTAAATTAGTCCCTAAACTAATTCTTGCACTCTTGGTCTTTTAACATTGCATCATTAGCTAATTCCGTCCTTTTAATCACTTCAATCACGGTTTCGTACGTCTATGAAAAAAGTCAATAAGTTGCCACCATGACCATGGTCTTTTAGTACCATAACCACAAATCTTTTATCGAGGTGGCTTTTTAATTGCTATAGACTACCAACACCCTCTATCCAGGGAAGGGTGTAAGTTGGGTTGAGATTTTACGGGTTTAACCAATTCAATTTTTAAGAAAATATTGACTCTTACCCTAGTCCAGTTCACTTAATTAAATGGGATAGGATGGGTTGACTCAATATTATAGTAGGTTATATTGGGTTTGGCATCATAACCGTTCATAGTGGTCACCACCTGCCACCATCATTACCCAGCCGCCACTATCGCTGCTGGCTGTAGACAGCCGCTAGCTCTATGCCGTAGGCAGTCAGTTGCTAGTTGCCACATTTGGCAGTTATAACAACCGAGGCAACCACCGCCACCAGCTGTCGCCAGCCCCTAACCTCCAGTTACCACTACCTTCCGTCAACCAGCGATCGATTGCCAGAGGTGGGGGGCTGGCTACAGTCAATCGTTTGTTGATGTTAGGGTGGTGGCGGCTGGAGGTTGGGGGCTGGCGACAGCCTGGCTACAGTCATCTACTGATGGTGGTAGCTAATGACATGCTAGTATTTGAGGCGGCGGTGAAGTGGTGCGGGGACGAGATGTCGCAGTGTTTGTTGTGTTGGTGGCAGAGGAGAGGATGTTGATGGTGCATAACAAAGACAAAGCCACCTTGATGGGGTATACAATGTTGTTTTTCATTGACGTACGAAACTTTGATTGAAGTGATCAAAAGGACAAAATTGGCGAATGATGCAATGTTAAAGGATCAAAAGTGCAAGAATTAGTTCAGGGACTAATTTAATGCCACGTTAATAGTTCTGGACCATAAGGGAACTTCTGGTTCTTGAGAATTGTGAAATGACTCTCGTGCCTCTGCTGTGGGGGCCACTAACGATTTTTTTTGCACTCTGCATAGTACTTTTACTATTTTATATGGGAAACAACATAGTGTTTAAGGACTAATATGGCAAAAAAAATTGCACTCTGCATAGTACTTTTACTATTTTATATGAAATTGATCTGTTACGTAGTTTGATCAAATGTTAGTATATGATTATACTCTCATACATAGCAAAGGATTTTAGCTTGTATATGAAATTTTTGAATATGTCGCTAAAAGGAAGGCTCTCAGTGTAAGATGCCAAAATCTAAGTGCACGACTGTATCAGAATTTAGCACTTTGCATAGTACATTTTGCCAAACCAAGAATCGAAAAGGTCAATTTTTTTATTTTTTTTTAAAACTCGCTAGAACTAGTAAACTAAAACAAAAGAGAAGTGAACAAAACAACATCTCATGTAAAGCAAGAAAGAACATACATTGCATTCATTCTCCTTTTTTTTTCCCTGTGTTTTGTGGAGCTGTGCTGTTATCTACACGTCAATACAGATCAAAACAGACGACAGAACGGAACCCAGGCCTCATGCTAAACAATCTAATGATTAATAGAGACCCTCTATGCGGCCTAATAGTGCTACTCGTACTGCACAGTGTACGGCCCAGGATACACCCAAGTCAGCGAAGTCAAAAGCCATTTGACTGATATCTCCATGCACTGATACTAATTAACTGACTAACTTTAAGCAGACTGAGCAAGTGACGTCATCACAATCACAGGCCATGGTAGTCTTCGCCCTCCACCATGGGCTTGACCTGAGCAGTGGGAGCCACAGCAACACAACCTCCATGCTCCGTCGCGACCGCGCAGGATCCCCCCTCCGTCACATTTATCTCCGCCGCACGATCAGAAGCCAAGTATCCACCGCCTCCATAGGTCACGGCGTGGTGGAGCTTAGGGAAGGGCAGGTACAAGCTGTGGACGACGATCTTGACGTTTCGCATGACGTCAGGAGCCTTGATGCGCACGTAGTTGATCCTCATGACTGCCGCCCCCCCGGCGGTGGTCACCACCAGGTACTGTCCCCTCTCGAGCGTCGGCAGCGTGATTCCTGCCGGGAGTCTCTCCAGATCGGATACGGTGAGGAGCCTGTTCGGCACGATGTGGAACCTGACGTTGCTGACGTAGTCGTGGCCGCCGGAGAATATGGAGGCGTCGTCCAGGGCAAACACTGTCATGTTATGGAGATTGACCAGCTCCGCGTACTTGACCTTAATCGCCAGGGACAGGAAGCCGAATCCAACGGTGCGGAGCCTAAGCATGGCGTCTCTTAGCATGAGCCGCATGATCTGCGTCGGAATGTTCGCACGCTGCTGATCGGAATGGTGGAACGGGAAGAAGAGTGATGTCATCTTCTCGACGCTGCAGGAGAAGGGAGAAAGGTGCGCAACGAAGCCGTCGAGGCCGTGGACCACGACGACGCCGTTGCTGAAGAGATCAGGGCGTGTGATCTCGACTCCGCCGACGTAGATCCTGGTGCTGTTCGTCTTGGAGTCGGTGGATGACGTGACGGTGATGCAGCGACCGGGCTCCATGGTCTCGATCTTGGTGCCGAAGGCGAGCTTGCGAAGGTAGTCTAGAGAGAAGAGGCCAGGGACGATGTGCTCGCGGAGGAGGCTCGGGACGGAGCACGAGCCGCAGGTTCGGACGGAGGAGTCGGACGGAGCGAAGAGCGTGGAAGGGCCGTTCCAGGTGCTGAAAGCGGTGCCGGAGAGGGACGGGACCGCCATGGCCAGCTCTTGGAAGCCGAGGTTCGTCAGGATGGGCTCGAACAGCGTCGTCGGAGAGATGGAGTCGTGGCCGCCGAGCTCGTGGGAGAGCCACGGAGCGGAAGGCGAGAGAGCTGAGGCGGCGGAGAGTGACGAAGCTCCGAAGGGCGGAGCACCGCCTGAAGTTTCCGCGAGGGCTGGCGAGAAATAGAAGGATGCCAGGAGGACGGCGACGGTGATGATTGCGAGTTGGAGTGAAGTTGCCATGGGAAGGTTTATAGAGAAAGAAGGCTAGGGTTTCTGTGTAAAGAGAGAGAGAGAGAGAGAGAGAGAGAGAGAGGGAGAGAGTTGGTTGCAGAAAAATATGAGTTGGAGTGAGGGAAATGAGTGAGGAATGGCGTGTATACTTATACACGCGCGCACGCACACGGGGGAATTCTGGAGGAGAGAATGTAGAGGTAGTTAAGGAGTTTGTTAGGGATAATCACGCGCGCGCGCGTTTATGAGGACGTTTGGTTGTAGTGATTCAGTGCGGCTTGGAATGAAGCCGTCATTAAGTAAATGGGATGGGATGGGACTAGCTGTAATCTTGATGGCATTCGGATATGGTTGATGAACTTATCGGACGGGCGGGATGAAGTGATGGATAATAGGCAAGTGTTGGGTCTCATGCCCGATACTTGCCGAATTTTGCATGCAAAAAAGTGCGGAATTCTATTAATTTGGTGGAAAACAAAAACAGAATCTGGTTGCTAGCTGCTCAAAGTCGGTTTTAATTTTATGATACACAACTAAAAATTACTCCATGCAGGCATGCATGCATGCAGCCAGTCTTATCATTCATTCACCGATAAAGATAGCCCACCGTCTCTTCCTTCATTGCTCACAGGTGCAGGTTGAGATCTTGACCTTCGTTGATTTACAAGCGCCTTAAATAATTTATATTTTTGCTTTGTCCAAAGGAATAAGAATTTCATTACACCCTGGGATTTCTCAAAATTGACTGTAGTTTCTCTCGTATGGAGCCACCTTATTCACTCAGACAATGCTACTTCTGAACCTTTGATCAAGTCTTTCGTTCATCTTGGCTAAAGGTATGAATGAGAGCTCTCGAGGCTCGACAAATTAAATATTGTATGGTGATGCTAAGGAAAGTGGGTTCGCAGTCGACGTGGAGGTGCCACAAGGAATGCAGTCAGAGTAAGATTCCAAGAGTGCTGATGTGGGACACAGCGAGGGTGGAACAAGGGCAGAGACTAAAGGCTTCCTAGACAGAGCCTGAGGCACTACAAGAAAGGGCGTCTTTTGCGACGGAGTTTTAGCGACGGCATAGATTCTGTCGCTAAAATGAGTTTTACCGACGGAAACCTCCGTCAGTAAAACTCTGTCGTAAAATATTATTTAAGCGACGGATTTATTCCGTCGCAAAAAACTCCGTCGGTGAAAAGGCGTTTTACCGACAAAAACATCCGTCGGTAACACTCCGCCGTGAAATATTATTTAAGCGACGGATTTATTCCGTAGCAAAAAACTCCGTCGGTACAAATAGGTCTTCACCGACGGACTTTTAGCGACGGAATAAATCCGTCGCTAAAAGTCTATTGAATCCACAGATCTGCTTCTCTCTTCGAAAATCCCAAAACCCAACTTCCCTCTACCCCGGCGGCGACCTCCCTCGACACCGGCGGTGACTTCCCTCGACCCCGGCGGTGACCTCCCTCGACAACGGCGACCACCTGCACCTCTGGCGACCACAGGCCCTCACCTCCGGCAGATCTGTGAAGAGGAGAGAGACTACCCCAGCGACGACCTCCCTCTACACCGGCGGTGACTTCCCTCGACCCCGGCGGTGACCTCCCTCGACGACGGCGACCACATGGAACTCCGGCGACCACGGGCCCTCACCTCCGGCAGATCTGTGAAGAGGAGAGAGACTACCCCGGTGGCGACCTCCCTCGACACCGGCGGTGACTTCCCTCGACCCCGGCGGTGACCTCCCTCGACGACGGCGACCACCTGCAACTCCGGCGACCACGGGCCCTCACCTCCGGCAGATTTGTGAAGAGGAGAGAGATAGAGAGAGCAGCGTCGACCACCGGGACCACCGGAGACGACGGTTTCTCACCTCCGGCAGTATTTCTTGTGAGGTAAAGTTCTTGTCTTCCTCTCTATTTGCTCTACGCTATACCTTTTGTCTTCCTCTTATACATGTAAATTGCTGTGAAAAGTTAAAGATGATTTTAGATTGTTAATTGTGCATTGAGCATTTGAGATATTGAGATTATTGACGGAGGATGGGACCCAATTGGATTGAATGTGTGATTTTTGTTAATTTATTGCATTGAGCATTTGAGAATTGAGATTGTTGACGGAGGATGGGACCCAATTGGATTGAGATACCTGTTAGTTAGCGCAGACACGGACACCACGTCTGATCGACGGTGTCCGACATTTAAAAAATAAATTAACGTATGCCGATGTGTCTGGAGTTGCATGTCCGGAGGCGTCGGACACGTGTCCGGAGGCGTCGGACACGTGTCTGGAGGCGTCAGACACGTGTCGGTATGTGTCGGACACGTGTCCGGAGGTGTCAGACACGTATCGGACACCATATCGACACCCTATATGAGGTGTCGGAATTGAGGTTGTTGAAGGAGGATGAGACCCAATTGGATTGAGATGCATGTTAGTTAGCGCAGACACGGACACCATGTTTGATCGACGGTGTCCAGCATTTAAAAAACAAATTAACGTATGCCGATATGTCTAGAGGTGCGTGTCGGTGGGCGTCGGACACGTGTCCGACGCCGTCGGACACGTGTCCAGAGGCGTCGGACACGCGTCGGTATGTGTCAGACACGTGTCCGGAGGTGTCAGACACGTATCGGACACCATATCGACACCGTATATGAGGTGTCGGAATTGAGGTTGTTGAATGTGCATTAAATTTAGGTTAGTTAGGTTAATGCGACATTTTTAGCATGCACCCCCTGGAATCTAATCGTGGCTCCAGCGCTGGCTATAATTAGCCCTAATTAGTCCTGATTAACAATATTTTAGTAAATCAATTAACCCTAATTAGCTCTAACGAGCCTAATTAGTTTTAATTAACCCTAAGAACCTGATGAAATTCAAATTAGCTGTAATTACCTCAAATTAGCCCAAATGAACCCAAAACCCGCTCATATTGATTGTAGTTAGCCTAATTAGTCATAATTTGCACTAACATAACCCAATTACGCCTAATTAGCGCTAGTTAGGACTAATCAACACTACTCGGCACAATTTGTAGTGAGTTCGATGCGGAATCTTTAATCACTGATCCCGCTGGACTTGAATCTCATCGGAAATCATAATTTGTACAGTGGTTCAAAATCCGTGTAAGATTATTTAACGAAATTATATTATGTGTTATATACAGTTCTGTGGCCAATTAGTATACTGATTTATCCTTAATTTTTACCGTCATCTACAATAGGTTCAGTCAATGGATAGACCAGTGGCCTCATGCTTGAAATTACTAGCCGAAGGCCCTAACAAACAAACATCCTGTTACGGAGGCTATATCATCAACGGGTTTAGGTTTAACGTAAAAGATGATGACCAAACAAAACAAATCCAAAACAGTGGAGTCTTGGTCAACGGCGACTGTTATGCCGAGAATTGCATGGATTTTTACGGAGAGCTAGATGAGATTGTTGAGCTAACATATCTGGGTTTCCAAAACCGCCTAGTAATGTTCAAGTGTACGTGGTTCGATGTCACATGCAGTAGAGGAATCCGTGTTAGCTCTCAAGGGATTGTAGATGTCAATGTCAAGTCAAGACTTGCATCAGACGAGCCCTTTGTGTTTGCTAGTCAAGCTGTACAAGTCTTTTACGCGGAGGACGTCGCCAATCCCAAATCTCATTGGTATACAACTATCAAGTCCAAGAAATTGCCCGTGACATATGACAGTGAGCTAGACTCCTTTCAAGCCGACCAACCACGTGTCTTGTTTCCTGTTGAGGTCAACAACGAGGAGGACGATCTTCCTCTTCCAACAACACTTCTTGTGGGAGAAGAAGTCGTAGATGATGAAGTGTTTTTAGATGTTGAAAGTGTTGGAGATGATGTGACCGAGTCTACTGATGAAGAGGATGAATTAGAAGATGAAGAGGACGACGAGTCCCACGAAGAAGAGGGCCATGAGGAAAGTGATGAAGATGATTCACAAACTGAAAATGATTGACTTGTAATGTTGTAACATCACGGGAAAAATGTAGTAACATTTTAGAACTTGGGGTTTATTGATGTGTTTTTGCACATCCGTTCATATATATATATATATATATATATATATATATATATATATATATATAGTGCCGATGATGATTTATGCCTAAATTATTGTTTTTCACGTGTTAATGTCTTTGTATATAATCTATATGAAGTCAGATATAGATATGGATAGGATACGGGCTATTCGTGGCCGGGCTGGACGCCGAGCTGCTTCCTCCCCGGTTAGTCCCACCTCGTCATTGCCTACTGATGACGAGGCACAGAGTGATCGCGGACAGCCATCGGGGGCCCAGCCCCAGCCGTCGCCGTCACCGTCGCCCCAGCCCCAGCCCCAGCCATCGCCGTCGCCCCAGCCCCAGCCGTCGCCCCAGCCCCAGCTCGAGCCGTCGCCCCAGCCTGATGCAGATTCATCCCACACGCGCGTGCATTCTCCATCTTCCGTGGGTTCTACCTCAGGTATAGTTGATAACGGTGTTTCGTACATTTTCGCTAGCCTTATATTTGAACTGTATTAATGTCTGTGTTTTGTAGGATCTCGACGAGGCCGTGGTCTGACACGCGGGGTACGCATCGACCCCCAGCGTAAACAGAGAGTTACGCTCACGCAGGAGGGCCTGTAAGTACTAAAAATATCACCTCATGCCTTATTACAAAATTTTGGGGTGTTAATTTATATTTGAATTGTATTAATTAATTTAATTACTTCTTTGGCAGGATCCTGGAGAATATGGCGAGGACGAAGATCGGCGTTCTTGTGAAGGGCCGATTCTTCGAGCCACGCCTGTACTGGAAGGACTGGGATGCCGCTGCGAGGGAGGCCCTATGGGAGGAGTGGCTGGTACGGTGAAGTATTTTTTTCAGCGTTAGTAAATGTTAAATTACAGTTTGTTTTATGTTGTTAATTTGTGTTATTGAATGCCTTACAGGAGGGGTTCACGTTTGACACGCCTCAGCAGCAGGTACTGGGGCAGCAGGCTTTCTTTGCCTACATCGGCAAGAATTACCGCCGATGGCTCCACGATGCACGGGACCGGGCAAAGAAGGCGCTGCCCGCGGGTGCCCCGATGACGGACATGGCGAGATATCCCCCACATTGGATATCTCACCGTGTATGGGGGGAGATGATAGATCGGTGGGCTACGGATCCAGGTTGGGACGCCAAGAGTAAGAGCGGGACTGAGAACAGACAGAACAAAGATCCGACGCACACGGGGGGGTCGGTGCCACACGACATCGTCCGACACAAGAACGCGGTCGAGCACCCGGATCTGGAGGACGATGAGGTCGTAGCTCTGACGTATAATCAGACGCACGTGCGGAAGAAGGACAAGGACGAGACGCACCGGGCGGGCGACTATATTTCAGATATTGCCCGGCGGATCGATGTGAGTCAATTTATTTAAGTTAATGTTTTTTCTTTCTATCCTCAATGTCTGTTTCGTTAATTAATGCCCTAACATATCGTTAAACCACTATTTTTGCAGGCCTCGTATGAACAGCTAAGGGGGTCCGAGCAGCAGTCCGGACAGCCATCAGCGTCCACTAGTACGGCTGCGAGTACTGGGGGGTTGAAGCGATGGCTGGATACGCCGGAGGTCGTGAATCGGCCGAAAGGCCGCATACGCGGCCTGCCTAGCACGACTGCTCGTGCCGTGATAGGAGCGTCCTCACCCCCTGCTGCCCCTCCACAGACACCGGCTCCTCGGCCTCAGTTGGACGACGAGGAGATCCAGCGCATTGCTACAGTGGTGTGCCGGATGATCAGGGAGCAGGGCACTGTTGGACAGGCCGCCCCGGCCCCGGATCAGCAGGATCCAGATCCAGGACTCGGAAACCCCTGATGAGCCCCTTCCCGTGCCCGTTCCTAGCTTCCCCCCCCCCCCGTGCCCAGCTTGTAATCTTCTCCCCTCTCCTAACCGGCTATATTCGGTTCCCGGCTTGTACATATATGAACTTTTTTTATTATAAATATTTTTTATAATTGATTATATATATTTCTTTCTGTATTGATTATTGCGCGTTGTTGTTGAGATTTGAAAATTGTATTACAGGTCTGGGTAATTGAAAAATAAAAAAAATTCAAAAAAAAAATTGACTTTTGGCGAAGAATAATTATTTAGAGACGGAATATTCCGTCGAGAATTATATTTTTTAGTGACGGAATATTTCGTCTCGAAAATATAAATTCGTCGCTAAACAATATAATTCGCGACGGAATATCCGTCGCTAATTAAAAATAAATCCGTCGAAAAAATGACATTTAGCGACGGATTTAAAACATTCCATCGCTAAACTATTAGTGACGGGCTTTTATACGAGGGATTTTTAGCGACGGTGAATCCGTCGCTAATTCTTTTAGCGACGGATTTTGGGCTTTTAGCGACGGATTTCCCCGTCGCTAAAACCCTGTTTTCTTGTAGTGAGGGTGGTAGTGCTGTGAGGGCGACGATGCATGGTGAATATACGATGACAGTCACAGTCTGATGCTTAGGTCCAGAGTCAGGGTCCTGTATGTTTCTCTCTCTAGAACTTTAGAGTGAGAAAGTAAAATACGTTCTGAAAATGTTCGGTCCCGAATGAATTCTCAAGACCCCTATTTATAGAGGTTGAGATAATGATGTCATCAATAGACACGTGGTGCTCCCTAGGAGTGACACATCACCGAGAGTCCACAGGTGTTGGTGCTCCATGGACTGTCGGATCACATATTCACCCAGCTTGCCCCGCACAGCGTCGCTCTGTTTGTTTGGAAAGACTGGCTCCCACATCGTCGGTGTGGCCAGAGAACCCCCTTGATCTAGCCACCAATCCAAGCCCTTGTAGAGTCCCACAGGCCTGGTAGCACTGGGGAAGACCCAACGCCCAACTGCCAGGCGAACTAGGAGTGATGCCCTCTGAAGACCTGCTCCCGTCCCGGAGTGACCCAGGGGTCATGTCCCTAGGGGTGTCGATGCAAGCACCCAGTGCCGGAGCACATAGGCTAGTCACGCAGGCACCTGGCAGATACAGTGTCCCGAAGGAGTCTCCTATTCTGCGGGCCGAGGTAGCATCTCGGAGGAGCCATCTACTTGGCAGAAGGGGAGTCTTCTTGTCGGAGCACTTAGAGCTCCTTAGCAGAGATAGTGTCCCGGAGGCGTCGCCTATCCCTACGGATGATTCCTTATGCCGGAGCACTCAGAGAGCGTCAAGGTAGCATCCTGGAGGAGCCATCTACCTGACTAGCTGAGGTAGTATCTCGGAGGAGCCGTCTACCTGGCACAGAAGGGGACTTGAAAAGCTCCCTTACAGAGATAGTGTCCTGGAGGAGTCGCCTATCCCCGAGGGTAAGTCTTTTTAGCGAAGCACTCGGAGCGCGTCAAGGTAGTATCCCGGAGGAGTCGTCTACCTGGCAGAAGGGGAGTTGAAAAGCTCCCCGGTGAAGATAGTGTCCCAGAGGAGTTGTCTATCCCCGCGGGTGAGTCCTTGTGCTGGAGCACTCAAATCGCATCAAGGTAGCATTCCGGAGGAGCCGTCTACCTGGAAGAAGGGGAGTTAAAAAGCTCCCTGGCGGAGATAATGTCCCAGAGGAGTAGCCTATCCCCGAGGGATGCTGCACACTCCGAAGAGTGGGTCAAAGCATGTTCCACGTCCATGGCAGGGGCGTATGGTGTGTTGAATGAGTGTGGTGCCCGGGGGGCATGTAACATGATTGTGGCGCATGGGCGCGATGAAGTGCATGTGGTGCCCGGGGCATAATATTGTGACAGAGAGCCTAGGGGCACGACTGTATCAGCGGCACGGTGCATGGGCGCGAAGGAGTGAGTGAGGTGTCAGGGGCACAATAGTGTGACAGAGAGCATGGGGGCATGGCTGTATCAGTGGCACGGCACATGGGTGCGGCGGAGTATTGGAGTGCGGCACCCAGGCGCGGGCGATGAGGTCACAGAGACGATGCGTGGAAGCGGCGACGTGGGTCGCGGAGATAGCGCCTGGGCAATGGGCGATGAACGTTGCGGAGACAACGCCTGGGCGATGAATGACGGGGGTCGCGGAGATGACGTCCGAATGATGGGTGACCCGGGTCGCGGAGATGACTTCCAGACGACGGGGGTCACGGAGATGACGTCCGAGAGATGGGGGTCGGGGAGATGACGTCTGGACGACGGGCGACGGGGGTCGTGGAGATAGCGTCTGGGCGACGGGCGACAAACGTCGCAGAGATGACTCTCGGGCGACGGACGTCGCGGAGATGACATTCGGGCGACGGACGATGAGGGTCGCGGACGATGCATGGTCCCTTGAACATAAGTGAAAGTGCTAAGGGGAAAGCCAAAGGCCAACCCTTGGGGGAAGGCCAAGGCCAACCTCAAAGAAAGGCCGAGGCCGACCCCAAGAGGAAGGCCAAGGCCAACCCCCTTGGGCAAGTGCCAAGGCACGCCGACGAGCGACGTGCAACATGCGACGGTCAGAGCGTCATGAGGCGTCGCACAAATATGGATTTCTTAGTGATGAAGCCACGTAACAAAAGTGACAAGTGCATGTGACTTGAGCATGTATGCTTTGACCGGTTGGAATCGTTGAAAATTGACTGTTGTTGTGCCGACGTGTCGTGTAAAATAGGACCCCCACTGGGCCCTTAGGTGCAACCAAGATAGGTTGGGAACATATGGTCATCCTCTCTCCTGTTAGAGGTCTAGGTCAACTTATAACCAATGAAGCCAATAAGCTCGAGAGAAAGCTAGATTCTTCATTGAAAGTGCTAATTCCTATGTCTGTCTCATTTCTTTATAGATGTTTTGTAGCTAAAGCTTGAAGAATGTGCTTTTATGCTTGCTTTCAATGTTGTCTCGAGATGATTGTCTTTTTCTCATCTTGAAAAGAAAGACCAGCAAAGCTCCGGCAAAGACGGTCCGATTGCGCTGAGATAAGGTAAGTGATTTACTTGACGATCCCTGATGAAAGGAAAGAGGTTTTCGGCGACATCCAACTAGATGAACATGAAATAAGTAACCAAAAATTACTGCATGCAGTCTAGTTATTCATATATCCCACCATCTCTTTGTTCATTGTCCATATATTTAGGTAATACGGTTTTGGTGTAGACATTGGCATCAGGTTTGAGATGCCACGCTCCCCACCTCCCTTTTGAAAGGCTTATTGCATGGATAAACACTCGTAATGCTCCTGTAACACCGGCCACAATCCAAAGCTATTACAACCATCTTCTCTACTTTTTGGCAAATATGGATGCACATGAATGAAATACAATTTAGTTAAGACAAATATGATCCAAAAACCATTCGGAAGTCTCTTATTAACATACCAAAGAAGGGTGCCTTTGATTCCAGCAACAATAAGACCGTAGGTGCCCAAGTAGTGAAATACAAGGCACAACCTATAATCTATCAATGTCGGAGCTTCATTTCAGCAAACAAAATCAAGAGGTGGGATGGGAATCTGTGTCTCGCACCCGATAAAAACACAAAAACGCCGGCTTTCTCTTACAAGTCACAAGATCCGTACACGTTGATGTCAAGGAAGTGAGTTTGCAGTAGACGTGGAGGTGCCACAATGAGTGTAATTCGAGCCAGATGCCGAGTATGCTAATGTGGGACAGAGCGCGAGGGCGAAACAAGAGCAGCGACAAAGGCTACCCAGATATAATCTGAGGAGTGACAGTGCTGCGAAGACGAAGGTAGGGGGTGAATAATGACAGTCACATTCCAGTGCTTAGGTCCAGAGTCAACTTTCAGCATCATGATCATCTGTCCTTTTATAGATGTACAACAAATATTGTCCGCTTTGAAAGGTTAGAGACTCCTCAATGTCGGTCTCAAAATTATCTTTGATAGCGTACCAAGGGAAATAAAAATCGAGAGTAACATATTGATAGGCCTCAAATCGAGACCTAAATTCATATTTGACATGCAAGTTGTGATGCCCCCGACTTTGAAAACTGTTACTAAAATTCAAACCCTCTACATTCCATTAAATTTTCTAATCACAACAAGGTATAAAGTAGAGCATCTAATTCATTAATGACAAAATATCTCCATTAATAACTTAATTGGAATCTATCCTCTTCAAAATCCACTAAAATCAAATAACAACCAAGGCTAATAGCCATCACAAAATTCTATTCTCTAATCAGATTACCCACATTCTGGTAAAGTTCTCAAAATGAATTACATTGTTCATAGATACTAATAAGGTTAGTGCTTTAATTCCCCAAGCGTGCCAAAGCTTCTAATCACGTCTACTATATGTGGTAAGGGACAAAACAAATAAAGATTGTTGATGCGGAAAAGGGTTCGATGCTACGTGGAGGTGCTACAAAGGATGCAGTTTGAGTCAGCTTCCAGGCAGGCAACGCGGGAGACAGCAAGGACGGTGTAAGGGCTGAGAGCAAGGCTCCCCAGACAGGTCGTGAGGGCTGGCAGCGCCGCGCAGGCAGGGCGACGACGAACAGGGGCAACAGTCGACAGTCCGTGATACGGATGCAGCATCGAGGGTTCGGGGACGGGAGTCCAAGTGTGTTTCTCTCACTAGAATTCCAGAGAGAATGTCTTTTTAGAGAGAGAAAGTGAAAAGTTCAAATGAGAGAAAGATCCCTGAAAAAGCTCCAAAGTCCACTATTTATAGGCAAAAATATGCATGTGTCATAAGTTGACATGTGTCATCCCCTGGGAACGACGCGTCGCCGGGGGGGGGCAAAGTACTGATTCTCTGTTGGACTGTCGGTCCCCAAGTCCGTGCTGCCCTGCCCTCGCAGCATCTCTCTGCCCATCTGAGGAGACTGATCACGCTGTAGTAGCATGATCAGAGTAGCCTGTTGCCCCAGCCTCCAGTCCAAGCCCTTACTGAATCCCACAAGGTGCATCATGAGACGCGCAGAGAACCTGGCAGCGGTGAGGGTTGCCCCTGTAGCCAACTGCCAGGCAGACTAGGCGCGATGCCCTCCAAGGACCTGCTCCCGTCCTGGAGTGACCCGTTGGTTATTACCCTGGTGGTGCGACGATCAACAGCAACATGAGTGGGCATGATCGCCGCTTGGTGCTTAGAGTCCGTTGCGAGGAAGTCTTCACGTCGGAGTTTCCTGCAAGTGTGGTGTCGATGGCTTCAAGGCTGTGCCGACGATGGCTCCAAGGTTGCGAGCCCATTTTGCTGCAAGGGCCAGAGCCCCCGGTGGTTGAGCAGGCGATGGTGCTAAGCCCGTGATTGCGATAAGCCCGTGCTGCGGTGAGGGGTTCTTGTGCCGGAGCACTACGAGCGGAGCCCCCGGAATGCCGCACACTCCGGAGAGTGGGTCGAAGCATGTTCCACGTCCATGGTGGGGGCGCATGGTGTGGTGAATAAGTGTGATGCCCGGAGGCCTGTGACATGATTGTGGCGCATGGGCGCGGCGACGAAGGTCGCAGCGAAGGTGTGTGAGCGACGGGAGTCTCGGAGCTGTCGTGTGGACGCGGGCGACGAAGGTCGTGGAGATGGCGCGCGAGCGACGAGTGTCGCGTAGTTGGAGCGCGGACGTGGGCGACGAAGGTCGCTGCGACTACGGCGCGCGACCATGGGCGACGGACGTCGGTCGTCAAAGTAGGTGGCCGACCCCCTAGGGTGGCCGACCCTCTCGGGTGGCCGACTCCCTTTGGGTGGCCTACCCCTTTTGGGTGGCCGACCCCCTCGGGGGGGGGAGGCATCCAAGGTTGTTTCTCAAAGGGAAAAAGCACGTGACTTGATTATATGACGCTTTGACCGGCCTGTGAGCGTTGAATAACTGACCGTCGACTGGGTGATGTGTCGCGCAAAGTGGATCCCTTAGCGGGCCCTGCTGCTCTAACCAGAATAGGGTATGAACAAAGATTAAAGAGGGGTGAGCTCGAATAGCCCAATAAGGAGGAAACCAAATAGGAAGCAATCCAATAATCTGTAGTCCAAAACAAAGCCAAAGCTTTAACGAGTAAGTGATAAGAAATGACAACGAAACCAATAAGGCGAAACAATTATGCAAAATGATCATTAAGTGATTCAAATGACCCAAATCGAAAATAAAATCGAATGTACGGAACGCATAGCGATAGCGTAATAGCCGTCATTAAGAGTGCTATCCAAAAGTCACTAAAAGTGACTACAAAAGTCAGTAGGTAACTATTAAAGCCACTAAATGGCCGCAAAAGTTATCGAATAACTACGAAAGTCACCCGACTGACTACAAAAAGTCCTGTAGACTTCCTCTTTGTATAAGAGAAGGTGTTGGGTTGAATTTCAATAGGCAAAGGAACTTGTTACTCAAACCAATAAACAGGAGTACAAAAAAGCAACACCCAAACTAATATAACCAACAAGTCTCCAAGAGAGCCATAGCCATGTGAGGCATGGTTAATGATTCTGGGTGCAATAAAAGAAGCTAAGTACATCAAAATGTTCAAGTTAGAGACTAAAGACAAGGCATGTAAATGGTGATGACCGGCAAAGAACAAAGGAGGAGTTGCTTTAAGGACTCCATACTAAACAGGATGCCGCAAATGCTTGGGGGCTGTGCTATAATGCACAGCGCTGGTAGGAAAAAGAGCAGCCAAGAAGTAACATGGCATTGCGTCCTTCTGGCAGTGGGAATAACAGGAAAAAGGGACGGATTCCAAATACTAAACTTCTACAGCAGATTCAATCGAATGAGGCATACAACTGCTATTCATGTTGGCGAAATAAGTATCAGATTACCAAAGTGGACAACAAAACTAACGAGAAATAAATTAACGATCAACATATTAATTTGGACGATGAACCATATCACAGAAAATTACAAACTCTTACCACGGCAAAAATTATAGAAAATCCTTTACCATAGAAAAAGTTATAGAAAATCCTTTACCACAGAAAAAGAGCTAGAACATTACCTCAATTCAAGCAATTCAACACGCTAAATCCCAACACAACTGTGTCGTGATCGCACTATTGCAAACCTAACACTAATATATAGCCAAAAAGAAACACTCTAAGCTTCATCCACAAAAAAAATAGACTATAATTATTTTTCTGAATTCTGTGACCTATAGCGACAAAATCAATTAGAAACCTAGTTAGAGGATTAAATTCCAATTCGGAGCTTACCTTGGATGAAAATGAGGAGAGAAAAATGGCGAAGAGCAACAAAATAGCAAGTACAGGTGGCAGAATTGTTACCGGAAAGAAGGAGATACTTAAAGAAACTCTAATTGGCAAATTAAACTAACCACCTCTCCCAACTTTACCCAACTTTAGATACTTATTCAAAACGCACCAAATTTTTTCTAAAATTAAGAAAAGAGCACAAATTTATTTATTTATTATTTTACTAAAATAAAATTTTCAATAAAATAATGGGATCTTAGAGGTGCCATATTCAAGGCCCCAGTGCAAGTGCTGATCGAAGATTTCATGTTTAAGAACTGAAATAACATAAGATTGACCTTTGGTTGTCCAATCCCTTAAAGAAGGAGTAATTTATATGTTTCTGTTTAAAGTTTTCATTTTGTCCTATAGAAGGACCGCAAACAATATGGAATGGGTAGACTTTTATGAATTACGTTATCAAATTGTTTTTCTTTCTTTTATTCCTTCATCTCCCTATCCTTAGTGCTCCATTTCTCTTTTTTAGCGTTCGCACTTCCCTTCATTATATTAATTTGGCTAAATCACATATCTTGCAGCCATCTGGCCTTCCTAAATCAAATCAAATAGAGTACATAAGTGAGCTAAAATGGAAACACAAAATTTGTGAATCACCTATGTGCTTTGTGTTGGAAATAATCCATTAAAATAAAATCTTTTTGTTAAGCAAGTACTTGAAATGAAAAAAGACAATACAAGTAAACAATTACCTTTAATTACTTGTATGAAAGAAATTGTCCATTTACCTCGATTGCCTTTTTGGAACATAAAACTTACCAAACGAAGTATCCTTAATCTCGAGTACCTCAGATGATAGGTAATAAGTTAACAGCTAGGATGAGGCGCGGACTAGGTCGCTCTCTTTAAGACGATTCGCGCCCCTTCGGATAATTACCGATGCAGCAAGGTTTCGACGCGTCGCCTCCAGGATACAACAGCCCAGCTTACAACTGTAGCTTCATTCACATTTTCTGCACTATCGAATGAAGCAGAAGCTTCACTCAACACCCTTCTTTGCCCAAATTATTTTTCAAAATAAACGAAACTCAAGTGTATATATAGTGGCAATGAAACACTTCCTTTCAACACATCACATAAGATGATAAGCTAGTCATCAAGATGATACCACTAAAGAGAGGTGTTGTTCGTAACCCATGAAGGAAAAGCCAAAGAAAAAGGAGGGTTCTTGAACAATGTGGTGACACAAACTTGTAAGATGAAAGTAGAATTGTCACTCACCACACACCATCCACTATACAATATACACATATATATAGTAGCTTTAAAATGTAACTCATGACCATTAAGTTTTTCATTAAAATGTAGGTTACAAAAAGTTATAAGGATTAATTTAAAGCCACTAAAATGTAATAAAAACATACTATTAAAAATATTATAATGAGGTGTTATGGCTCATCATAATATATTATAATGAGGCACTTAAACCAATATTTTTTATTTTTATTAAAATACTCCAACAATCCCCCACTTATTTTAATAAAAATAGACATAACCTTATTTGGGCAAAGATAGAACATCATGCATCATGAAAGTGGCACTGCCTTGAAACCTTCACTTAGTGTTTCAGCAATTCCCGTGCTAGAGTCAAAGTGGCTCAGCCTTGAAACGATGACTACTTGAGGGCACGTAGAATTGTGTCACACGCATGACATTCCAGGTGTTCTCGACCAAGCTTCTCAAGCCAGCACGTTATGGCCATGTGCTTTATCCCAGCTTTCATGAGTGCTCTAGAGAATCAGCCCAATTCTCATAGGAAGCGGCCTCACTTCCACACTCATATAGGTGAGTCTATCAAGGATGCTCTCGTAACTAATACATCCCACCCGTATGGGCTATAGAACTCATTAAGAGATTATAAATAATCTCAACCTCCAATATCGTTACGAGAATATGTACTTACACCATAGGGAGGGACAATATGTCATGAGACAAGAATAGTACATGTATAATCACAAGTCACTCTATAATTCGTTGGTCTCCTTGCCTAGTTCTTGGGATCTCCAGTCCCTAGGAGGTTGTATCCTTATAGGTGACTTATACAATTTTGGGCTTAAGTCCCATCCCCCTCGATGTATGTCAGACCTTTGCCTCTAGCTAGAGTTTCATAATTTTCACATAAATTTTCTTTTAACAAAGATCTGATTAACAGGTGGTATACGTGAACTTCCTCAAAATCACAATAACCAACCTGTTTTTCCATTCCCGAGGCAACGCCTGCCTTACCTCGACCATATTATACCATCTGGTTAGAAAGCCAAGTTTCTCGAGGCAACACTTTATGTACGTCCCATGTAACACCATGACATTTTTAATTTTGGGACATATCTCGAGGCAACAAGTATTTCTTCGTGAGAAGACAAGGGTCATCAATTCCTTCCCAAAGAGATGGTCTTTTCCAAAAATCATGCTAGTAGTCAGTAGTCTTGTTACTAGGAATCACAAACATGTGACCAGTAGCCTACTACTAGGAGCTACTTTACCTTTTGTGGCCATTGGCCTATTACTTACCAGAGATGCCTCCATCTTTTGATTGCACAAGACCTTACAACATTTCAACTTGTAAAAATTCTTACTTAAAAGCAGTGATCATGCAATCAAATCACTCAGATAGGTTTCCTCCTTTTTTTTTTTTTTTAAAAGAGTAAAACCACTATGATTGACATTTTCCTTCAAAAATCTCATAATATTTTGAAGAAAATTATATTTTATAAATTAATTCTAAGAATGACCACGACTCAAAATACTTTCGCACAGCCTTGAAAAATTCTAATTTTAAGGATCTCTATCCTTCTTTCCTTTCAATATGCTACTATGCATGATCTTAGAAGCTTTGCAAGGCTCATCTCCTTGTAGAAACTCGTGGAAGAGATAGTCAATTTTAAGAAACTCAACCAGAGGTTTTTTTTTTTTTTTTGAAAATTACTAGGTTTCCGAACCTTGAAAAACCTTTCCATATGACTGAATGTTGCACATACCCAGCATATAATAAAAGATTATGTTGCTAAAGAAAACCATCCATTTTCAAATTAGTTTATCAGCACAAAACATACACCAACTTATAAGAGCTCATTGCTTTGGTAACCTCATTAACTAAAGGATCCAGCCATATGACTTCATGACAATCACGATATGATGACTATTAAGGAGGAAATCACGTAAGAATATCCTTAAAAATCTTATAAACATAAGCATACTATATCATACACTTGGATCAACTTACTTAATCGTCAATCTTGTACTTATACAGTGGTCCAAAAGTTTTGCCTTAAATCGTGCATGTGTCTAATTTTATACTCATCCAAAAATGCTCTTTATTTTGCTATAACCTCGAATGTCTAGATTTCTTCATTCACTTAGAAAACATGCTATATGCATTGCTTAAAAGCTTTCATTCATGGTCCATCAAACATTGATGATTACCACTAGTTCATTAAAGATAATGTCAAGATGACTATCTTATACTTTATGCACATCGGGCATAAGCTTATAAAAAGCGTGCATATCATCAATGACAAGTAGATTAAATATTATTGGTTAGACCAACAGAACTAGTCATACTTACCATGCACATGAAGCCAATAATACATGTGCTAAGATAATTGTTATCAAACTAGTAATCACAAAAAGCAGCAAACTAATATACCTTAAGACACGCATCAAGAGTTGCTTAATAACAATCATAGAAGCAACGTAAACATGATAGCTTGGCCATCAACGATTTGGGACAATAACTGAACCTAGTGATGTGATTGTGCATAACATTTTCAATGACATTGCAGTAATCACATGACACCACCCGCAGCTCAAAAAGGGATGTGTTTGTGTGTGTAATCTTTTATAGGTCCTCTCTTTTTTGTTTAAAGAAGAAACTTGAACCCTTAGAAACTAATGACAATATATTAAAAGATAATTTGGCCTTCCCAACTTGCATATAGATATATGTGTGTGATCTTATGATCATGATCCAATAACTGGATCAAGAGAAGTAACTAATACTTTCACATTTTTTTCATAATTTTTGCTGCTTTTATAACTTTTGCTTCGTGGGTTACGTACTCAAGGTAATCTCATTATTCAGTAGTTGGTGTAGTTTTTTAAAGCGAGAATCTACATGTATCTCATGAAGCAAAGCCCCTTTTTATCTGAATACTCACTCAACGTAAATAGTAACTACTAAAAACTCTAGGAGTGAATCAAATTAGATCAAATTAATTCCATTTTATTTCTTTCTAAAGTATGTGCCAGCCAAAGTAGCACATATAAGCACAAAAGTGCCAAGCTGTATTTCAGTAACATATTTTCTTTAAAAAATTGTGATGGGGCTATATCATTATATATACACGACCAAACAGCACATCAACAGAGATCACACCAAACATCTAGAACTCTAAACTTGTTATACATGTTCTAGTGTTGTAATTGCTTCTTATGCCCAGACATCTTTCATTTTCAGCCCAATATCCAAAGTTATAATCTACAAAGTACATTTTCATGTTTTACCGCCTTAACATGCAAATTTGAGTCTTTGACATTTGTTAACTTCTATTATTCTTTTCAAGTGTTATTCCGACTTACAGCCGGTCAAACCATTATAGGTTTCGCGTGTTCAGGATTAAAATAAGTCTCCATAAAAGTTCTCAAAATGCTCTATCTTCAATCACTCAAAATCTGGTGAAATTAAGAGCTTTATTAGCTACTAAAATTCCCATCAAGCCCAACTGGGAACACAAGCAAATATTTCCTTAAAACTTTGATTTCCTCAAAACTCTCGTCTTGCAGGTGTGTAAAGGATATATGTATATCCTACACTTACACGTTATGAAAACATTCATATTTCAGCTTGATGAGTTACAAACAATCCCATATTTGCTTAGCGTTAATTTTGCCAAATGAAACTGTTATATCAGAGTTTAATATATATCAAGCAAATACAACCCAATCAGACATTCACATAAGAATCTCCCCATATTCAACCTAACGGCCACTACGTACACAACCTCTAATTGACTTTAATTGCATAAATTTCAAAGTTAACAAATTCACGCAAATCACAATGGATTTCCACCAAAATCTGGCATGCATATGTAATCTAGTATTAACTACTTTCATGCCCAAGAAATAATGCAAGAAAAATAACCATGCATGTCCTCCAACAGCTATCATTTTGTATATAGCCATGGGACTCTCTAATAAGTTTGACATTTGCCCTTTACCAAAGCTCCACATGATATAATTATTTGACCAAACATGCACCAACAGAAAGACAAGGTGCAAAGCCAAATAAGAAGCCCCCACTATTTGGTTCCAGTACTTAAGTACTTAACAAGTTTATAACGAAAGCCAGGTTGTGAACTAACCTGATGCATCACTATGGATTTCCACTACTACGTTATGAGGACCCATGAAAATAGGTTACTTACTTGTTTCACCCCCAAGGCTTTCGTCCTTTTTTTCTTAATGACTGTCGCATCATATGTATGCCTTCATTTTGCATATGTATCCTGTTAGCGTACATGCAATCTGCTGTCACAAAAGCTGTTCCAACCCCACAGTTGTTTGGTTGTTCCAAATAAATTAAGTCTCATGCAAAATGGCAAAGAGAGAAAGCAAATTAGAGGATTCGACTCGTCTTAAAATTGTTGGAAATAATCCATTAAAATAAAATCTTTTTGTTAAGCAAGTACTTGAAATGAAAAAAGACAATACAAGTAAACAATTACCTTTAATTACTTGTATGAAAGAAATTGTCCATTTACCTCGATTGCCTTTTTGGAACATAAAACTTACCAAACGAAGTATCCTTAATCTCGAGTACCTCAGATGATAGGTAATAAGTTAACAGCTAGGATGAGGCGTGGACTAGGTCGCTCTCTTTAAGACGATTCGCGCCCCTTCGGATAATTACCGATGCAGCAAGGTTTCGACGCGTCGCCTCCAGGATACAACAGCCCAGCTTACAACTGTAGCTTCATTCACATTTTCTGCACTATCGAATGAAGCAGAAGCTTCACTCAACACCCTTCTTTGCCCAAATTATTTTTCAAAATAAACGAAACTCAAGTGTATATATAGTGGCAATGAAACACTTCCTTTCAACACATCACATAAGATGATAAGCTAGTCATCAAGATGATACCACTAAAGAGAGGTGTTGTTCGTAACCCATGAAGGAAAAGCCAAAGAAAAAGGAGGGTTCTTGAACAATGTGGTGACACAAACTTGTAAGATGAAAGTAGAATTGTCACTCACCACACACCATCCACTATACAATATACACATATATATAGTAGCTTTAAAATGTAACTCATGACCATTAAGTTTTTCATTAAAATGTAGGTTACAAAAAGTTATAAGGATTAATTTAAAGCCACTAAAATGTAATAAAAACATACTATTAAAAATATTATAATGAGGTGTTATGGCTCATCATAATATATTATAATGAGGCACTTAAACCAATATTTTTTATTTTTATTAAAATACTCCAACACTTTGTATTCCTCACACATCTGATAAGTATACTCGGACCTTTGTCTCACACTAGTCCATTGTAAGAATTGTAGAATGGGGCACTCCATCTGATCCCATGCAGGTGCCACATGAGCAACTCTGCAGTCTTGGACACACGTTTTTCGAGGGTGACTTGGAGATAGTGCTCTGCAGCAGCCTCTTGTAAGGAAGTATTCATTATTTTGGCGAGAGGGGGGAGGGGGAGCAGGGGGGATTTGGCACGGGACGAAGGTGGGTTGAGGGGGGAGATGAATTAGCAGTGCAGTAGCGACACTTGCTAAGAACAAAGGGGGAGGTCACTAGGGAAGAAGGAATGGAAAGAAGGGAAAGGAGGGGTCTCCAGCGGCAAGAAGAAGGGTGGTCGGCTAGAGGGGCCGAAGGTAAGGGGTGGCGGCGCTAGATGAGTAGGGGAATTAGGGTTTTGGAGGGACGGAGGGTGCATGGGTCGGGACAGGAGGGGTGCAGATCGGGACAGGGTAGAGGCTAGTTTAGGTTGGTCAACTGATTTTGAATTTTTTTAATTTCAACTTAAATTCTTAGATTTGAATTTTTTTTTTCAGGATGGCCCCGAAGGAGCGGGATGTGAAAGAGAATTTTTTGTAAAAAAAATTCTAAATCCTAGAAAGTAAAAAATTCTAAATCCTAGAAAGGGCGTAAGGGGATTCAGGTAAAGTTGTCGACGGGGGACCATTAGTTGTTGATGCAACGAAAGGGCTCGAGGTGAGAAGGAGGGGGAGACTTAGGAGGATGTCTTTGGCATGGGGATGTGGGAAGGGTCAAGCAAGACATGATGTGTGCATGCCCGACAAAGGCATTGCGAGGCAAGGGTTACTGTCGACGAGCGGAGATGAGAGTTAATAGCATGGCTCGAGCCACCTCACGCACTACCTACCAAGTTGATGTGCAAAGTTAGAGGAGGATGAGGTCCCTGACTTGACTAGGGGATGGGAGGGGGTGAAGCCTGAGGATGGTGCTAGTAATCGTGTGCAAGAACAACTATAGCTTAAAAAAAATTTGTAAGTCTGAAAACTAAAAATTTGCATTGATCACATAGGTAGGAAACATACCTCTGTACAAGTGATGGGGGATGAGTACATTAAAACTTGTAAAATGAGGGGGAAATTTTCAATTTTGGAAAGATGCACTAGGGCAGGCCAGGGCTTAGGCGGATGTGGGCACAGGTCTCCGTACTGATTTTGAGCTCTCAAAACGCAACCTACTTTGGGAAGATGAACTTGAGACCCCTGCATTTCTTGAGGCTGTGACCAATAACCTGATGATATGAAAAGTAATTAGGCTGTGCTATGTCCTCTGGTGTAGGCTTAGAATTGACAGGGGGAGGCCTATGGTGTTGTAGATGATCCAAGCCTTAAAAAGCTCCTTAACTATATTTAAGTTGCATAGGTACTCTAGGGAAGGCTTTTGTTGCCTTCTCTTGTTAGGGTGGCCTTCCCATCACTGAGACTAGTGCTTTAGGTCATTGTCGTCGTTGCTAGTTGCTTCAATCGTCACAGTTAGGGCGTTCTGAGTTTGGGTCTTGATGGTCCTACTAAGTCATAGGTGTCTCATGTAGCTTCCTTAAGATGTCCCCAAGACTAAAGCTGGAGGTTTTAAAGGTAGACTTTCTAGGTGTCTCTCATGTTCTTGATGCAAATGTGTACAAGGGTCTCGTCCTTACTGAAGTCAATGCACTTCAAGCACTTGAGATAAAATCTTTGGACATAAGCCTTAAGGTCCTCCCTAGGGTTCTGGCGGATCCTGACAATGTTAACGATGGTCACATGCTTTGCTTCATAGTGAAACTTCTCAACAAAGAGCTGGAGAATGTCAAACTAAGAATGAATGGTACCCTAGGGGAAGTGGTGGTACAAGGAGTATGTGGGGTCAGTTAGGGAATTGTAAAATTCCTAAAGCTTCACAGTTTCATCCTCTCAGTAGTGCTCTAGGGAGCAAACAAAACAAGTGAGGTGCTCACCGGCATTGCCCTTTTTGTCGTTGAATAGGATGAAGGCTAGTTGCTTATACTTTACAATGTATAGTTTGGTGGTAAGGTTTCCAGAGTAGGGAGCATGGTGGGATATCTTAGAGGATAAGTGAGGTAAGGCTGATTCCTTGAGATGGTAGGATGGCATCAAGGTCATACTTTGCGACATATAAAGCATGCAAAGTTTGTGCTCAGTTAGGATGATCCTGGAACCTGAGCCCTCGGACCTGAGGCATTAAGGGGATGACAATAATAGAATAGTAGAGAAGTGTTAATGGTGGGGAGCAGCTTCTTGGGGTGTGGTTTGCACAGGGTGGGGTCCTTTTCTATAGTGTAAGCTTCGCATTCCATCAACGCTTTGCAAATGATCAGACTGCAAAATTCTAACAAGGGATCTTGAACAGAAACAAATGTAACATCCACATACTTACCTACTGGTGTCATGAGTATAGAAGGACCTAGCACCCGTAAGATCTGATGAATAGCATTAATGTTGTGAGCTGATAAGGGTTCCATTCTTATATTAGGCTTGGCTGGAGGGGATACTTCACCTTTATGGATAAGGTCTTTGATAACATGTTGGGGAATGATACATCTCTCCATGGAATGGCCTTTGCCTTGGTGAGAAACACAAAACGCCTGAACATCATATCCTTCGGGTATTACTCCTGGTATAGGAGTAGGGGTAACTTAGAGATCATTCCCCTTCTTATTAGTAATTGATCAAACACATTAGGCAAAGGAGCACCCAATGGAATGAACCTTCACGTTGGTTCAGCACTGGCTTCCCAGGACATAAGTTGATGCGCTCAGACATTGTTGACATTATTTGCATTGGCGGGCTTTATTCGTTGTTATAATTTTTCATACTGGCTCCATAAATTCAAGGCAGTCTCCCAAGATATTGTCCCCTTGTTGATAGCATCTTTAATTTGCACTAAAGATCCCATCAAAGCCTTGAAAGATGTAAGATAATGTCCAAAGATGTATCCATGATACACCGACAACATACTGTTCCTCATGATCACTATATGGACTTGATCTTCCTCTGACGGCCAGTTAGCCATCTGAACAGCCTTGTTCCTCAATCTCATTATGAATGCGGACACAAGCTCTCTGGAATCTAGCTTACTGGTCTCCTAATCTCTCCGAGTATTTCCAAATCTTCATTATACTGATACTAGTTCATGACTTCTCATACTACATCTTCCCATGTTCATACTTGGGCTTCCCAGGGTGAGGAACCATCAAGAGGTGGCTCTAGTCAGACTACGGTGAAAAAGCTGGTTCAGCTAGTTTCATTTGCTCCACAAGGGGCCAACACCAACATGTATATTTTAACATGAATTTTAGGGTCAGTGGTTCGATCGAACTTATCCATGTTGGGCATCTTGAACTTGGGCAATAGCTGGTCTTTGGTGTTCAAGGTGAGGGCACTGAGGTCCATGTGGTTGTCTACGCTTCTCATCTTGGCAACCTAGGATTCAAGTGCCGCCAACTTGGTCTTCCTATGGTTTCCTCTCTCCCCCCCCCCAAGCTTAAGGGGAAGTGTAGGAGGTTACTAGAAGAATCCTAAAGATATGTTTAGTTACAAAACATGTGAAAAATGAGCAGGACATTTACTGGGATTTCAATTTTTATTTGTTATATATTTTGGAAGGATAACATGTGACATTCTTGACAATTCCATTACATAATGATGCCAAGGAAAGTGGGTTCGCAGTCGACGTGAATGTACCACAAGGAATGCAGTCCGAGTCAGATGCCAAGTGTGCTGATGTGGGACACAGCATTGGTGGAGCAAGGGCAAAGACCAAGGGCTTCCCAGACAGAGCCTAAGGGTGGCAGTACTGTGGGAGCGATAGCACGCAGTGAATATACAACGACAGTCGCAATCCAATGCTTAGGTCCAGAATCAAGGTCCTGTATGTTTCTCTCTCTAGAATTCCAGAGCTTTGGATTCTAAAGTGAGAAAGTGATTTTTGTCAAATGAGAGAATTTTGTTGTAAATGAAATCCAAAGTCCACTATTTATAGGCAAAAGTGTGCCTGTGTCATCAGGGTGTCATCAACTAACACGTGTCATCCCCTGGGAGTGACACGTCACTGGGGGAAAAAATACTAGCGGAATTAAAAATTTACCACTTCCAATTCACTTTCATTTCTAAAATCCGTTCCAAAATTTCTTACAAAAACTCTTATGGTTCTTATCGTCCCTTTTTTCTAGCTTAGGGGATTCTTTTTCATGATCCTCTCTGCTCTTCTTCATCAAGAATTTTATATCTGCAAAGGTTTTTGCCTGTTGGGCCGAGACTCTGAAATTCATGATTGCGTTAATGAAAATTCAAAAACTAGAATAATTGAATTACTCACCGGGTGCTGAGTCAACCAGCTGAAGCTCTCCCGATAGGCCTCCACTGCGGCCCCTATCTGCTCATCCCATAAGTTCCTGAGTTGTCATCTAACCCCGTGGTAAAGACGTTTTTCCTGAGCAGTTGCCTGGAGAGGCATGGCCAAGCAAGCAAGGCCAAGGTCAAGCAAAGCAAGCCACGGCCAAGCAAGGCTCAATAAAAGTGCTTAAGGAACGAGAAAACGTTAGTGATGTCAAAATATGAGAGTTTTTTTTTTTGATCTGGGCCATTCTATTCCCAACGACGATGGAGAACACAATCCACGTGAAGTGTTTAGCTTTGCTGGGTAACTTGCAAGAGGTTGGCGGGTATGCTTGGGGTGCAGCCACACTTGCATACTTGTATCGCGCTTTGCACAAGGCAGCGAGGCCCGACTCAGGAAAATATTTTGACTGCATAAAGCCGACATAAAATTTGACAGATGAAAAGACTTGAAATTTTTTGTGGGAGATTTTGTATTTCTTAAGGTGTCACCATTTAAAACAATAAGGTTCTTTGGAAAGAAAGGCAACCATTCATCCTTAACTGTCCCATACTACATGGATGTTTGTCCTAAGCAATCAATATCATAATCACATAAACTGGATGCATGAAAACCCTAAGGCGTAGGGCTTATAGTGCATAGGCATGGGGTGTGTGTGTGAGAGAGAGAGAGAGAGATACGGTGAAATAGTGTGTTTAAGAGAGAAAATTTGAGCAAGAAATATGATCGATGGAAATGGCACTTAAACATTTTTTTTCTTCACTTATGTTTTCTGGCCAAACACAGGAGGTGCATACTATTTTAGAAATAGCAGAGGTGAGAGTGTTGCTATTGTGAAGCCAACCGATGAAGAACCTTTTGTGCCAAACAATCTGAAAGGCTTTGTGGGAAAGCTCTTGGGCAGCCAGGCTTAAAGCAGTCTGTGCGGGTTGGTGAAATAGGGTTCAGAGAAGTTGTTGCTTCCCTCGACCCGACTAAGATCGAGAAGTGTCTCAAGAAGTGATGGTTGGTTACTGAAATGTCTAAGCAAGCCATGTCCTAGGGACCTGTGAGACTGGTCCATACGATCTTTGTTAACTGCACGATATCATGATAACTATGGAGATTTTAAAATTCACTATCCTCTCTTACTGCAATTGGAATCCTACACTGTTACATTGAAGTATTTTTTTTTTAAGAAAGGTAAGTTTTAACTAAGGTTGTTACTTTGTAAAGGCCATTATAAAGAGCAATTCGTACTAGGGGACATGGCAATGAGAAACTGAATCCTACAGCGTTGCATATATCTGATCAATGCCTTAGTAAGTTAGTTAGATTCCCCTTATGCCAAAAATCTAGAAACAAAACCCTAACCCTATTGATCAACAGGCCAGTTCATCTAACCGGATGACTGAAATCAGTATGCAAATTCTCGTGCCCCGCAAGGAAATATGGAAACATTGTGTTTGTGTGTCACAAACAATAGAAAAGGCCAGTTAGTAATCACTTTCTTTTTGTGTAGTTGTTAAATATGTTGAACAACAGTTTCGTAAATCCTTTCACTGTACAATCTTGACAACATTCCTTTTTGAAGTTGAACATCCGAAGTTACAGTCCAACTTTTTGTAACAAATCCATTAAGCATATTATGGAGAGAGCGATTGAGGATAAGCCACGTGACTGGTATTAGTTGTTATCAAAAGTGCTATGAGCTTTTAGAACCTCTCATAAGAGCAGCACAGGAGTAACCCTGTATTTCAAACCAATAGCTCTTGATATCACTGTTGGGGAAAGCCTCACCTCTCCCTCCTTGTGCTAGCCCTCTATGAAATAACCAATAGAGATATACATGTGCGAAGCAAAACAAACAAGCAAGCATCAGTAAGCCAGTAACCAACAGGAAGATTTGACTAGGGAGATTTTAGCTTCGTACTGTGACCTATTATGGGGGAAGAAGATATACCTCACCCTTGTGCTTCGTAATTGTAATATCGAAACCTTCTTGTACATCTCTGCTTGTGGGCTCCTTCTTAACCTCTTCTCTTTGAGGTTGTGAAGATTATTTCATCAAAACAATGGCGCAAAAGAATACTCCTTCACGAAGCAATAGATTTTTTGCTCAAAACTTATGCTTGCAAGGGACTAAATTCTACTAAATGCAGATATGAACAGCTAAGTAAGTTCCATATCAAATTTGGTCAAATTAACATAACCAAGATTCACCATTATTACAGTGTAACCATATACACCAAAGTATAAAAAAAGGGTTTTGATGGGAAGAAGCGATAATAATAGAGCTACTTGGTTTCGAGGCCATGCTCTCAAATTCTTTATAAGAAGGGACAAGTTCTCCCAGCAAGATACCCAACTCCTCAAATCGCTCTAATGCCGAACTTATTGTGCAAAAGTATACTATGTGGTTTCGGATGGTGTTCAAGCTTGATTTTGGTGAATTTTTGTCATCTTAATGCTAAGGTTTCATCATAAGTGAGTTGTGTGTGTGTAAGTGTATAATCTGGGAGTGCTGGGACTGTTCAGTGGGAAATAGAGAGAGAGAGAGAGAGAGAGAGAGAGAGAGAGAGAGAGTGTGTGTGTGTGTGTGTGTGTGTTCAAGGTGCAAAAGTGTGTGTGTTTGATTCATGTATTGAAAATAGAAACTTGAATTCGCCTTAGCTTGACAGAAGCTAAAGATGTGACTTGATTAAGAATTTCAAATTTTAGTGGTCATTTTGACACAAATAGATGTCCAGTGATCAAAGTTGAATTTGCATAATAGTGCAGTGGTCAACCGAGTTGTTAACTCGTTAAAGAATAACAGTAAACCATGATTGATGTATTTAAGGAAGATTTATTAAGTGACTTTGTTTGCCCTTTACCTATTCAAATTAAAAGGAAAAAAGTTATCAATCTATCTTTGTCAAACGGCAATAGCTCCATACAAGAATTGGTAGAGTATTTTAATAAAAATAATTATAAGGTTAAGGATTTATTGTGGGTGTTACAAATTATTTATTTTTCTCATAAAATACTATTAATTTTCTTATTGAAGATGGGAAGTAATTAGCTATTAACTATCATTACCCTAGCTGTTAGAAGGCATGGCATGGTTCTTATGATAGCCAACGGATGGATTAAAGGCCAATTATTGAGAGAATAATGGCTTTTATCCTGGTAGTCATGATATTGCCTTTAATCGTAACATATGGTTATATACATACATATTTTCAGAAGGTGGTCTCTCAATTTGACTGATGCTTTTTGCACAAGATTGCTTGAGTTCTAAAATGGCCAGAAGCCCTCTTCATCTATAAATATTTTACAATACAAATGAGGGTTTTGTGAAAAGTACTTTTAGGTCAAACACTCCTTCATTGCCATGTCAGAATTACTATGTTTTTAGTTTATCCTAGTAATGCACATTTGGGCAAAGAGGGGTGTTGTGTGAAGCTTTGTCTTCTCTAGTAGTGCAAACATAGAGAAGACACAGCAGTGTTATAAGCTGGGCTGTTGTATCCTGGAGGCGGCGTGCTGAAACCTATTGCACCGGTATACTCCGTAGGGGCGCGAACCATCTTAAAGAGAGCGACCTAATCCGCGCCTCAACCCAGTACTAGTATACTTGTTTCTAGGGTGTTCAAGGTGATCCTTCGAATCCTTGATGGTATCTCGCATGGTAAGAACAACACCGTGTTTTTAAGAGGATTAAGGTAAATGTGTTTCTCATACTCACAACTAAGAGGTAAACATGTTCTTATGCTTTTATTTAATTAACAATTTTTATGTGAGCTTGCATAGATATTGTATTCAATTTTGGAAATGATTTCCAACAATTTTAAGACGGTTCGTTATCTGATATCGTTGCATCATTTTCCATGAGCATTGACAACAAGGACATCAAGTTGTTAAGTGCAATGCGTGAAGCAACGGTTATTCTTCCAATTGAATATTGTCTAGGCTATGGAAGATGAAGCCTAAAGAAAGCAGCCGTCCAAATTTGTTTTGAGGTGAACTGGTGTGGTTTTATTTTGCATCCAAACTGTATGAAATAGAGAAACAGAATCATCAAATGAGGTATGTCCATCTTTCTAAGTGTTTCTTGTTGAGAGTTAACTATGGCATGCCTGAATAATGAGCTTATGTAAATGTCTGAAGTAGTGGGGGTAAAGAAGTTGCTCAATGAATGAATGAAAGAATGTATACCCGAGTAGTCGTTGTAAGCTAAGCCATCTAGTAGGTTACATAAACTTTAGCCTGGCCTTCAGGTACCTTGGAAACAATTAATTTGCCACCTATTCTATATGCATGTGTGTCTTATTTGCTAGCTAATTCAGATTTTATTAGTGATTTCTTCTGTGTGGGATGATGTAAAGATAGGATATGTGCTAACCCTTAATATCCCACACTAAAGAAGGATCATATAGATCATGTTCTAGTTATGACATATCATCTGGGGCATGGGTGACACTTTTGATTATTGCATAATTTACCTTGACCAGACAACCATAGAAAAAATGGTAAAGAAAATGTCTAGGTTGATTTTTTTTTTAGATAAAAAAAGAAAAGAAAAGAAAAGGTTGCACTTGAATTGGTTTGAAACTACCTCACTTTGGAAATGTTTCAGTTCTCAAGGAAGAAGGTATACTTTCGGATATGTGTTTCCAGTAAGCTAATCCACATTGGATGTATATGTTTCATTTTTTTAAGTTTCCTTGTATATCTGCATTGATGTTTGTTACAATAAATAAAGTCATTTGGGCACGCTTGATATACTTTTTATTTTAGAGCTTGTAGTCCTCATCCTTGTTCTTGGATACTGGCAATTTTGAGCAAACAACTATTTTTTTTGAGCTTATGATCCTTAATGTTGCTCTTTTACATTTGCATTTGTGAGCAAACTATTATCTTGGTGCTCTACATGACAAGTATGCATTGGCTAAGTTCTATAGCATATGTTATCAATTCTGCAAATAGGTTCATGGGACTTTACAAGACATAGTCTTCTATTGCCTATAGACATATATAGACAATAAATTCGAGTGTAACCGTTAGGTTTTCAAAATGTTACCTAGGCATTAAGAGCATAGTTGTTACATTTGCCATTGACTATAAATGTTAGTTTACCTAATTGCTTACAAAGACAAAGCACTCTATTGTTATTCATGCCTTTTTAAACTTTCCGCTTGCTAAATCATTTCACAGCTATGTGTATTTTGCTTTTGCCAATTATGGGACTCCAAAGTAGTACTTTGTACAAAGGAACAAAGATGATTTTCTTTTGCACGTTTCCTTAGATTCTTAAAAAGAAAAAAAAAAGGGGGGGAATCTCTATTGCACTTACATCAGTGTCATGCTTGACTAGCAGAGTGATGCTTTTACCATGTTCCATGTAGACATCTAGTATGTTCGTCTCATTGACTTCTCAAATTTCTTTAGTACTCAAATTTAAGTTGTCTGCATTGAGCAGCAAATCCAAAATGGAAATAGTGAAGGTTGATCCGTTGAAATTGTTGTAGCATGTTGCAGTTGGGGTAGAATTGCTGGTTTGTCAATAGGGTCTTAGCTTAATGGATTAGAAGGAAAGGTAATGCATTTTGGGAATACCCAATGACCCCAATAATTTATATGGTTATGATTATGTACAAGACCTACTAAATAGGTCTAAGTCGCGTGATGTTTTCAACTTTCAAAATGCCAAAAGTCTCGGCTATGCTATGAACCAGCTTAAATTTGTCAAGGAAATTGCTCAAACCACTGGTGTGGTCGTTGACCTTGTTTACAGGTTTGAGCTGTCATACTTTGCAGTCATTAGTTTCTATAGTATGGGTGTATTACCCTTACTTACTCCAAGCTTAAGTTGCTTGCAAGAGACTATTCCGATGCTAAACATAAGGAAACGGAAGCAAATAGTTCAAGCACGTCGAACCATGTCTGTTGTCCTTTTATGTCACTAGATTTGCTTAACTTCGAATTGCCAGAGGAGATGGCGAAGACGACTTGTGTCACCAGATATGGCGCGTATGAGTTCCTAGTCATGTCGTTCGGTCTAACCAACGCCCCAGTCACGTTTTGCACTTTGATGAATTAGGTTTTTCGAGACTACATTGATGATTTTGTGGTAGTGTATCTTGATGATATTGTGATCTACAGTTCCAGTATGAAGGAGTATTTGAAACACTTGAGGAAGGTGCTCACCCAATTGAGGGAGCATGAGTCATATATGAAGCTGTCGAAATGCACTTTTGCACAGATTAGGATTAAATTCTTAAGTCACGTGATAGAGCAAGTTCAGATAAGGATGGACCCAGCCAAAGTTCAAGTCATACAGGAGAAGCAGCCACCAACTAATATTTTAGAACTGAGATCCTTCCTAGAATTTACCAACTACTACAGGAAGTTTGTCTGAGACTATTCAAGGATGGCCCATCCTCTAACCGAACTACTAAAGAAGAGCAAAGTTTGGGAATGGTCCAAGGACTGACGTCAGTTAGTCTTCTCGGCCATGAAGCAAGCCATTTCAGAAGATCCAACACTTGTACTCCCGGATGTGTCCAAGTCCTTCGAAGTTCATATTGATTCTTTCGACTTTGCACTAAGAAGGGTTCTAATGCAAGAAGGTCATCCTATGGCATACGAGAGTGAAAAGCTCAATGAGGCAAAATGTCGCTACAGTATTCATGAGAAAGAACTACTCGCAATAGTGCATTGTCTTACAGTTTGGAGGCACTACCTACTCGGCTCTAGTTTCGTAATGCAGATAGACAACACTGCAGTAAGCCACTTCTTAAGTCAATCTAAGCTCACCTCTAAACAGGTTAGATGGCAGGAACTTTTGGTAGAGTTTAAAGAGTTCAAAAGTATAGAGAGACATAAGACAGCGAGACCTTCTCTTTCCATCTGGTACTATGTGCTAAACTCCACCAACTGCAGCTACGACACATCTACACAGATAGAAAGACACACCTGCAAGTCAAATGCATAACATGTGAAACGCTAGGCAGTGCATAACAAGTCTGGCACTGCCTTGGAATGTTACACATGCCAAAAGTATGGTATAGACCTAACATGTAGGGAGTATTTACATTGCTGAAAATGCTGCAGGCCACAAGGTGAACACTTGGATTGGGATCGTTGAATAGAAGTAACTGATAACATGAATGAGAAAAATCCGCCAATTGTAGTAAAAAGATCTATATCCAAATTTCATCAGGAAAAATTTGTTATCATGTTACTTCTCCTTGATAAGTCGCAGCATTTCTTATCAAACATATGACATTCCTTTTATCAATTTGATAAACTCAAGCCAAAGTTTTTTGTAGGGCCTCTAACCCATCAAATCACAACTGATTTTTTCACCAATCTATGGATAACGGAAGACATTTAGAAATTAAAGTGGCGGCGAAGCTTTGGTCCCCATATCTGGCTCTGGGAAGGAACCTATTGCTGTATAAAACATGCGAACCACTTTGGTTCCATTAAAAGATTCGAACCTTTTTTTCATTATTTTTCCAGTAAAAACTCAAGATTGTAAAGCAGTCCGTGAACTTAGTCGTTGTCTTGTTTCTCAAATTTGCACAAGTCACGAACTGAATTCACAGATAATTTCTTTCGAAAGTTCCTCTTCCCTAATTGTACTTGGAATTTATGTTAATATGGCGGATGTGTTTTCAGAATTAAATTTATGGAAATCATGGTGATGCTTTCTCTGGGCAATGCCTAGATATGCTTCTCTGCTAATTTCTGGGCTCAAGGATGTGTTTATAAGTCTTTGCATCACGGCTGCAGAGTGGCTCCTCTATGTCTCTGCCCATCCCCATTCTGGATGTGAAGCAATTTTTTGCCAGGTTTTTATGTCCTTGGATATGAGCCACAAGGAACAGCTGCTTCGGCCTTTTATTGAAACTTTTTCAGTGCTTTAGCTTACGACTTTTGGAGTTGACAGCCTGTGATATTAGTTCATGTATCCCTGGGTTCGGCCTTATTCGCAGCTTTTCTTTCCCTAATAAACTCTTACTTAAATGAATATGTGTCGGTAGTCGGATCATGAGATGGAATTTGGAAGAAGAAAAACAGGGACTTCTTAAGCACTGGGGAGAGTTATGTAGGTATCTTACAAATCCATTTGTTTGGTTTAGTGCACTGAAATAAATAATGAAGCAGGACACTATGTTCCACAACTTGCACACCTCATTGTTCAATCCAAAGTGAAGTTCAACCTCAAACCAATAGCTGTAAGTACAATTAAGTACACTGTTGGGACAACTCAGTCTGCCCAAAATTGCATTGTGGTTTTTTATATCTTTTTAATTTTTGTCCAGACCCAACATTGTGCCCACGCAAATCAATTCCCTACCCAAAATCAATTTTACATATAAGATGTGCAAAAATTTAGTAATTTGAATATTCTGGACAGCATTCTTATGAAGTTGGAATGTTAAAATATAGAGCCATAGATTATTGGTCTTCTTACTTACGCCTTTTTTGTTCATAATATTATTTCTGTTATTTTATGTATTGAAGCAATTATTGGCATATAGATTTTTTTTTTTTTGCAGATTTTGGTCCAAACAACCAGGAGGAAGGGTCATTTTTTTCCCTTCCATATTAAAAGACATGCAGTTGGGGATCTTTTGTCGATACCTTTATTTGTGTTGTTCTTTTAATTACAGCCATTGCTGGGAGATGCATAGCCACTGCAAAGTTTGCTCTGGACAACCATATAGTGTGAAAAGAAGGGAAATTCTCTCTAACGGATGATTTGGACCTTTAAGTTACCAGTTTTTTTATGATATGTGAAGTAGTTTCAATCTTCTTGGATTTTAGTGAAACTGAGCACGCTGCCCTGCATATGCTATGTAGAAATTAAGGGTACTCATCTTCCCACTATAGTACTACACATGGATTACTAATCTGAACCTAAAAATGATAATTCTTTCCTCCTTGTAGCCTATTTTCTGGTTTATCTCCTGCCAGGCACCTTGCCAGCGGACCATTTGCTCTTCTAACCTCAGCTCTAAGGCTTTATGTACGGTACGATTAGCTGGTTACTTTCTATACCTAACTTACTCGCTCAATTCCATTACCTGCTCTATTTCCGCAAAAAAATCCTGCAGAAAACCACTTAGCTTTCTCTTCTCCAAGTTGCTCCTATATATGGCTGAGCATGCAGCTCGAAGCTCGGATCTTTAGAAAGCTGATTAATTAGAGAACAACTGAGAACTAAAAAGGTCGAAAAAGGCTTTAAAATGTTGGTAAAAATGAAAATTAAACTGGAAGAGGCATCTTTTCAAGTACCTAGAGCAAGCTGATTATCTTATACATTGAACAGTACCTTAGTTCACATCTACCTTTAGAAACTATGTGGCACCATATCTTTAGATTATTTTTATATGTTTCAAAATCGGGTACCACCGGACCTTGTTCTTTTTGTTTTTAAATGGATCTAACTTGGTGCATATGCAAAAGTACATTCTGATCATAGATTTAAAGGCACTTTGTATATTTAAAGGTGCCTGTTGCTAAACTGCGATTACAATTGCTGCACCAGGCAGCTCTATATAACGCTCCAGCAAAAGACAGAGGTGTCTATGAGATTCAACATTAAGGATGCCCCCAACTTGACATCTGAATACTTGGCATAGACAGCACAATGAGTGTGCATAGGCAGTTCACAACCCACACAAGAAATGAATCCGAGACATGCGGTGCACCGATTGATCGTTTGCTTTCTCTAGCTTTGGGGTGACTTAGGCAATGCCTAGATATGCTTCTCTGCTATATTTCTGGGCTCAGGGGTGTATTTATAAGTCGCTGCATCACGACTGTAGAGTGGCTACTCCATGTTTCTGGGTGGTATCTTTAGCAAGAGTATAATTGTGTCATTTTGATGGGCTGCCCATGCCCATTCTGGATTTGAAGCAATTTTTCCCCAGTTTTTTATGTTCTTGGATATGAGCCACAAGGAACAGTTCCTTTGGCGTTTTATTGAAACTTTTTCAATGCTTTAGCGTAAGACTTTTGGAGTTGACAGCCTGTGATATTAGTTCATGTATCCCTAGGTTTGCCCTTATTGGCAGTTTTTCTTTCCCTAATAAATTCGCACTTACAATAAACACGAATATGTTTTGGGGCCATTACAAGTGACCTTTTAGCGGTAGAGGTTAGTCCTTAGGGAGCAGAAGTGCCTTTCCACTATATGTTTTCTTCTCTTCACTCTGGTTCGTGCCTTCTTTTGTCAACTAATATCACTGATATTTTCATCTGAACTGATTAGGATATGCTTGCAACACCTTTTGAAATCGTTGCACTTTTCCTAATGATTCCTAATGTCAATCGTAAGAACCAAAAGCAATCAGAAATTCCTCTGCTAGCACTGGCAAAGACAATAAGCAATTTGGAACATAATCGAGACACATGTGACGTGCTCAGAATGTGCAAAGTAACATAGTGTGCAATTGCAAATTTTCAAACACCTTGCATGCAATGGTAAAAGGGTAAGACATCATGAAGGCCTGATTAAGATTAATGGAGGGAAGACAAGTAGAGAGAAGTGGAGATGGTAATGAAACCCGAATTGCTGTTCGCACACATGAAATTAGTGAAGTGGAAGTGCATCACAAGTATGAATACATGTAATTCATGTTCACATGCTTTGCTAATTGAGGGACTGGCCCTGGTGGTAAAGGAATGCATTTGTGAGTTGCAAAAGACTTATATGCAAACATCCGCACACAAATTCAGACAGAGTGAAGTGGGGCAATGGTATTCTCCAAATGAAATCGAGGGACTGGCCCTGGTGGTAGAGGAATGCATTTGTTAGTTGCAAAAGACGCATATGCAAACATCCGCACACAAATTCAGACAGAGTGAAGTGGGGCAATGGTTTTCTCCAAATGTTTTTTGACGGTTGTAGCATCAAATTGAGTCAATTGCCAGGTTGATGGCCGAATGTATTCTGAGGAGAATCAAACCAGAGAATATAGTGTTGTGCAATTATGGTAATGCGAAAGCTGACCTTCAAAAGTAGTATTGCAGGAGGAACTTCGAAGCAGAGGTAGCAGGAGTAATTTGTTGTTACATTCGCCGTTTAACGCAATCCAAGATCTTCTGTGAAGATGGTTCTTCGACGGCAGTGTGTCAGTGAGGCAAAGGCAGGATGTCTTTGTTGACGCGAAGGCAGTGTCTGTAAGGAGGGAGAGACGTTGGCATAGAAGAAGCATCGTTCGTTTTAAAATTTGGCGCCGCTTCAAAGTCCCGTAAGCGGTTGGCAGGAGGCGCTCCCCTTTTTTTTTTGGGGGAAAAGGCAGGTAGTTGGTAATATGGAGGATTCAGAGGGCTTTTTTGTGATAAAAATGTGTAGAAACATATTTAAAGACATCACTCTTTTAGGATAGAGAGATTTGGTTCCTCTAGGATATGCATGCATAACTTTCTATTATTGATGGCAAAATACTTTCACGTGTTGCATGCTTTGTTTGGTCAATTTCAGAGCTTTTTTTTAGAAGAAAAAAAAACAAAGAAAGCTTGTGCTAATTTCCTCTATACATGGTCTTCCTTCATAATTAATAAAATGACCCTAATGTCATTGTTGTATTTCCATAGGAAATAACTAATTTGGAGACCTCGCGTAGCTAGTTAAAAAAGAGATATAAGGATGATGATTCATGTTTAGCTTCCTTTGATGAAAATGGTTAAATATGTATTTGGAAATCTTAGAAGTAGTAACGTCACTGCTTCCTTTGAAAAGTGGCAAGACAGTTGATCGTTAACTAACCATGTTTTTGGGGTTGAACGATATTTTGTTTCCTACCAAAGAATGATCACATAATTGTGATACTTAGATAAGGCGCGAAATTGATGTTCTCAGTGAAAATGTTTTGTGGCTGTGGGGAATGTTTTGAAAGGGAACTCTTTTGTTAAGTGTTTGCCTCCAAAAGAAATTTACCTTTGCTCAGTGTTCGTAGCTTCTTTTACTTGCATGAGATGTCTGTGTTCATTTCATACATCTGTTTTGACATATATTGATTTATATGCGTATACTTTGTAGAAGCTAATGTCTGCGTATATTTAGTCATTAACAGTTAATAAGGAAGTCAACATGCTTAAAGTATGCTTTATTCAGAGCATTATTGTCTTCTCTTTAAATTAGCATGATGGTGCTGGAGACAGAAGGACAGTCCGGTTCTACACTAGATCTCTTGTTATCAATTTGCTACATATGGTTTACTTGAGGAAGTAAGCTTGGGAAGAAAACAGTTCCGTACCATGCTGGCAAATTGTAGGAACAAGTGAAATAAGTGCGTAAAAGACACACAATTAGGTGATTTGAAAGAAAACGATTTATTTTGCTTAGCCTCTTATCCGTCATATGTAATTATATTATTCTGACTGGACTAGTTTTCTATGTACATTTAAGAAATGACCCGATTTATTTGTGCAAATAAAGTTTTCAAGTGAGTTTATACTCACGTATCAAAGCTTATGGTTAACAAGACTTTCAAAAATCAAGGCACAAACTTCTTAAGAAAAAAGAAAAAAGTCATGTAATTCTTCCATGCGCCATGAGAAGAAGGGGATTTCACACTTGCGATATTTTTAGGCTAATTGGCTTTTACAAATATTATTATTGGATGCTGTGTAATGACTCGCAGCAGGTGGAAGACTATTGGCATCAAAGGAAGAGTAGATCTATTGATCACGTCAGTATGACTCCGAGGAGTGAGACTACTGACTACAAGTGTGAGGTAATTAATAGCATCGCTTGTTGATTGACCACTGTGATTGTGGAACTCGTGCAAGCTTTTGGATTGACCATGTTTACATGGTTTGTCCTTTATTTTATGGAGCATCTCGTTGTCTCCACGAACTTTTATGGACATGATCAAATAAGGGAACATAAATGTTGCCTTGGAAGTAATATACAGGATTGGTGATTCCATGTGAAATTGTAAAGAAATGCCACCTGCAATCAGACCTTTGTTAAAAATTTGTGTGTGAAATATATCAAAGTCCAGCTAGAGGCAAAGGTTTGATGTACATCGAGGGGGATAGGACTTAAGCCCAAAAATGTAATAAATCACCTATAAGGATACAACCTTTTAGGGACTGGAGATTCCAAGAACTAGGCAAAGAGCCCAACGAATTATAGAGTGACTTGTGATTATACATGTGCTATTCTTGTCTCATGACATATTGTCCCTCCCTATGGTGTAAGTACATGTTCTCGTAACGATATTGGAAGGTTGAGATTATCTATTATAGAACTCATTAAGAGATTATCTATAATCTCTTAATGAGTTCTATAACCCATACAGGTGGGATGTATTAGTTACGAGAGCATCCTTGATAGATTCACCTCTACGAGCGTGGAAGTGGGGCCGCTTCCTATGAGAACTCGGGTTAATTCTCTAGAGCGCTCATGAAAACTGGGATAAAGTACAAGGCTGTAACGTGCTGGCTTAAGAAGCTTGGTTTAGAACACCTGGAATATCATGTGTGTGATGCGATTCCACGTGCCCTTAAGTAGTCATCGTTTCAAGGCTGCGCCACTTTGACTCTAGTACGGGAATTGCTGAAACGCTAAGTGAAGGTTTCAAGGCAGTGCCACTTTCATGATGCTTGATATTCTATCTTTGCCCAACTTTGCATTAATATTACTATGATTTTATTTTTATTAAAATAAGTGGGGGATTGATAGATTATTTTAATAAAAATAATTTTTAGGTTAAGGATTTATTGTGGGTGTTACAAAATATTTATTTTTCTCATAAAATACTATTAATTTTCTTATTGAAGATGGGAAGTAATTAGCTATTAACTATCATTACTCTAGCTGTTAGAAGGCATGGCATGGTTCTTATGATAGCCAACGGATGGATTAAAGGCCAATTATTGAGAGAATAATGGCTTTTATCCTGGTAGTCATGATATTGCCTCTAACCGTAACATATGGTTATATACATACATATTTTCAGAAGGTGGTCTCTCAATTTGACTGATGCTTTTTGCACAAGATTGCTTGAGTTCTAAAATGGCCAGAAGCCCTCTTCATCTATAAATATTTTACAATACAAATGAGGGTTTTGTGAAAAGTACTTTTAGGTCAAACACTCCTTCATTGCCACGTCAGAATAACTATGTTTTTAGTTTGTCCTAGTAATGCACATTTGGGCAAAGAGGGGTGTTGTATGAAGCTTCATCTTCTCTAGTAGTGCAAACATAAAGAAGACACAACAGTTGGGTTGTTGTATCCTGGAGGTGGCGTGCTGAAACCTATTGCACCAATATACTTCGTAGGGGCGCGAATCGTCTTAAAGAGAACGACCTAGTATACTTGTTTCTAGGGTGTTCAAGGTGATCCTTCGAATCCTTGGTGGTACCTCGCATGGTAAGAACAACACCGCGTTTTTAAGAGGATTAAGGTAAATGTGTTTCTTATACTCACAACTAAGAGGTAAACATGTTCTTATGCTTTTATTTAATTAACAATTTTTTATATGAGCTTGCATAGATATTGTATTCATTTTTGGAAATGATTTCCAACAAGAACCCCCTTGACAATCCTCGGAGGTGAACCACAGCGAGGAGGCACTCGTACACGATTAAGTTTGTGTTCAATGCCTCGGGGCCCCATAGGATTATCACTTACTGTTCTTCATCTCACCTGGACCTTAAAAGAACCCTTAACCCATTATCAGAAAACCTTGGGCTGTAAAGAAAAAGGGCAAGTAGGCCAACACGATGGTCTTCGCTTCCATTTTTTGTCTTCAAGCTGTCTGAAGATAGACTAATTGTTTCCCGGCACTTGAACTTGTTTTATTTGATGCACACTCACTTTAACAGGATTGAGTAACAAGCCAAGGCAAGACGGATGGCTTGCCACACTTCTTTCAAGAAGAAAGTCCCCCTCATGGTTATGAGCAGAATCTTAGGGGTATACATCCTAATAATCAAAATAACTAGGATAAGATAAGCAGACACCGTTAAAGGACGACCGGAAAAGAAGCTTCACCCAAAATTCTTCAAGTTAACTACCTTGTGACTGAGAGTATTTGTTGTGCACGTCAAGGTAATAATGGATTTTGGTGTTTGACTAGGGGTCATGCCAGTAAAACATGTCGGCAAGGTTGGTGTTGGGTGGTGGCCCTATTAGTGGTTTGGTGGTCGGTTGTGGCGGATCGGGCAAACCCAAGGGAGCCATATGAGGGCGGCGTAGTTGGTTACCGGTAAATTGACATAATTAAGGGTTCCAAATTTGAAGAAATCGAGTAATACCTGCAGAGTTTGGGGATTGAATCCGAACATAACTTGAACAGAGAAATTACATCTTCTATGTGTAAACCAATGGAGCCACTAACAGAAGGTAGGAGGATAAGGTCGTCCGATGGTGCATCATGATCAATGATGCAGGGAGACGCCAAATCTGATGACATTATCAAGTGTTAGCATATTTGCTTCTTCATCCATGCTTTGACAGGATTAATCCGGTTACATAGTGGTGGTTAGTTAGGGTGATGGGTGGCGTTTGCCTGGTGACTATGGTGGGTATAGTAAAAGAGCAAGAGACTTTCAGAATCTACTCGTGCGCAGTGATGATAGAGTCGGCTAGTGGTAGGGTGGTAAAGTGGTGCTTGTGTTTTTTATTTTTCTATTTAATTGTTAACTTAATATTGAATTCATCGTGGTGGTATTAGCTTTTATTCGAGCTTTCTATATTAAAACTGAAACCATATGACACCATGTTCAACTTAAGTTTTAGGGTTAATTATAGCCATGTCCTAGAGGTTAGGGTGATATTACAATCAAGCACACTAAGTTTCAAAATATAACAAACCGTGATAAAAAAAAACTTTAAAAAATGTATCAGTTGTGTCCTACCGTCATTCATCCGTTAAAAGGTCGTACATTTATGCCGATGTCGTACAGCCGTGTCCTACATTATTGATCCGTTAAAAAGTCGTACATTTGTGTATTTCTAAAATGCCAACGCTAGCCTTGATATACATCATGTAATTAAAACCCTAATTTCCAAATTAGGGTTTCAAAAGCTTAATTTCCAACTTTTCTCATTCTCTAAGTCCTCCCCTACCCAGCCGCCGCCCCTCCCTCTCCCCACGTCGTCGCTGCCCTCCCTTCCCCATTCCGCTGCCGCCCTTTTCCTTCCCCCCAACCCTGCTCCCCAGCCCTCCCTTCCCTCACCCCACTGTCGGCCGCCACAACCATCAATCCATGCCACTGCAGCCCACCGGTGCACAGAGAGCCACATACGTGGCCACCACCCCATCTCACAGTCAAATCCTAGAGCTACCGCTGCCCACGCCACAGTCGCCCCTCGGTCCCCCAACCCTGTTGTACCATTGATTCTCTAGTTTCAAATTTGTTTAATTGGGTTGTAACAGTGGCTTGCGACGGTAGCTTGAGGTGGTAGATCGCGGTAGTGGGTCATTGTGATAGGTGGTGTTGGGGTATGACAGTGGTGCGCTTGTGGTGTTGTATACGATGGTGGTGCGATTGGTGCAATGCAATGGGGGCTGCACAGTAGCTCACGGCGGCACATCACAAGAGTGGCTGACGGCGGCTTTTCGAGGCAGTGGCTCGCGGTGGGGCTGGGTGGTCAAGCGAACAACAAATCAATTGAGTAAATCTATGTTAATTAGATGGTGGTGCTATTGTGACGATGGCAACACGTTGGAGGTCATGCGACGGTGGTAGTTGCATGAAGACAAAAGGAGGAGAGATTGATGGGTGGTATGTCAAAATTTTACTTTCAAAGTCAGGGGCAATCAGGTCTTTTTGTCAAAACTATTATGAATTTTCGTATTCCATTTGGTTAACGGATATAAGTGTAATTTGTCCAAACTAATGGACATGTTTGTAATTTTACCCTAATCTAAGGGAAATGGCTGTAGTTAACTCTAAGTTTTAAAACTAAGACTGGGTGTAGTAAAAACAAATCTCAGTCGTTCAACACGTAATTAATCCTAAGAATGTATTTGGAACCATGAAACTAAAGGGATTTCACTTCAAATACTCAATTTTTGTTGTTTGGAAAATTAAAAAAAAAAAAAGAGTTGATTGGATTTCATGTGATTTGACTGGATTTGTTTCTATAGCGTGAAACACGATGAAAAATGGTCAGATTTCATAGGATTTAGATTTACTTGAATTAAAAGTAATTATTTATCTATTTTATCCTTTTTGAATCTCTTCAATAATGAACCCACCACCACCACCACCATCGCCGCCACCACTACTGCCAGCACTGCCGCCGCCGCCGGCACTACTGCCAGCACTGCCGCCGCCGCCACCACCACCACCGTCGCCATCACTACTGCCACTGTCACCACCGTCGCCACCACTACTGCCACCGGTGTCAGTATTGGCATCACTTGACCACCATGGTGGATACACCTCAATACCACCACAATCACCATCATTACCATCAGTTGACCACCCCACCACTTCCACAGCCGATACCGCTACCCTATGTGGTGTCGTCACTGCCACCACCATCATGTGGTGGCACTAGCACACTTGTAACCACTTATCGTAGTTCATTTTTTATCGTGAATCAAGCATATAATTGTCTAAAAATTTATTACTTTTTCATTTCCTTTGTTATCGAAACACAAAATAGGAATTATATGATTTGAATTCCCTTTCATTTCAAACAAAAAAAGGTAAATTGAATTTCAAATCTAATTCCAAATTTAAAATTAAAATCTTAAAAGAATTGATTCTAAATAGATTCTAACTTAAAGTGCTATTGACCTTATGGTAGAGAACATATATATTGTATATCTTATCTTACATCTTATCTTATCTTACATATATTAAAAGGGACAGTTTTCCTAACATTTTATCTTCCAAAACTGTGCCAACATTTTATCTTCCAAAATTCTCCCTTATTTTCAGTCAAAACTTCAACAATGCCATGCTTTCATTTCTCTGCTCTTTAGGAGAAGGTAACACGTGCAGTTCTTTTAACAGCAAATGCTTTGGTTACAACCAAAGTTGCTCTTGCTTATCTTCTGTTTTGCTTTATCTTTTTTTCTTTTTCTCCCAGATTTTCTTTTCTGTACAAAAGAACTATTGAGGCTACACTTTCTATAATTGAATTGGAAGACACTCCACCTATGGTAACGTTCTCTCTCTTAGTCTTCTGATACAGATTTTTATCTCAGTTCTTTTCTCCTAGATTCGTCTTTATTATAAGAACTTCTGCTCTTCACACTTTCTGTTCCTGTGTGGGAGTGGGTGGGTGTAGCGGGGTGTGTGTGGGGGGTGGGGGGTGAGTGGGTGTGTGGGAGGGTGTAGCGGTGTCTGTGTGTGCTCAACAAAAATGATAAGAGTCAGTGGAGAACCCAGCATTAGAGCATGTACTCATAGAACTCCTCTCTAGCTAATTTGTTGTGCCTTTGACTGTCTATCCATATATTTTGGGCCAAAATATATGTCACATTCAACGGATGCTAAATTGGCGCATAATCCAGTTTCCTATGTAAAGGCACCACTGCTTTGTAACACCCCCAATTTATTTTTGAAACGTTAATGCCAAATACACAAGGATCGGATAAAATCCTATAATTATCGAAAGTCTCCCAAATGGTAAATCAGAGCATATACTAATAATTCTCAAGATACATCAATATCTGACATAGGGGTCCAAAGCTTTCATACGATCCAAATATTTCTCCAACACGGAGTTTCCAAACAAAACCTAAGTAATACTAACTTGTCTTAGATGTTACACTTAAATGTCAATACTAACTCTGAAATAAGGCAGCTAACCCTTGGTCACATAGCTAGCCCTTCAAATCCAAAATCCCACCTACTAATCACCTGAAAGCAAAAACAATAAGGGAATGAGCCAAATGCCTAGTAAGGTCGCTCAAAGGACCAATCAGTCGGAAACAAAAACATCTGAAAAACGAAAATTTGAAAGTACAAATTTTTTTCAACAGAACGGATAATCAAACAAGATTTTGAATGTCAAAACATATCTGAATACACAGATAGACACAAAAGTTTCAACAGAATAGACATCAAACCAAATTTCAAATGTCAAATTATATCTGAAAGACAATATTTCAAAGGCAGACCAGTTTCGACTGAACAGAGGTCAGACCAAATATCAAATGCCAAAATATATCTGAGTACGAAGACAGACACTAGAGAGCCATTCAGAAAGTGGTCACATATGTCATCACTGACATATGAGGCTAGTTCAAAAAGTAAGATCGCGATCTCTAGCTCAACTCCCCTGAGCTAGCCCACATTTCAATCCACGTGGGTAAGTCGGAAATAAGTCACATACACTGTGACATGGCTTATAAAGTTACCAAAACAAAAATCTCCCCATTATCAAATATCGGACATGTCAAACAATAGCCAAAGTTTACGAAATAACGATAACCATTAATCACTGAAACCACGATATCAATATGGAAAATTTTGAGGTCAGACAAATTCCAACGAAAATCGAATTCCACAAGTCATAGTATTGAAAAACATATTACCCATAATGAAGCTCAAAACAAAAGGAAAAGAAGAATCGCTTAACTCCATTTGAAGAAGTCCGGATTTTAAAAAGGAACTAAGGACTTACATAAGCGATTGATCCATCACTGATTCGAATTTCAAAAGCAAACCCTTACCTTAATCAAGCTTTTGAGAAATACAAATTCTTAAGCTTCATCTTTGAACTCACGAGCTTCCCAAGCCTTCTCCTATCTCTCTTTCTCTCTCTCGCAAGGGAAAAAGGGAAACAGAGAACCCTTAAAAGGTTGGAAAGGTAACAAGACAACTATTTATATGAAACATAAATTTAAGCTTTCATTCGACCAAAAAAAATATAGTTTTCATTCGACCGAATCTGACAGCGATAAAAATGGTTTCTTCAAAACTTTTTTTTCATTCAACTAAAAAGTACTTTTCATTCGACCGAAAAGTTTTCATTCAACCAAAAAGTGATTTTCATTCAACCAAAAAGTTTTCATTCAAAAAGTACTTTTCAGTCGACCGAAAAGTACTTTTCATTCGATCGAAAAGTTTTCATTCTACCAAAAAGTACTTTTCATTCGAATGAAAACTTCAGTCCTTGCTTTTCTCAAATTAAATACTTTTCATTCGAAGTAAAACCTTTTTTTCATTCGATTGAATCTTTCTGTAACTCCAAAACATCAATACCTTTCAAGTTTGATTCGAATGAATCCACGATTCATTCGATCGAAAATTTCAGAAATATTCTCAACCATTTTCTTAATATTGACAAAAAGATCAAAAACTCATTTTAAAATATTTTTCGCCCGAAACAAAATACTTTTCATTCGACTCAATTCTTCATAAATGATTTGATCGTTTCCTTCTACTGGTGAAAACTTAATATCACAAATAAACATGACAATCGACCATAGGTTCAAAGACGAACATATCTTTAAAAATCAAAAGATAGAAAATAAATTCTCGTATATAAAATGAAAGATGGCATAAGAACCCTTTCTTTAAGGTACCGAATATATATAAAGCTAAAAATTCGTCTCTACAAGGAGTCCAAGAAAGTTCTTTAAGGTCTAATACTTAATCCAAAATCGGTATAATTTTTAAATTATTACCTACGCAAGTGGCCAAAAATCCGGGGCATTACAGCTTTGTGCAGCAATTCCACCTTCAAAGAAAATTTATAGAGCATGGTCATTGAGTAAAAGCATCATCCTGGGAAGTTCAAAGCTTAACATCACCTTCTTGTGAGGATGCAGATACAGACCATGACCTTCTAGTCTGAGGATAAAAATGTATGAAATGAAGTCTCAAAGATGAAATTAAAGATGTCATGCATGGATAACTTTAATACAATCGAAGATAGGAAAAAGAAAAATTAATTTGAGCTCACTAGAGTTGCAATTATTAGATGAGATGAAAGGAAAAGTTTAATTCAGAAATGGTTGCGACCATACTGTCCGTTCTTCTGTTCTTGTCCTAGCCGAGATCCCTTTCTTCTTAGTGTTTGCAGGTTGAGTAGTCATGAATTCCAAGGATTTAAACTTGTTCACAAACTCAATATTTGATAAGAAGTAAGTGGAGAACCCCCAATCTGCTAATTGCTCACAAAACTCCTTTCTTGCTGATTTGTTGCACCTTCATTGCCTGTCCAAATATTTTGAGCCAAAAATCTGGGTCAGACTCAGGGATGCTAAAGTAGCGCATAATCCAGTTAATTCTTGCTCAACTTTGGTCGCCTACTTCTAACCTCTGCTTTGGTAACAGGAAAAGGTTTCCAAAGATCGTTCAAATATGTACCTTTTAGTACCTATAGATTTACTTGCGAATACTACATTATCTACGGAAAATGGTTGAAAGGCATATGGAGAGGTTCAAAGAAATTAAAGGAACATAACTACAGTTATAGAACAAGTTCATATAACCCTGACAGGCTCGAACAAAAATTCCCCAGGAAAGCTGTGTACCTAAAATAAGGAAAATCTAAGAAGTAAGAACGCTATAGTAACTAAATAATTAAAGCATAATAACAGGAATCAAAACGCAATAGCACAAATTGAGGAAACCGACCTGCCTCATTTTAGTATCGTTGTACACAAACTGAAAATCAAGTAAGGGGAATTAAAACTGAGTAGCATAAATTAAGGAGATTAAAGATAGAATATTTTATAGCAAAAACTAAGAAAAAGTCTAGGAAGGAAGAAAAAAAGAGAACTAACCAAAAAAGAGTAGCCTTTATTTAGCAAGAAGTAGCAACAGATACCAAGAAAAGCATAGAGAAATGTAGTACGAAAGAGAATGACATCAGAAAGGAGGAAAGAATAAGAGAAGATAAAGAAGAAGAAAGATAAGGAAGAAAACCCTCCTGTTACCAAAGCAGATGATGGTGTCCAAGATACCATACACGTGTAGTGATGTGAACAATTGGAATGTCAGTCGTGGCATTCTTTAGATTTTGAATGAAACGAAGGGCCATTTTGGGACAATACTATCTTCTACTTTTTGTTGCTAGTGCAAAACAGATTCTTATTGATGTTTTTATCTTCTTGTAATTTCTACTTCAAGCATATTTTCAAGGCCAGTTGCTCCTCATCTTGTTCTACATAGAAAAAAGGTAAGCCTTCACTTCAACTTTAAAGTTTCACAGTATGAAGTGTTATAACTCATTCATCACTTGTGTACGTCTTATGTAACATGTCCACGTCACATTGTACATATTATTGTCTATTGATTTGATATTATGTTAGTAACTTATGACTGGTACTTTCCAAAAATAAGCTAAGAAGAATGTTCAGCTTGTCAAGACGCTTGTATCTACTGAATCACAATGCAAGCCGAAAGGAATAGAGACGTTAATATTTGCTCGTCCAAAGGCAAAGGTGTTGACAAGCTTTATTACGTCAATACGATAATAGTATTACACTGGTACTTTTAACCTTTACATCTCTAACATTATCTGAATTTCTACATATAGAAAAACAACTTCAGCTTCGAAGAAAATATCAGAGAAATTATTATGCAAACATGAGTTCTGATAAGAAAGTCCCCCTGCTTCAACGTAAAAGGGAATATTACCATCTCCAAAGGGCTCATCCTCACAATATCCTGTTATCGGTACTGCTTCTCAGAAGTTCGTCCTACCCAAAGAAGTCATAGGCTGCGTTATATATTTATTTCAGGTATTTACTCATGTAAATAGGTACACAAAATTCTTAATTCTACGAATTGAACAAATATAGGAGACAGGTGTTCAGTAGTATTCCCTAATTCAACACCATTTCCAAGCCATATATCAGAGGAAAACTCTATCTAGCACAAAATTTTAATAGCTCTTCCTCTATGTGTTGGTATGTTCACTTGTTTCTTTAAAGTTGCAGCTCTTTCAGATTCCGTTACTCTCCGTAATTCTTGTGATATACCTGAATAGATATTCAAACGCTTCCATGTTCTCTACTATTTTCCCCCTTAATGTCACCTTCAATAGCCAATTACGACAACACAGGTGGCATGTTGGACACTTGTGCTATCGCAAATACATCAGCTAAATGCAGTAAGCTAATCTCTTCTTCAATATCTGTTAAGAGATTGTTATGTAATTCTTCTAATGTATCTTAAATTTATAACTACAATAGGGCGCCCTAGAAAGGAGCGACAATGTCCTACCCATGGTATACCAAGTTTGGCCTCTTCAGTTCTATCACCTCCAACCTATTGTAACATTGCAGTGTTAAGCTTTTCGTCCATGAAGCCCTTGGTTTATGTTGTTGTAATGGAGAGGTCAAGCTTGCTATAAATTCCCCCATCCACCTCTTATGACCCTGATGTTATATACTACTAAAGAAGGTATGCATTTCCATCGATATATACGAGCATATAATAATATGTTCGCTTTCACATCACTTGGTGTAAATGTTGATTCCAACATCATAAGAAACCACAAAGGTCACTATACATTTAGAGTTCAACGGCAGTTGTACCATCATATTGGTGATTTAACTCCAACCGCAGATGGCCCGCGGTATTTACAAATTTATTTCTCTGATACAGAACATGAGGTCAGTCACCATCTTCGGAACTCTACAGAACTCTGAGTTGATATTGTAGAGGCCATCATCCATATTCTACTTATAAACCCATATGCCTCATTTTTTCGGATGATAAAAGATAAGACTGTTGATGCAAGCAGCCAAATAATTATCCATAATGATCCAATAGTGGATCAAAGAATACTCAATGCACTTACAACATCATAGGTTGCTGCAATTTGGATTGAAGAAGGACAGGCAAACACATCTACATATCGTGATGTTGTTGTATATGGCAAATCAAGCGGTACCCATGAAATAAAAGCACTATTACGGTTGTTATGGCCCTTTACAATACCCTTTGTTGTTTCTATTTGGTGAAAGCGGGTGGCATTAAAGTATTCCTTGCTTCACAAAAGGATTACAACAACCTAAGGCTAATCGTAGCCACTATGCACCTTATTGTTCTCCACAAAATGCAGCCAAAGTCATACGAGTAGAAAATGATGGTAATCACCGGTTCTAATTCTGGTACATATTTTAATCTAATGTGTTTGCTTAATATGCACTAACACACAAACACATAACTATGTCAATTTAGGTGCTCGTAATTATAGCTTATGTTGCTACTATCTACTCGAATCTATTATAATTATTCCCAATATGCTTACACATGCATACATAGATGTAGATATTTATGTGCATCTACACAGAGATAAAGAAAGGAAAAAAAATAAAGTTATATATTTGATATACGTACCAAAAAAACTCTAGCTTTTGTTATTATTTCTTTATTCATTTCAGCTTTATTTACAACAAAGAAATCTCGACCATGTGTTTCATGCTGTGAGTACTATTGCCACCTTGTACAAATTTGAAAGAATCAAACATCGCTGCTCTTACATGCTGGACGACTATTTCAACAATATATCATCGACATGTACATCAAGATTGAAAGCACACGACTCGACTTCTTTCGAGTAAACCAAAAACTTATTCGTTCTGATTTATATCAAGGTATTGTTGATTGTGTCACATCCGGTAAAACACATATTTCTAATGTCGGTAAGAGGGTGATGTTACTTGCATCCTTATTTGATAGACCTAGAGATATGAGGAAAAGGTACCTAGATGCTATGGCTTTAGTACAAAAGTATGGTAAACCTGATATTTTCCTAACAATGAGGTGCAACCCAAGTTGGCCTAAAATTCAAGAGAAACTATACTCGGGGCAAGATGCCTCTGATAGACCTGACTTAGTTGCACAAATATTTCATTCTAAACTGATTCAAGTGAAGAACAAAATTGTCAGAAAGGAAATATTTGGTCCTGTTGCTGCATTTGTTTACGTCATAGAATTTTAGAAAAGAGGCCTTTCTCATGCACATTTCTTAGTTATTTTGAAGTATGGATATAAGATACACAACTCAAACGATTTTGACGAATTCGTAAGTGCTGAAATTCCAAATAAAGATGAAAATTCACATCTTTACAATACTGTGATCAACCATATGATGCATGGATCGTGTGGTGTTCTGGAACCTGATAACATATGCATGAACATAGGCTACTGCAAAAATAAATATCCTCGGCCTTTTTCTGAATGTACTGCATGTGGTTACAACTCTTATCCTATATATTGAAGAAGAAATAACGGAAGAAGCTTATATCTTCATAAGGCGACATTGCACAATGTCTGGGTTGTCCCTTACAATCTGTACTTACTTGCTAAATTTAATTTCCACATCAATGTAGAGATTTGTTCTTCTATAAAAGCCGTCAAGTACTTGTACAAGTAAATATACAAAGGTCATGCCCGTGTCTTATTCCAAGTAGTCAGTGAAGAAACAAATGTTTCGATTGACGAAATCAGCCGGTTCCAAAGTGCTAGATGGGTATCTCCCCAGAATCAACTTGGCGAATTTTTGGGTTCCCGCTAAATGACATTGCACCATCTGTTGTGGGTCTGCAACTTTATCTGCCTAACCTACAGTCAGTAGTCGTTCACGCAACAAATGATCTTGCTTATTTAGCTTCAGAGGATAGAACTTCATGTACAGTGTTAACTGAATTTTTTAAGATTAATCAGTTGAACAATGATGGCCCTAAGTACTTGTATTTTGAATTTCCTGAACACTATGCGTGGAATTATGGGTATCGAACCAAGACATCAATGTTTCTCAGTTGGTCGCATAGTATGTGCGAATCCAGCAGAAGGTGAACGCTACTATTTGTGCCTACTTCTCCTTCATGTCAGAGATCCTACTTTATTCAACAGAGTACTAGGAGGGGACAATATCGAACAGCTGCACAGGCATATAGATTACTAGAGGGAGACAATGCTATTGAAGAATGCCTTCAAGAGTCGTCTAGTTTTCAAATGTCCTCTGCACTACGCCGGCTCTTTGCAACACTTCTTGTACATTGTGAGGTCCGCAATCCAAGACTCTTATGGGAGAAGTTTTCTAGTCTGTTATCTGAGGATTTTCAGCGCACTTATGGCTTAAATGAGAAACTTGTTCATTTCAAAACAATCACAGACATAGCACAAGTTATTGAGTTAATGGGAAAACCGGGCTGACTTTGATTTGCCTATTGTGTCCTATGAAGATATTCAATTGTGCAAGTGAGTAAAAGAAATTGAAGAGGAACTAAACATTCATGTTTCTCCAGAGGACATAGTTGAGGTACCTAAGCTGAATACATGCCAAATGAAAGCGTACAAGATCATTATGCAACATGTTCGTGACCAAAAGGTTGTTGCCTTCTTCATTGATGGACCCGGTGGAACAGGTAAGACGTACTTGTATAAAGCTCTATTAGTTACTGTTCGGTCTGAAGGATTCATCGCTTTAGCCACTGCATCCTCTAGGATTACTGCATCCAACTTACCCGGTGCTAGAACGACATACTCACATTTCCCTATCGAGAATAAAGAAATCCTATCTTGCAATGTCGGCAAACAAACAGCAACAACAACTCTTCTTAAAGAGGCACGTCTTATAATTTGGGATGAAGCATCTATGGCAAGACGACAAAATGTTGAGGCAGTTGAAGCCATGCTACAAGATATTTGTATCGATGGCATCTCATTCAGAGGAAAAGTGATGGTCTTTGGAGGTGATTTTCGACAGGTACTCCATGTTACACCTAAAGCAAAATATGAAGAAGCCATTTGTAACAGCCTGCTCATGTCTACTATGTGACCAATGTTCACAAAGCTACACTTAATTGAAAATATGCGTGCATTTCATGATCCTAACTTCTCTGAATTCCTTCTGCACATTGGCGATGGGACACATCCATACACCGATGGTGAAAATGTTGTGATTCCTAGAGAAATGGTTATTCCTTATAACCAAATCTATTCCTAAACTAATCAGCAACATTTACCCGGACTTGAAAAGCCAACCATTCGACATGACAGCAATGACAAGCAAGGCGATCTTTACTCCAAAGCATGACTTTGTTGATGAGATCAACAATGAGATAAATTCATGAATATCTGGCGATATTTACAAATATAACATCTTTGATCTTGCCATTGATGACAATCATCAAAACTACCAAGAAGAATTTTTAAATACATTAAAACCAAACGGGATATCTCCTCACTGCATATCCTTCAAAGAAAATTGACCTCTTATGTTGTTGCGCAACCTAGATCCCTCTTTTGGCTTATGTAATGGAACTCGACTTGTTTTCAAGGGATTCAAACCTAATGTAATTCTTAAAGAAATATCTTCAGGACATCACAAAGGTAACAACATGTTCATTCCGAGAATCCCTTTGTGTCTGCCCTCTACTGAAAACTATATGTTCCAATTTGAGAGAAAACAGTTCCCTCTACGCTTAAGTTTTGTGATGACGATAAACAAAGCACAAGGGCAGACATTAGACAAAGTTGGCATCTACTTACCTGAACCCGTATGCTCTCATGGCCAGCTATATGTAGCAGTCTCTAGAGCAAAGCATGCCGCTGATATCAAAATGGTTATAAAACCCCCATTAAACCACGAAAGTCCGTATAATGAAACTCGAAATGTGGTCTCCAGGGAACTTTTAGCACTAACACAAGTGCTAACACAGCTACTGACAAATAAATTTGCCCGTGAATGTCTACTATTTTTATTACTTATGCACCCATCTTATTTGCTGCATAGTTAGCCCAATAACATATTAAGATGCAAACTTATTCCTTCTAAGTGAAATCACTTTGTGGGTACACTGTGACCTCAACTTCAATAGCTAGTGAGCAGAACACAAAAGCTTATGTTAGTCTCACATAATGGGTACTTTATAATCTCCTTCCTTTTTTTTACTTCATTTATCTTCTCAACATTGAAATCTTTTTGCTTAATAATTCTGAACATCAATTTTAAGTTCATAAATAAATAGAAAGTACTTAAACAAATAGATGCATTCTGAATTTGGGAAAGTAATGTTTTAATTCTTCTCACTTATGATACTAAATGCTTCTCCTTTGGCGAAATCACTTCTTTAACCGTAGTGTACTATAGTAGCTGTAGCTTAATGCTCTTATTAAACACATTGCTCTATAAGAGCGACTTAAAATTAATAACAAAAATATTAAAAATCTAAGTATATCTGCTTAAAAGCCTAATCAATGAAGTACAACTATGACCTTGCCTTGCTTTCATAACTCAAACACCTATGAGGACTAAAATTTTTTTTACCTCTAACCAAGTTCTTATCAAACCACTCCGCAAGTGGTTCAACCAGCGTCACATATAAATGCCAAAAGGTGGCATTGTCATCTTCTCTAGATGAACAACCAATAACTATGACAGAATGGACATTGTCGACTTCAAACAACAAGTATAACTATTCTTTATTTCAATTACTTACTTTTCATTCTTTGCACCAGTTTCTTCTTCTTCTTCTTCTCCTTCTTCTCCTTCTCTATTTCTTACTTACTTCGGTCAGCTTGTTAACATTGACATTTTAATTCGTCAACAATCCCAAAATCAGCATGCTTATATTGTAAATATGCAATTATATACCACATTTTCATTCAAATTATAGTCAAACAGTGACTTGATAGTAACTTATTTGCAAACGAGATTTTGAGTCGCACATGTTTACACAATTCACCGCCAACGCATTTTGACTTGATCTTAAGGAAAAAAGCTCGAAAAGAGTATATTTATTCCATACTCAATAAGTACCAAAACATTCCCAGAATGGTGGGTAACTCCAGTTTCACTTGCGTAGCTTTTTCCATATTTAGCTCCTCAATACCTTAAATGATTACAATAGGTAAATATAACTTAGTTTAGTTGTCAGCCATTTTCACCCCTAATTACCTGACAAGATAAATAACACAAACTTGCTTTAGTAAATTCTTCAAATAACCGGCCAGTAAAAAAAAGACAAAGATTAGTGCGAGTTTGTTTTTCTACTTCTCTCTTTTGTACATGTTTTACTTTACTTGTTAAAATTGAAATTTTAGTTCATGAATAACTCAAAAAATTCACCATCTTAATTTCAAACGTACACCAGACTTGTCACCTATTCTTACTTAAAAAACTATATTCACTACAAATGTCAATTGTATTAATTGCAAAGGCACCAATCATATAACAACTCACTCTTACTCAAAACATTCTACTAAACTTGTGTCATCCTTCATATTTCTACAAATAACAATACGCATACCTTCATGTTTAGTTTACTTACAGCTAAAAAGACAATCTTTGACGAGATAAATGGAGACAACTCATCTAATGCTACGACAACTGGATGGCAAAATGAAGCTGTGGAAAGCAAAAATTCACGTCCTTGAAAAAAGGCATGCCCAGACATCCATATCAGGCACAACACAGTTCCAACATTATATACTTGCTGATGAAGCGGTTAATTCTTTTTCTTATAATTCATTATCATGTACATTTGTTATTCTTTTTGCATAAACTACAGGGCATGAAAATTCAGGCAATAGCATTTGATGATGAAATTCCTGCATTTAGCAGTATGTTAAACATTAATAAGAGCTACTTCTACACAAATAGAACCATACGAAGAGCTCCTATCAAACAACGCACAGTTGATATGACTATCTCATTATCCTCAACTCAAGCATTAGTATAGAGAATGCTGATGATGCGAACAATCAGTTACGCCCATGTACAAGTTCGTCTAACTTTCGGATACTTTCAAGTACGTTGGGACGTATGACACATTCGGTATAAATCCACTCACTTGCTTTTGTGGGTAATATTTACTTAAATCTTATATACCTCTTTCTCTTTACTTAACAGACATTCTTGCAATTGCTAGTGAGGTACTGTCAATAAAAGAATATGAGATTTTGTGCCTCTGGACATCCAGGATGTTGTCAAGATATTATTCTGCTCAATCAAGCGTACATTTTACATAAACTTCTGAAATTGCCTACCAAATACTAACTCCCCCACCCCCCCTGCCCCAATATCTTAAATAGTACTCTCTATAGGATAAAACCAATGAGGTTGAAGACTTGGAATGAATTCGTCTTAGATGACTGTGAGCAAATAACTGCCATAGTCAATGACTTCCCCATCATACTTGCCACCAATGTCATAGCTATTGCTGTTGTTGTGCTTGAGAATTGTTTGCCCGAATAATATTGATGAACCAATTTCTAATCTTACAACGGTTCCCATTAACAAGTAAAAAATTATACTGGTACTAGAACATTTTATGTTGTTCCTCCCACAGGTTTTCCATTGTTAACAACTCCATCATCGACAATCGACATCAAAAAAGACATAACTGAGATCGTCTGCTTGCAAACATGGTAAGTCTTGTAAATTATTATTTTCATACATTCCTTCAATTTGAGATGAAGAGTAAAACCACAGTTAATTTCACGTGTTGTTATATTGTCATTCAGGCAGAACGAAAACAAAGCCATCATTCTCAACATTCAGGCTTCCAAACAGTATCTTGCAGATCCAATCACCCAAGAAGGTAACAATCATGATCCTACCAATGAGGCAACAAGCCGCCAGTTTATCGTCACACCAATTGCAAAATTATCAGAAAAGGTAAGCCATTAAATTTCTTTGCTGACTAAACTGTTTTCCATTTCTCTTTTCATGTATTTCAATCATGTGATTTTTCTAATAACCAACAAAGAAGTTACGATGATTATCATCCTCAACTTACATAAAGATGTCAACCTGGGTTTCTTTGGACTTCTCCATATGCCTTTCAACCATTTTCGGTATCAAAACAATTACATTAAGTTCATGTGAGTGCATTCAATTGCATCTCAACCGTGAAGTATAATAATTATGAAGTTCTACAATGGCAGGAATCATATTAAATCATTTGAAAGCAATCATTTTCTACCATGTGTAGTTATATATACACTTATAGAGGTCATCAGGAACATAATATCTCCCCCCCCCATTGTCTCCTTTCTATATTAGGTCTCTGCAAATAGTTGTTTTTGTTAAGGAGATTAACTTCATGCTATTATGCTAGGACCAAAGAAAGAAATTACCATAGGTCGGTTGTCCTTGAGCTCAATTCTGACACAAGGTAAAAAGCTTCAACAGTTGCCACATTCTACGTCCTCTTGCATTTTAGCCTTATCATTAAAAAAACTAAGACAGTGCCTTGCAACTATTTTCAGTGATTAGGTAGTGTTTTGAAGTAAATTATTAGGTACTAAGAAGTACATATTGAAACCATCTAGGTTTGATTCATATGACTACTAGATCCTAGGTTAGGCTCTATTAAGTACCTGGAAAAATGTGTAAAAAGAAGGGCTCCTTCAATTGCTAACAATAAGGGAAGTTGTTTAGTTACTCAAGAGCGCTCCTTCCGACCGAATTTGACCAAAGAAAGAATGAGCAAGAGTTCCAAATAGTTTGAATTATACTGCAGGACCATTGCACCTTTAATTAGTACATCAGCATAATTAGTGTAGAAACAGTTTATAATCACATTAACGTCAACCGTGTACTTCTTGTAAAAGACTAAAACTGTGATGTAAAAGACTAAAACTATGCTACATTAGAAGAAACATTTTCTTATTGATGGAAAGAGTATTCAAAGGTGGGCCTAAATTTGAGTTTTTCTTACGCTATGTCGACTTATTCTTGCCTCTTGAACTATATGAACCACTTTCCGTATCATTTTTAGCGTTTGTCATTTGAAATGTTACATTCGATGACAAATTAAAATACGTACCTTTTAGTACCTATAGATTTGCTTGCAAAAATGACATAATCTATCGCAAATGGTTGAAAGGCATTTCAAGAAGTTCAAAGAAATTGAAGCAACAAAACTACAGGAATAGAACAAGTTCAGATATGAACCTGAGAAGCTGGAAAAAAATCCTCCGAAAAAGTTGTCCATAGAATAAGGACAATAACTTAATAATTAAAATACAATAATAGGAATCTAAACACAATAGCACAAATTAAGGAAACCGACCTGCCTCATTTCGATATCATTGTACACTACCTGAAAATTAGGTAAGGGAAATTAAAACACAGTAGTATAAATTAAGGAGATTAATGATATAATATTTTATTGCAACCACTAAGAAAAAGTGTAGGAAGCAAGAAAAAAGGAGAACTAACAGAAAATAGTAACCTTCGTTTTGCAAGAAGTACCAAGAAAAATATAGAAAATTTATTACACAAGAGAAGGTCATCAGAAAGCAGGAAAGAAGAAGAGAAGATAAAGAAGAAGAGGATAAGGAAGCAAAACCGTCTTGTTACCAAAGCAGATGGTGTCCAAGATACCATGCACATATACTGCTATGAACAGTGGAGATGTTAGTCATGTCATTCTTCAAATTTTGGGATTATAATACTATTTTTGCACCAGTAACAAGTGGCTGAGCATATTATTGACACCAAAATTGAAAGCAATATTTCTCTGCTGAATAGGTTGTTGGTGCAATTGAAAGGAATTCCCTATTAAACAAGTTATTGGCACCAAAATTGAGCAATTCTCTGCTAAACAAGTTATTGATGCAATTGAAAGTAATTATTGGCACCAAAATTGAAAGCAATTATCTGCTTATTATTCGCACCACTACTTTGATGAACAAGTTATTTATTGGAGTCTAACTGTAATACCCCGAACATTGGTACTTTCTAGCCGATTATTCATTTCTTTAGCGACGGTTTTTATAAGCATCATGTAGCGTTGATTAGCGTGACTGAATTTTTACCGACAACTTTTAGGGACAAACTTAACTCTTTCTTGACGTCGATATAAAAAAAATAGCGACAATATATTTTGTTTATTAACGTCGACGTGTATATTAACGACGAATTAATTTGTAGCATTGAAATATTTTTTTAGTGACATTTAAAAAATTTTAGAACAGTGTAATTATTAGCGACGAGTCGTCAAACGAGATGACGTAACAACCCATTTATAATTTTGGTAATGCACAATTTTACGTAAATGTTTTATTGTTGGACCGTTCCCACAATAATAAGTTGAGTAAGAAAATTTAGCGACAACTGAGGAGTAGGGTTAACTTTTCTTGTCAGATTAAGGTTTTATTTACTCATATTTATATATATTGTATGAGTGCGCAGCCACCCAAAGCCCTCTGGTCGTCAACCACACACATACGCAGAGAGAGAGAGAGAGAGAGAGAGAGAGAGATTTTCAGTGAAGGGATCGACGCATAATTTTTCAGCAACCGAATTTCTTCCGGTAAGTTTCCTCTTAAACCCTTTTCTTTAGTGCTTCTAGTTTGATGCCAAGGAAAGTGGGTTCGCAGTCGATGTGGAGGTGCCACAAAGAATGCAGTCTGAGTCAGATGTCAAGTGTGATAATGTGAGACACAGCAAGGGTGGAGCAAGGGCAGAGACCAAGGGCTTCCCAGACAGAGCCTGAGGGTGGCAATGTTGCGAGGGTGATGGCGCAGAGTGAATACACGACGACAGTCACAGTCCGATGCTTAGGTCCGAAGTCAGGGTCATGTATGTTTCTCTATAGGATTCTAGAGTGAGAAAGTGAGAGTGTTTTGAAAATGTCCCCCCCCCAAAATGAATTCTCAAGACCTCTATTTATAGAGGTTGAGATGATGATGTCATCACACGACATGTGGCACTCCCCGGGAGTGACACGTCACCGAGGGGTCCACAGCTGCCGCTGCTCTGCGGACTGTCAAATCGCATATTCACCCGGCCTGCCCCGCACAGCGTCGCTCTGTCTGTCTGGAAAGACTGGCTTGCACAGCGTCGGTGTGGCAAGAGAAACCCCTTGATCTAGCCTCCAATTCAAGCCCTTGCAGAGTCCCACAGGCCTAGCAGTGGTGGGGAAGACCAGACGCCCAACTGCCAGGCAGACTAGGTGCGATGCCCTCCGAAGACCTGCTCCCGTCTTGGAGTGACCCTGGGGTCATAGTCCATAGGGGTACCGACGCGAGCCCCCAGTGCCAGAGCACGTAGGCCAGTCACGAAGGCACCCTGACAGAGATAGTGTCCCAAAGGAATCGCCTATCACGCGGGTGAGTCCTTGTGCCGGAGTACTCAGCAGAGCGCGTCAAGGTAGCATCCCGGAGGAGCCGTCTACCTGGCAGAAGGGGAGTTGAAGAGCTCCCTAACAGAGATAGTGTCCCAGAGGAGTCGCCTATTCCGTAGGCCGAGGTAGCATCCCGGAGGAGCCATCTACCTGGCAGAACGGGAGTTGAAGAGCTCCCTGGCGGAGATAGTGTCCCGGAGGAGTCGTCTATCCCCACGGTGAGTCCTTGTGCCGGAGCACTCGGAACGAGTCAAGGTAGCATCCCGGAGGAGCCGTCTACCTGGCAAAAGGGGATTTGAAGAGCTCCCTAGCGAAGATAGTGTCCTGGAGGAGTCGCATATCCCCGCGGTGAGTCCTTGTGCCAGAGCGCGTCAAGGTAGCATCCCGGAGGAGCCGTATACCCGACTGGCCAAGGTAGCATCCCGGGGGAGTCGTCTACCTGGCGAAAGGGGAGTTAAAGAGCTCCCCGGCGGAGATAGTGTCCCGGAGGAGTCGCCTATCCCCGTGGTGTTGCACACTCCAAAGAGTGGGTCGAAGCATGTTCCACGACCAAGGCAAGGTGCGCATGGTGTGGTGAAAGGATGGACTGATGCAAGGAGCATGGTAGTGTGACAGAGAGCCAAGGGGCACGACTGTGTTAGTGGCACGGCGCATGGGCACGACGAAGTGAGTAAGGTGCCGGGGGCACGTCTGTGTTAATGGCGCATGAGCGCAGCGACGAGCGTCGCGGAGACAACACTTGGTGCCGGGGCACATGTTATGAAAGTGGTGAGGCGACGAACATTGCGAAGCAATACTTGGTGCCGGGGGCACGTATCATGAAGATGGCGCATGGGCGCGGTGACTAACGTCGCAGAGTAATACTTGGTGCCAGGGCACCTATCATGAAAGTAGTGCGGTGACGAATGTTGTGAAGCAATACTTGGTACTGGGGGCACGTATCATGAAGATGGCGCATGGGCGCGGCGACGAATGTCGCGGAGCAATACTTGGTGCCGGGCCATCTGTCATAAGAATGGCGCATGGGCGCGGCAACGAAGGTCGCGGAGCATACACTTGGTGTTGTGGCACATGTTATGAAAGTGGTGCATGGGCGCGGCGACGAAGGTCCCGGAGACAATACTTGGTGCCGGGGCACATGTCATAAGAATGGCACATGGGCGGGGCGATGAACGTCGCGGAGACGGTGAACGGGAACATGCCAGGTGTCCCAAAGATGGGATTTGATCAGAGTGTACCTGTCATAACAAGATGATGAATGCAACATATAGTAATGATAAAGTTGGAAGTGATGGTACGCGATCGTCAGTGACGGGTCATTCGGTGGTAGTGCGCGACTTTGGGCTACAGCCATCGCGGGAGCGATGCGAGGTCGCGGACAACGAACGTCGTGAGGTTGATGGACGGCGAACGTCGCGAGGTTCGTGCACGACGGACGTCATGAAGTTGATGGACGACAGACGTCGCGAGGTTGATGCACGTCGGACGTCATGAGTTTCATGCACGACGGACGTCGCGGGGTTGATGGACGACGGACGTTGCGAGGTTGATGGATGACGGACGACGCGAGGTTGATGCACGACGAATGTCGCGAGGTTGATGTACGAACGTCAGTAAACATCGCGGAGGTGGAAAGACTTGAGAAAAACTAGTGCGCTCAGGAGCGGAGGCCATAGGCCAAAGATTGGGGGAAGGCCAAGGCCACTACCCCTGGGGAGGCCGAGGCCAACCCCTTAGTGAGGCCGAGGCCGACCCTAAGGGTTGGCCAAAGGCCAATGGCCAACTCCCATGAAGGGAGGCCAAGGCCACTCCCCCCTTTCGTTGAACTTTGGGTGTGCCGATGGAAGGTGTTTGATGGGCAAAGACAAATCCAAAAGTTGCGTTGCGACGAGCGTGTCAACGTGAATTGTACCCACGTGACGAACAAGGTGCCTAAGTCACATACGAAGTGTACAAAGCGAATAAAGCGCAAAAGAGGACCTTGCGTGAAAAGTGAAGAGCCGGGAGGGGAAGGCCAAAGCCAACCCCCCTGGGAGGTCAAGGCCGACCCCATGGCCTTGGGTGAGGCCTTTGCCCCTTGACCTCGTTGCCTCGGTTGCGCCGTCGGTTGATGTTTTTGGTGAAAAAGTTCTCTGATGGTTTTGGTGTGACGAACGTGCTACCGTGAGTGACGTTGACGTAAAATAAATGGTGACTAAGTCACGCATGAGGCATGTGAAGCAAAGAATGCACGTGACTTGGGTGTGCGCACTTTGACCGGTTCAAAGCGTTAAAGAATTGACTGTTGAATCCATTGACGTGTTCGCATGAAATGGGACCCTTATTGGGCCCTTGGGTACGACCAGAATAGGTTGGGAACACAGTTTTAAGGTGAAGTCATAAATGAATCGTGAAAATTTCGTGGGTGAGGGAAACTGTGTGTTTTGGGATGTAAAGGTGAACACATGAGATTGTGTATGTGTGTTTGGGTGCAGGACAATAAAATGTGTGTGAGTATGGGTAAGGAAGGTAGCCATGAAAACTGCCGTGTGAGTGTGGGTGTTTTGCAAGTGGATTAGTGTTTGGGTGTGTGAGTCTAGTGCGTGTAAGTGTGTTTTGTGAGAACCTGTGTGTGCATCATGGCGTGAACTTCTGTGAGATCTGGGTTTATGTGAAATGGTGTGTTAAAGGGTGTAGTATGTGTATTGGATTCGGGTGTGCTGTGTGCAATGAGAACTGGGAAGGAGGATGGGTTGCTGTGATTAGGGAAGGTTGCTGTGACTTTTTAATGGGCAAGGAAGAAACTACTTCCACACAGCACTAGCTGTAGTGGAAAGTTTTGTGTGTGTGTGTGTGTGCGTGCATTGTGTCAATGCACGTGCAGAGGACAAAAATAGGGGGGAAGGTGAAGCTGTTGTGAATTGTGTATGTGTGTTTAGTTTTGGGATGGGTGCTTTACAGCAAAGTGAAAGGAATAGGAGAATAAGGGTCAATGAAGGAATGTCGTTGTGCAATAAAAGTGGTACACTGTGCTTGCACAGATGTATCACGAGGCGGTAAGGTATCGTACAATTGTTGTAAATTGCTAGAACTTTACAAGAAGATTCACAGAGTAATATTAGAATTAATGTTAAATTTTCATATTTTTATGATATTGTTTACTATTTTTAATAATTTTTGCAAAGTCGGGTTTTCTAAAATTTATTTGGAGCCTTTAAAATTTTTATAAATTCTGGAAAAATTACTGTAATGACTTTAAGATATAAATAAGCTCCAGTTTCAGTTAATTTCTAGAGTTGTTTACTAAATTGGTGTCGCATTGGAGTTAAAATAATGGATGATTTTAAAATGGTTTTGATACTTTTTAATTTTAGATTAAAATTTTTGTAGTATCCTTGTATATTGAAAAGCAATACTAAAATTTAGGGGGCAATTGATTTTAGCTAGAAATATTAATAACTATTTTTGGGCTTTATGGTATTTAAAGAAATTGTTTTAATTCAAAAATATTTTTGAAATTTTATAAAATTCTTGTTTTGACTTTTTATAATGTTTTAAGCTATAATAGCATCTTACTGGAATTTATTATGAATTTTGGGATATCGTTATGCATTTCGGAGCATGTGGGGTTCTGGGTTAGGTTAGCCGTACGTAGGACCTGTTTGAGTTGAGTGTTAGAGTGAGTAACGATCAAGAAATTAGTATTTGGTCCATAGTTTATGAGGTTAGATTTTATTCTGATAAATAGTTTTGCCAATATAGGTTAAATCAAAGGATCTGAACGAGGTTGTATAGCAGCGAGTACGTAGCTTGGATCGAGGTAAGAGATTTCTTCTGAAATCCTATTTCATCTATTTGACATCATAAATATTCTTTCTAAATTGTTGTTGATGTTTTCATTGGACTCAATTATAATTGTGATGAAATTGCATCGATTGCCATTAATAACCTTTGTTTGAGCCTGACACGATTATTGAAAATCCTAATCGATACTTTGTATTCATTTTTCATTGTGCATCTATTTAATCATTGCATTATCGATTTTTGCATTCTGCATATTGACATGACTTAGTGTATTGAGGAGATATAAGGATAGTCTGTATCGGGGTGAAATAAGGATGGTCTATTATTGTCAGGAGATGCTAGTACCTTGAGGGTATAGCTAATGTTCATATGCATATGTAACCACAGTGTTATTGAGCATCGCCTTTGTGGCTTTGCTAAGTGATTACCCTGCACTGCCTGTGTGGCTTTGCAAATTTACTCATGTTCAATATCATCTGCATCGTTTCAGTGTAATTGAAATTGTTGCTATTGATTTCTTATTTGAGGAATTGAGAGTAATCTCTTCCCATATTACTATTGAAATAAGTTCTCTGATTGGTTGTATTTTCTACTAAATTTCGAGCGACCTTACTGAACTCTCAAAAGCTCATTCCCTTTTTATGTTCCCTTCTGCAGGAAATATTCATCAGTAGAATTTCGGAACGAACGAGCTTGATTTTAGAAATAGTTAGTGTTTTCCATTATTTGTTTATTTAAGCCCTGTAAGGGAACCAACGTGTAATTTAATAAATTAAGTACTTTACATTTGTTTGTGACGAGAGCGGTTTGTTGAGACAATTGAGTTTTGGTAGAGCTCTGACTTGGATGTTTTTGGGTTTCTATGGTGGTATTAAATTGATCTGGTAATTGAGGTTTGATCAATTGATCTGTTAACGCTTCGAAAATTACGGGGTGTTACACTAACCACTGTTTAAGTTGCATACTCAAACTAATCTTCTGACAATTGTGGAGTTGAAACTCATCAAATGCATACTGTTACATGTGAGCATGTAAGATTCGCTAAACATATTTTAGATCCTTGTCATTCAAGAATACTAAGATGGAGCCAAAGAGGAGGGATGGTGATAAAAGATATCGACTGTGGCTGACCCTATCCCTATATAGGCTATAAGTAGGCGACTAAAGTTTGGTAAGAATTATTTGGATTATGCACCAATTTAGCATCCCTGAGTTTGACATAGATTCCGGCTCAACATATTTGGATAAGCAATCAAAGGCGCAACAAATCAGCAGTAAGGGAGTTTTGTGAGCAGGTGCTCAATTAGGAGATTGGGGGTTCTCCACTTACTCTTGTCAAATATCGAGTTTGTGAACAAGTTTAGATCCTTGTCATGCATGACTACTCAACCTCCAAACACTAAGAAAAAAGGGATCTCGGTTAGGACATGAAACTGTAATTGATGCCATGCTCTCAAAGATGGCTTCTGGGATATTTACAATGATTTTGGGGGCAATTTCTAGCACCATACCGTTGCAAAAGAAGAACATGCAGTATGGTTGCAAGCATTACTGAACTAAACTTTTCCTTTCATCTCATCTAATAATTGCAACCATTTTCGGTAGATTAGTACAGTGTTATTAAAGGTGCGCCTAGGCGCAAAGTGCAGCTAGGCGCACAAAGCGCCCCTCGCCTAGGCCTAGGCGCAGTGCCTTCAATAAGGCGCCCGCCTTGTGTGCCTAGGCGCTCAGGCGCTAGGCGCATAGCGGGGCGCGCACGATGTGTAACCGTTCGATTTGGCTTCTTGTCTTCACGTGGACCGTTGATTTCTCTTTTAGTATTTTACCCTTTTTGTCTTTACCAAGTCCAAACACTTTTTTTAAGACTAAAATATAAAACCTAACTAATTTGTTAGCAATAAAACACTTTTTATCGCTAATTGCTCACCAACTACGTTAACCTTTCTATGAAAGCTATTGAAGACAGAGTACACATGGCTAAATTAGGAGACCTAACTGATTTGTTAGCTTCACTTTATATTGTTCATAAGGCCAAAGCTCAATCTTGAGAAAATATTTGAATTTTTAGTCCCTATATTATGCCCATTCCCATTGAGATCGATCTAATTTTTAAAAGCAGAATTTATTTTTATTGTTGGAAGCTTGTTAAATTAGAATGTTGGTATTTGAAACTTTCTCTAATGTTTAGAAGTTTGTTAATTGTCATGTTCTAAATTTTTTTTACTTAATTTTTTTATTTAATGCACTTTTATTTATTTATTTTTATATATTTCTATATTGCGCCTTGCTTCGAAAAGGCGCGCGCCTGCGCCTTGCGCCTAGGCTCCAGAGACCTTTTCCCCTTAGGTGCGCCTGCGCCTTTAATAACTATGGATTAGTAGCATTCGCAAGTAAATCTAGAGGTACTAAAGGGTACGTATTTCGGCGATCTTTGGAAACCTTTTCCTGTTATCAAAACAGAGGCTATAAGTAGGCAACCAAAGTTGAGCAAGAATTAACTGAATTATGCGCTAATTTAGCATTCCTGAGTGTGACATAGATTTTGGCTCAACATATTTGGATAAGCAGTCAAAGGCGCAACTTGCAAACACTAAGAAAAAAGGGATCTCAACTAGGACATGAAACTGTAATTAATGCCATGCTCAAAGATGGCCTCTGGGTTGTTTACAATGATTTTGGAATAGGAGTGTGTGCTAAGTAATGCGCTGATCAACATACTATTGCAAGAGAAGAACACATAGTACGCTTGCAGCCATTTTTTATTTAAACTTCTCCCTTCATCCTCATCGGCTAATTGCAACTCAAGTAAGCCCAAATAATTCTCCCTTTCTTTTTCCTAGCTTCTACTGTAAAGTTATCCACGCATGACATCTTTAATTTCGTCTTTGAGACTTGATTTCATATATTTTTATCTTCGAACTGGAAGCTCATGGGTTTGTAGTGATGGTCTGTATCTGTATGCTCACAAGATGGTGACGTTAAGCTTTGAACTTCCAAGGTTAATGCTTTTAGTCAATGACCATGCGTTATAAATTCTCTTTCACAGGATGCTTACACTATTCGTAGCTTTGAAAGTGGAATTGCTGCACAAAGCAGTGGTGTCTTTACATGAAAAATTGGATTATGCGCCAATTAGCATCCGTTATGCACATGTAGCGCTGTGAACAATTGAGATGTCAATCATGGTATTCTTGAGATTTTTAATAAAATCAAAGAGCATTTTCACAACAAAAAAGTTCAGCCTAAACTATATAGACATGTACATGTAATTGACTATCTTATTATTATATTCTCGTCTAGACATGTATATGTAACTGACCATGTTACTCAAACTTATGTAAAATGAACTGAGTCAAAGATTGAGCTTATTTGAGGGTAACCGATCGAGTGATTCCCGCATATTTGCAAAAAAAAAAAATTGTTTCTTTGTCAATTTTTTTTGCATTGTCAAATTCCTATTCGTATCCAACTTAGTAATAAACTTGTTGTAGTGGCTTGTCATATTTGTACTCCATAATTTTGCGAACGTAGACTCTTATGTTATGCTCTATTGTAAAGGCAGCCATGTAGAGTATGAGCCAAACCCTCTTTTGCTTACTTATCCACTGTTATTCTGTTTGTAATTGCTTTTCACTATTGTTGTTATCTTCTCGTACCATTTTCATCTCATCTAAATTATTACCACTGTTAAACAACAGAAAAATGCAACATGGGTGAGAGTCAAAATAAAAGCAACTACTCTTTCCCAGCGTATATGGTATACTGCATACAATAAATGCAGTTGTGCAACCAATGAACAAATTGGAAGACTTTTCACTTGTAGCTGGCTGTACATTCGAGGACTCCATTGCTGTACCGAAGTAAGTTGTCATCAAATTAATATCAGCTCTTATCATACTTCCTACATGTATTCACTTTTCGCTCACTGTTTTTTCATACACAGATGTAGAATCCAGTGTGAAATCATAGACAGTAGTGTCAGTTTACAACAAACCATCTTTGGAAACAATGCAGAAAAAGGTGATTGGTACAACAATTGAACAAGTGGCTGAAATGGACTCAACAGAATGCAATGAAATCCTTGATAGCATCAACTTTCAATCTGTACACAAACAATATCCTCTCCAACTAACTGGGCCTATGTATAATCCATCAACATCCTTTCCAACCAAATAGAACGTAAGAGAAATTGAGGATGTTTGACTTCAAAGTTGCCCCACCAGCAAACACAACAAAAGACGACATAGATTCTGTAAATTTGACACCTACTTTATATATATGTGATGTAATAATTAATACACTAGTTGTAACATATATCACATGTAAATATCACTGTACAGTGGCTGAAATGGACACAAAAGAACGCAATGAAATCCTTGCAAGCATCAACTTCGGATCTGTACACAAAGAATATCTTCTCCAACTAGCTCCACCTATGTATGATCCATCAACATCCTTTCCAACCAAATGGAAAGTAAGAGAAATTGAGGATGTTTGACTCTAAAGTTGCCCAGCAGCAAACACAGCAAAAGACAATGTAGATTCTGAAAATTTGACACCTACTTTATATATGTGATGTAATAACTAATACACTAGCTATAACATATATCACACGTATATATCACTGTATAGTCTTGTTACTTTTAGACAGACTTGGCAAACGAGTATACCTGCCGGGTACGGGTAAAATCTGTTCGGATTAGGATAAAGATGGGTCGGGTATATTTTACCCGGATTTTTTCGGGTAGACTTTTTAAGGATCCGTAGCCTACCCTTGCGGGTAGGGTATTACCTGCGGGTAATAAATTAATTTTTATAATTTTTTTTAACAAATGTTCTTCTTTTCTGGAATGTTTTCTCCTTTCTTCCGTCTTTTATTTCACAAAAAGAACCTCAAAATTTCACATAACAATCTCCACGAAGATCCATTACACAACAATCACCACAAGAGATTAAGATCCATTACACAACAATCAACACAAGGCTGAAGATCAAGATTCTTCAGTAAACAAAATAAAACACAAGAAATTTCAAGATCTATAGAATTGGCCGGCGACGGTGAACTTCAGATCTGGTTGGCGATGGATTGGCGACAAGACAACATAGATTTGGTCGGCGACGGAGCTGCGACGGAGAGAAGAACGGCGCCGCTGCGATCGGTCCGACGATCACTTCTCGAACGGTGACTGCGGTGACGGATTGACAATGAGTAGAGTTTCGATAGATCCATGACAGTGAGAGGGAAGACGGAGTGATGGAGGCGGTAGATCTCTGCGAGAGGGACGGCGACGGCGTAGAGGCAGAGAAGAAGGGGAGACAGCGGAGGCGCAAAGGCAAAGAAGGGTCTGAGTGAAGTAGAAAAATGAAAGTGATGGGTTATTGGCTTAAGGCACACTTGTTTGTTTATATATCTTTTGAAAAAACGGGTAATCCGGGTAACCCGTCACCTGGGCCGACCCAAAAATTACGGGTTAGTTCGGGTACGGGTCTACTTTCAACGGATAGCATATATGTGTACCCGTACTCGGAATTTTTGACCAGACTGAGCCGCGGGTATGAACAGAAAATTGCTAGGTACACTTTTAAAGCTTCTAAATTTTTAACATACACAAGAGCGTATTTGTCAGTTTAAAGTGGGCTTACTAGTAGACATAAAGAGATACTGGTACTAGACTAGAAGAAGAGAAGGGGTCAAAGTGGGGTAAGAGTAAGTAGCAATTTTCCCTACAAACGACGGAGCCAACTGAAGAAGTAGCGAAGTTTGTAAGGTAAGCAGTAGCTACTTACACTGGTCACTGGTGCAGGCTTCATTCTAAGTTCCAATCCAGAGATGTCCGCTGTTGCTACCCATTTACACCCTCACATTTCCTTCTCTTTCCCTCCCCTCACCACAAATTACCCAGTATTCCTCTCTCTCTCTCTCTCTCTCTCTCTCTGTGTGTGTGCGCGCGCGCGCGCGCGCGCAAATAGTTTGGTTTTTGGCCTGTAATTAATCTTAGTAATGACTTCGTTTGGTAAATCTTGCAGACTATCAGGTCTCCCTGGCGTCATAATAATGGTATCCGCCTTCATGCTTCAATTTCACTGCAAGGCCAAGGCCAAGGTATACAACTCTCTACGGGGAGGACACGCATTCGAGAAGCTAGTTTTTTTACCCTACAAGTATTTCACTAACTATGGTTTCTACCCCGCACAGCATCTGATCCCGAGCTTCGATCTGTACTTGAAGTCGCAACTGCCTCTGAGTTACACGATATCGAGAGGATTCTCTTCGGTCCAAGGCATGTATTCAATGTTCCAAGCCCACTCTAATTTCTAAATCACATATGAATAGTGTTGTTGTTCAAGTAATTTCTTGTTGTCAAATTGGAATGTTGATATTTGGGTTACTTGTTACAGTTACTTCAGTCCTTTATTGATGTCATTAACAAAACCGGCAGATATTGACCATGTCATGATTCAAGAGGACCCTTATGAGAGGGACGATTTTCTAACCATTCTCGAGTCCAGATTCTTCTTCCTTGCTGCTGATGCACGCTCTACGCTGAGGTTGACTATTCATGGACTAGCAATTAGCAGAAGTTACGATTTCTAGTTGTTTTTGCTGGCATTTCTGGGAGACCTGGTTTTGAACTCGTTTCTTTTGGTAATTGTGGTAGGGGCTGGAGGCCATCGTATAGAAACGTCTTGCTTAGTGTGAGAAAGGAGCTGAAAGTACCTTGTGCCTACTGAAGATCTGGAAGTGGAAATCTTTCTTCATCTCTTGCAAGACTACTCAAGGTACTGTACTTGAACAATTAACTGTCCTATCGAATTGGTTTAAATGTTTATTTTGAAAATTTTTAGGGATGTAAAGTTGCCCACTGTATTTAGTAGTGCCGACAGTATGTTGGTTGAGATTGGCACATGAGAGGCCTTATAAGTATGGAATTGTAGCTAACACGAGATATGAGTGCATTGTTGAAAAGTATTGGGTACCTTCAATTTTTTCGTGTATGAGAGTTCATGAGATGGGAGGGTCATATTCATCTTAGTAAATAAATCGCTTGCTTCGAGTTCAAGCTGCTTCAAAAATAGATAGGCCGCCAAAAGGGTGACACACTGCACGAGGCACTTGCCACTTCGAAGACTGGTGACAATTTACTCACCCTTACCCTCACTTCTGTGACAAATAAAGCAATCTTACCATTGCGCCAAAAGGATGTAATTCTTGTGACTTGGGGTATAAATATTCATAAGGCTGAGTCCTTGGTGTAGCAAGCTTCGTTGGTTTTGTTGACATTCTTGTCATTTTGGCGCTTTCAAAGCAAGCTAGTCTTGTTACTTCTTTCCACGTGGCTGTTGTAATAATAAGAATAAATACATGTCTGGGACATGGGTTAATCGTGATTGCGTGGGCAAAGTATGCAATATGTACATGTAAATAGTAAGACAGGTGCAACATCAGCAGATGGAAAACTGATACTTCTTATCTTCTCGTTCACAGTACAAAAAGATGATGTATAATAATTGGGACAATCTTTTGTACCTATCACTTCTTACGAACCTTAAGAACATTCCAGCCCTCGACTCTGCACACATGCACACCACAAGGAATGCATATGTTTTCCTCCCCCACCTGTTGAGTGAGCATTACGTGGCATTGCCAGTTTTCTTGTATTGATGCTGGCCTATTATTAGTCAGCTTTGAACAACACTGAGAAATAAAACAGGCATACCAGATAATTTGCGTCTGTGCGAATCAATAGGAAGAATAGGTATTCAAGTAAAATCAGATAAATAGCAAACCTGATGTACTACACATTTCAAAGTATTAGTCTCAATGAATCCGTACGTATGATTCACACCTAAACGGGTCTTGAATCTGTTAAATCCCAACGAGAAGGCAAAAAGTGGTCATAAGCCACGTACATAGGTCAGGTTTCAAGTTTTACATCTGCAGATTTTTGTCCAGGAAATGAGATGTTTAAACCTTTTAGACCGGCATGCACATTCTATTAAGACATTGAGGTCGTTACATGTCATAAGCCATGTACATAGGTCAGGTTTCAAGTTTTATGTCTGCAGATTTCGTCCAGGAAATGAGATCTTTAAGTCCTTTTAGATCGGCATACACGTTCTGTTAAGACATTTAGGTTGTCACGAGTGAAGGACTTGGTACTTCAACTCAGTAATTGACGACACATAATGGAATGACATCAAAAAGTTGGATGCTACATTTACAACTAACTACACTGTAATCACAAGCTACACCAACTCTCCTTGGCTAGAAGAATTTAACTCTAAGAAAGCGTCTGAAACAGCATTGCACATCAACTCTCCAATTCTCTTAACTTTCTGCAGTTGCTGATATCTGGAATGAGCAGAAATTCTTGCTTTTGTTTTTATTTTATTGCAGGTATATTAATCCGTTTAAAATATCGATGAGATGCATTGGCCACATTTTGCTGGCCTTTCCAATGGCTCAAATGATTCCTAATGCTGCCATTAAGAGTCAAACAAATAGCTGATAATTATGAGTAATTACCTTTTGTTGCACATGGAAGAGTCAAAATTTACTTTTTGCAGCCTGTGATTGCAATGCTTTGCCTTGTTTGTTGCCTTTTCCATGACGCTCTTATTTCACCACAAAAGTGAGAAAGGTTCCTGCCATTACTTGTCAGTGATTATTTTTTGCTGCACATTGAAGGCTTAAACTTACTTTTAGGACCCTGGATTTTTTAATGTCTACACAGATCCATGACTTACGATTAATGGTAACCAGTAATTTTCTTGCTGCAATATATTTGATTGCTTAGGCTCATGATTACCCATGCAGTGAGGCATCGGGAAGCTCCCCCCGCGCATGGGAAAACTCTGAGGCTTCTGATAGTCAGGGTAGTCTTGAACTTGGACTCATCCAGTGGAAGGTGCAAGCAGGTGTTGCTTTAAAGTTTGGGACAGTGGAGCTCCGTTCACTGATCTTAAAGGTTATGTATCTTCCAACTTAGGCACTTTTCTCCCTTTAATGATTTTTCTCTCTGAATTGCACTGATCTATGTATTTTAGGGTGGCGGGATGCTTACATTGGGGAAAATATATGAGATGGTAAGATCGTTGTCCGGATGATATGATTTTTGTTCGTGATTTACAATTGTTAACTAAGTTCTCTGCAGTGGTAGTTAGCAAGGGGATTATCTGGGAGGATGTTGTTGGACGCTGCAAATTATCAAATAAAGAATGAAATTATCAGAAAGGTACATGCAAAGGACAGATGGTTAATTCAGTTGTCTTGCGTGATTATAATTGATGTGAGGTTGATTAATGCTTTCTGATTGACTTTGGTCCTTAAGCGACCAGGAACCAAGTTATTGTGCATACAAAAACATCGACATTCTAAGCTTGTTTTGACTGACTCGGGTCAACAATTAGATACTTTTACCATCTCTAGGCGTGACACGTGCAACAAGTAGGCAGCAATCTTCAGAGTGGTGCGAAGATTGGTGCGATGTAATGGGCTGAACACCAAGAGCCCGGTGACCTAATTAGTATTTACTTTGAACTCTTCTCGGATTGAGAAGATCCACTATTTATGTTTCTGCACTTTTATTCTCTTCTCTTTTTTCCTTTCTCTAGCCCCGTCTTTGTTCATATTTAGTTTTCAGTTCACTTTTGTAATTATTTGTAGACGGGCTTGGCCCCATCTAACAGTTTATTTTTTACTAAACCTAGCAGGTGTGATTTACATACCTGATACAGTGAGAACCCCGACATTGTCTGTACAAGAACCTAGCCCAGTAACAAGGAAAAGAATTCGTAGTCTAGAACATTCTGTAATCTTCTCTAAGCCGTTATCTTCGTTTTTTAATTGGTACTAGTTATGTACATGTCCCACAATAAAATAGCCGTTTGTCAGTAGCAATCTCTAGGTCTGGTACATATCTTATCTGAGCAAAATCTTCTTGCATAATAGTTTGGCACTTACATAAGTTTGTTAAATTTGACTTAGGGGATCCACTTTTCGTTAGTTTTTGCTATGAACATACTCAACGAAGTATAGTCAGATGACTTTGCTTAAGAATGCTGGACGTACCAGAAATAGTTTCTGACGTTAATAGCTCGATGAAAAACAACACGGAGAGTACTGGGCAATCATCAGAGGAAGAAGTAGAGGTCCGAGATTATGTTCATGATGGCTCTCACAACTACAAGAACTGCAATTTTATTGCCTTTCATATATTTTCCTTGCGTAATTATAGTTAGACTTCTATAAATTTGCCTCATTATGGAGTTAAGACCAAATAATTAGACATTGCCGTAGCAGCTAAGGGTTAAGCTAGCCAAACCACATCGCAGCACACTGTTTGAGCCCATAAATAGCTTTCTCCAACCACAACATAGTTTTAAAATTACGTTTACAATTCTAGTTTAGGAGCGTGATTGTCCTAGGAGCTTTTCACTGTAATATGTCATGCTCCTCGGTGTCTTTTGATGGTAGTAAAATACAATTTGAATGAGAGAACCTTTTTTTTTATAAAAAGCAGCCGGATGGATGATAACATTATGATATTTTCATGACTTTTTGTTCTGTTCCCAGTAGCTACTCTTTAATTCTTGTTTATGTCACTAGTTACTAACACTAGTCTTATCTGGTCGACTTCTGTATCGGATACTGTTTTGCTTATGTTATGTCTTTGATCCTGTAGATAGACATTGCGTCGTCTCTATTGTGTGATTTTACTGCCAACATGTCTTTATCATTGTCTACTTAGTTGGATTTCTTGGCCCGTCCTTTGGGCTTGGAAGTAATTTATATGTACATCCTCTTTTCTAGATATGCACTGAAACAGATAGCTACGCACTGAAAGAGATATTCATACTCAAGTAGACACAATATTGGGACAATGCTTTATCTACTAGGTACACGTTTTTAGGAATGTAACATATCTAGTCTTATTTTCTGACTCTCAGGGTGGACACTTAGCAGCAACTAATCTGGAGTCTAGAGCAGCCCTGCTTGCAGCAAAAAAGGTTAAAAATGTTTATGATTTATTTTTTGAAATCTACCTTTAGTAATTAGTATTGTGGATGTATTTATCAGCAAGACATATGATAAATCAGTTATTGAGCTTTACTTCTGGGGCATATGGTATTTAAATTAGGTATTACAGTTAGCGAGAGGATTTCTTGAGATTTGCATTACTTTGAATAGATTTCATAAGAAAGTTTTTTGATGTCTAATTGCAGTATTTATTCTTAAAAATTTCTCATACTGGTCATTGTGGACAGGGTATCGCAGGTGCCGCATCAAGATATTTGGGGTTTAGGAGTGTGATGGCGCTGTTTGGCCCAATGTACTGGTCCTTTTCTGCAGTTAGTTTGGAGCTACTATATTCTCGAATTATATTTTTCCTCATGTTCTTTTCTTTTTTCTGTTTGTCACTTGGATCCAGATTTGGTTTATCCCTATTCTTGGGAAAGTAGTTTATGTGAAGATTTGTTCGATCGTAAAAAGCTACAGCTTAGGGTTTTATGGGTTAGGGTTAGGAACTAAGGAAGAAGATTTAGAAGCATCAAAAAGGCTGTTTATGTACTATTTTGCGGTACACACTTCACTAATGACTCTAATATTTTACTATGTACAAGCTATTCCGGTGACATAAATAACCTTGAGGGTTAAGTTGACAACCACAACTAGTACCTATTCTAACATGAATTAGCTATATGGCTTGCAAAATCTGTTGGAAACATGAAAATCTCACTACTTTCCTGTGGATTATTCCGATACTTCTGTCTTTTTTTTCTCTTAGTTTCTATTTATTCTGCGAAGCGTAGAAAATGAATCTTGATCACCATCAATGTGATGTAAGACAGCAGTGATGTGTGGTTTACTTTGTCGCAAACAGAGGGATTGTATATGTTGGGTTAATGGTCAAAAAAGAGGGCGTAAAAGGTTGTAAGCTATGCTGAAAGAGAAAGTAAAAAAAGGCCGTGATCTGAAGGAGATAGTCGATGCGGTATATGGGTCAGGTCTTTGTAGGGATTGATTGCTAAAACTATAGCTGAGGAATGACTTTTAATAGGCTGGAGCAAAGAAAAATGGTCCACGTATCCCAATCCGAAGTAGCTTTTGAACTAAGGTTTAGATGTAATGAACTGTGTATTTCCTCAATATCTGGCCAAACTAGTGATGGGATTGGAATGTTGAGGGTGTGTAAGATTTAGAGCAGCGTTAGGTGCATGAGATTTGGATTCAGCATGAAAGAAACATTGCAAATAAGGGTTGGTGCCAGTAAGCATCTAATTTCATATAGAGTATCATAGAGAAGAAAAGAAATGCATTGCTTGTTAAACGAGTTTCCTGTGTGCAATGAATGCATTAGTGACATACATATTATGAGAACTAGTATTTTCTAGGTAAGCTGTTGGATACAAGTTGGGCCAATCCAATTTGGTTACAGAAGCTAGTTACCCTTTTAATATAGAAAAGAAATAAAACTGTGGCACACAATTGACAGGCTTAAATGGGTGTACATGGATGATAAGGAATAGTGCAGTAAGAGGGAGTAGTGGATCTTTCATATAATTAGTGTAGGTCCATTAATTAAAGATTACACGGGTGGGCCTTGATTAAAAGTTCCAATCTGTTGTTGGATTGTTTTCTTTGGTTTTGATTATGTATTCCTTTAATGTTTTAAACTATTTTGTAGAATGTGGTATTATCCTTTTCTGATGTTACTTGATGTTTAGCCTCTCTGGTCCTTCATTTTTAATAGCCTTCTTGCTTCTTAGGTTCCAACTGGAATAGATATTCCATGATATAACATCATAACAGCATCGGACCAGAATCTACTATGGTATTTGTCATGATGCTGAAATCACTTGGTTTAGTAAGTTTTTACTTTTTCTTGTCCATAATAGATGCAATCTTCGGAATGAAAGATTTAGGTGGTGTTTGGGAGGACTTTAATTTCTCGCTCATCTTGTTTTCAACTAGTGCTACTCCCATCTTCTTGCTAAATGTTTCTATCCTCGTTCCTTGGTTTAGCCGTACTTGTCTCGCCCATCATCCACCTAGGCATACAGAGAAAAGTTACTTGAAAGTCATGTCAAAAGGAGAAAACCGAAGAAAAGAAACTCATTGCGGAAAGAGCAAGGGGAGAACTGGGAATCCGCATATAGCTGTTCATGGACTAACATTAACGCTTAGTTCTACCATCTGGTTCAGCTAGGAGTTTGAAACACTGTTGAAAGCTAAATTTAGATGATTTGGCTTCACAGCTCATCTCAGGTCGTAAGATCTTAAGCCAGCGTCTTGAGCTGAGTGCGTGAGTTTCAACATTTTTTCCTTGCCAGTAACATTTTATCATCTCTGACCAAATTGCTCTTCGTTGAAATTTATGCAGGCTGTGGGGCACGTTTCTGGCAGATATCGTCATCCAAATGCTTGGAACGGATTATGCTAGAATCCTGCGTGCAATTTATGCTTTTGCACAGGTCAGATGTCTTGTGTGCATGTCTTTACATATTTATGGTGGTTGATGCACCAGATAGTACACAGGTCTATGTTCATGGCAAATTTGGCTGGTAGAATTTCCATATCTTTGTCCTGGGATCACACATAATTAAAAAACAGAGAAAAATAGTCTTTCTTACACGGCAGACCTGTACCCTGGCTCACCTGGTCATCGTCCCCCTTGTTTTCATTTTCTTCCTAAAATCTACTAAGGAAACACATTCTGCTCTCGGAAGGATTGCTCTTAGAAAATTGGTCCTTGTTGTGTCTTTTCTCCTTCGTCATTAGCATTTTAAACTATGTTACATGGACTCTTCAAAATGCGTGAAGTACCGTGTTAGATACTCGACACTTGGACATCGGTATGGGATATTGTCCTACACATCCCGTAGGATATGCCACTAGGAACACTATCGTTACTGCTTTGAGATGATCTTAGTTTTAAATTAAAACGATATGCGCAACGTAAAACACCATGTAAACTAAGGAATTACTAAGAAACAAGAATAGATAAGAACAATTTTGCCATGATCTCATAACTTGGGTTTGGAAAAACAGACGAATCCGACACATGGACATGTATCCAAGTCTGACACTTGTAGCAAGTTCATTTAACATAGATTTTAAGTACCACGAAAAGAATAAATACACTACTAGTTATCCTTAACCTCTGGAACGTACTGGTTTCCCTAGACATACGCTTGATGTTTCCTGTAAGACATTTATCGGGATCGGTTGCTTTGTAGTGACCTTTTTTTATTCAATCCGCTGTACAGTATTATTTCTCAATTTGGTAAGTTATTGATGTGGAACTACCTGGACTTAATTTGAGAGGAGGGAGAAATATAATTTTAGAGAGGGGGAAGCATAATAATTCATTCTCAATTTGTCAAAAGTACCTAGTACATTATAGGATGGGTACTTTTATAGGACAAAACAAAGATTAAAAGGAAGCAATCAATCAAATCCTAGTTGATTCAATCATATCCTAACGGCTTTGACTGAATCTTATATGTATGCAAGTAGTGAAATTTGAAATCCCTAATTTATTCTCTTGGTTAAGAATAGCACGTAAACAAAATCAGCACGTCGCTATGCTTGCATTGCCTAGAATAAGTCCGCCAAGTCCTCTGATTATGCCATGTTGTTTTCTCATCATTTTTCTTGGGTTGAAAACAACTTTTATCCGGATAGATTAGGTGCTGGTACTGCTCTAAGAAGGTGGGATCAAGGTGGCGAAGATCATCATCATTAATCAGGTATCAATATCGGGGTGGTTCTTCCTGCGGAGTAGAGAATGCTGGTAGCCACTCTGGTGAGAGGCCACGGTCTTGAAGTCCAAGATACATTCGATGGCATCATCATGCCGCAACATGACTGAAGGAGAGGCAGGGATAAGAATTAAACCCTGGGATATAGGAACACCTGCCCACAATGTGAGAGGCACAAAAGTGGCTCGGTAAGGAGATAAATCCTGCACGTTGAGAACTGGGATTGCTTGTATTAGAGTTTAGTCAAGCAAATAAGCATTTGGGTCTTGTCTACAATTGATAGGGACAGGCCAAGGTCTCGAGCATGCAACTGTTTGAACAATTGGTGAAGGTAACTTTCAGGCGTACAGGGGCCATAGCAAAGTCCCCTGCATTAAATTAAGTTGCCTACAGTGACTGTCAATAGGAAATTTAGAGTCTTCATTACTTAACACAATTTTGGATGGGTTTCAGCATGCAAATCACGGATATGTGTGCAGAAGTATCAACAGACTCTGAAGGGCCAGAATTAAGGGCGTGGGAATCAAATCAACGGACTGATGAGGGAATAACCAGTGACAATCTCCAAAGCGCTCTTGCCAGTGGTGCGGTTAACTAGGTTACTGTAGGTAAATTTCCCTTGGGGAATAATCAGATCATACGCACCTTGACGCTTACCAAGCAAACAACATTCACACATATAGCGATTAACAACCCCTGTTTGAGCATCAACATGTGGGTGAAAAGTAGAGTAGAATTTCAGCCGAGTGCCAAAAAGTTGCCCATCATCAGGTCTTCCAGTTTTAATTAATTAATTTGACATCACGATCGGACATGGTAGAGGTGGATAAGCAATGGAGGCGAACCACTTCCCCAAAGCACAACCACATAGGAGGTGTCAATAGTCTTGCTAAAGGGAATTAGATGCGCCATGTGGGAATAATAATCAACAACAAGGAGGACAAAATCCTGCTCTCTAGCGGTTTTGGGTACTACGCTAAGACAAACGGTGCTCACATCATTCCATGGAATCTCCGGAACAGGTGAAGGGGTTTAAAGACCGCTGTTTGTCTTTTTAGCTTTAGCAAGCAAACAAGTGCGACACTTCGAAACAATTCTAGCGACATCTCTCTTGATACAAGTCCATTAAGATCTGTCTTTTACCAAAGCTAGGCTATCAATGTATTAGCTTCGAAAACGAACGAACCGAACTGGCTCTTCCTTTGCCCTGTACACAAGTCCTAAGGTGGCCCCAGAGGTAAGCTCTGCGATAGCATTACTAACGCGAGGAAGGTTGCTGAAATGCCTTGGCTCGTTGCTGGGGATAAGAATGTGGTGGTGGACTCCACCGAGAAGAGCGAACGAGAACCAGTTAGTTTATGAAAGGCGTGAAGCTTTTTGAGTCCGTGAATAACCTTTTGGTTCTAGGATACTAGGGACCAAGATACACATCCTGGACGACCACAAGAAGGGGTTATCAAACTTCAAGTAAGCTGGACAGAGCGATATGCACTTCTCAATGGCGAAGAGTATGCCCATTCTCATTGATCTTTGCGATACCCCACTATCATATAGACGGCTGAGACCCTGCCCTGGGGAGACTGATGAAACCCCTGCGGGATTATGTCCCTACCCTGGGCTTTGCTTTATTCTCTGCCCTGGGGAGACTGATGAAACCCCCTGCGAGATATGTCTCTACCCCGGGGTTTGCTTTCTTCTCTGGCGAGCATTCCTTCTCCCTAAGCCGCCCCATCAGTTATGAGGAGGTCAAGAAGGCTGTCTTTGTTATGAGACCCCTCGAGGACCTAGGCCCTGATAGGATCCAACCCAACTTCTTTCAAAAAGTTTTGGCGGAAAATTGGCACTACAGTTTTTGAAGTAATGAAGATGGCCTTCAACAGCATAAGCTGCTGGAGGGGATCGACAAAGCCATGGTCATTCTAATCCCAAAGCAGGTATGCGCAGCCAATTTCTCGTTCTCTCGGCCCATAGGCCTGTGTAGTGTCATCCTCAATATAATCACCAAAACCCTTACAAATCGTATTCGTCCATTACTTGATGTGGAGATCCCTTGTATCAAGAGCAGCTTCATAGCAGCCATACATAACGACTGAAAATATCAGTCACCGAGGAAAATCTTCATACTTTAGCAGGGATGAAAAGGAAAAAGGTTTGCTTAGCAGCTGAAGTAGACATAGAGAAGGGCTATGACACGGTTAATTGGACTTTCTTGCGAGGAGTGCTGGAGATGATGAGACTACCGTTGAAATGGGTCAACCTTATCATGGAGTGCACCATTTCGTTTGAGATCTTTATACTCTGAAATGGTTTTTTTTTTTTTTTTTGGGGGGGGGGGGGGGAGGGAGAGAACACTGGCCTTTACACCCAGCAGAGATCTACAGCAGCATCCCCGTACCTCTTTCTGATCTGCATTGAGACCTTGGGTCAGAGATATGCAACTTGGTCCAGGCTTATTGATGGAAGCCTCTTGGATTTATAAGAACTATTGGCTTGATCGGGATTGTAGTTGGCAATAACTATAGGGGCTTCTTCCACCCGAGATCTCGGGACAACTTAGGAGCATCTCCCTCTTTCCTGAACGGAGAATTCTGGACAAGACCATCTGGTCTCCTTTCTGCTTATCCCCCTGTACTTGTACTCCCTCTTCTGATCTAACTCTTTCGGAATCCAAGGTCTCTATCAGTGGAAGTATTTCATGTGGTTAATTCAAAGTGAGTACGCAATGACAGATTGGTTCCATGACCAAGGAGTTTCAGAAAGGATGCGGAGTGTGCTAAGTATGGTCATCCTTGCAGAAAGGTGCTGCACAGCCTAAAGGCTTGCCCCTATGCCTAACAGGTTAGGAACCAATCAAACCACCTGCGATTAAAAGATTCTTCAACCTCCACGTGAAAGAGTGGGTGGACTGGGACCTGGGGAAAGAGGATCTGGGTAGGGATGAGATGGAGTGGCAAGTTATCTTTGGCGAAGCTTCGAGGTCAAACTGGTTTTGGAAAGACAAGGCCCTTCATCAGAACGACTCCCAAGCCGGGATGAATCAATCCAAATCATATTGGATCAAACTAGGGATGTTCATGCGTTCAAAGCCCCAATCTTGCACGATTGTCAAATTATTTGCGTCACAAGGACTCCTCTATGGACAAATGGGTCAAGATAAATGCTGATGGGGCTTCGAAGGGTAATCCAGGCCCTGCTGGATGTGGTGGGCTACTGCGGGACAACAACAGAGTAAATTTTGGAATTCTATGTGGATATTGTGCAAGCTACAAATATCATGGAGTTTTTGGGTAATCTGGAAGGGGCTGGAAATAGCTTGGTCCAGAAATTTCAGAAAAGGTGACATTGGAATCTTACTCCCAAATGGCGCTAAGGCCTATTGCACTGGCAGGTTGTGAGCATTTCATTCACAATCTCATCCCTAACATAAACAACTTTATAAAGCCTTGGGAGATGAAGCTATTGCAACAGAGCTGATGCCTTACTCCATGCATCACCAATTAGCGGACTGAATATCTATGAGCTACCTCCTGCTGAGCATAATCCTATTCTCAACAAGGACCTGATGCGGGTGTCTTGGCCCGGGGAGGCTTCGACTACGTAAATCTTGTGTTTTATTTGAGTCACTCTCCCCGAGTACCAAAAAACAATTAGCGGACTGAATATCTATGAGCTACCTCCTGCTGAGCGTAATCCTATTCTCAACAAGGACCTGATGCGGGTGTCTTGGCCCGGGGAGGCTTCGACTATGTAAATCTTGTGTTTTATTTGAGTCACTCTCCTCGAGTACCAAAAAAGTAAAAAAATAAATAAAAGGGAAAACCGACTGACGATGAAATCTAGATGATTATGACAAAGGTAGTCTTTTTCTCTCAAACTCCGTGCCTGTATTGAGAACAATACTGCTGATGCTTTGAGTCGTGTCTTTCTTGTGTTGCAGTCTCAATGTTTTAGGCTTTATTAGACTCAAGGATGAGTATGCAACTTGTGCGGATTTTGGTCTTACCTTTTAGGATCTTCAGCCTGGCCATGAGCTTTGCAAATAATGCAATTCACTTGGCACAGGGTTTTAACTTCTGCTGAGAGCATGTATTTGAGTGCTTCGTGGTCAGTGTACAAGGCAAACTCTTGGGGCTAACAAGTGGTACCACATATTCCACTAAGCCTAACTGATTAGCATAAAAACCCTTGTAATAGGTAGAGTGCCTTTGTCTTGTGTTCTTCGCTAAAGTAGGCTACAAGGGTGACCGCTCCAACCCAACACGCACCTAATGCCAACACTGCTGGCATTGCAAGAGAACTCAAAGACTTTGGAGAGTTCTGTACTTTATAATACGTGAGATTCAGCCATTCCTTGCTTAGTTGTCTCAAAGCCACAAGTGGCAACTAATGTCCACTTTAACTCCCCTTTCTTCATACTGTCAGTGACTGGAGCTATTCTGGAAGTAAAGCTCCTAATGTAATGCCTATTAGAATGTGGTGGACCCGTGAAAGCTACAAACGTCATAAATGTTCTTTGGTTTGGGCTGTTCGGTGATAGTGTGCACCTTCTCGGGATCAACGACAATCCTTTGTGTGGAGATGATAAAACCTGGAAAGGTCACATGAGACTGCAAGAAGTAAAACATCTTAATATTGGCAAACAACATTGCCTTACAAAGGGTTTCCAGAACCTTTTGACAAAGGGTTTCCAGAACCTTTTGAAGATTGTCTCAATAAGCACACTCGGTCTTACTAAAGATCAGAATGTCATCAAAGTACACATACTATTTTTTTTTTTCAAAAGATGGACGCAGGATCTGAGTCATAACGTGAATGAATGTGCTGGGGTGTTAGACAGAGCAAACGGAATAACCAATTACTTATAAGACCATTATGGGTCTTGAAGGTGGTTTACCACCCATCCCCAAGTCTAATATGAACCTGATTGTACCCGCTACGCAAGTCAAGTTTTGAGGAGCCAACGAGAACCAACCATTACATCCAACACGTCTTCTAGTGGAGCGATGGAGGACCTATACTTGATAGTGATTTTGTTGATAGCGCGACTATCAACAGTCTCCTTGTGTCATCTTTCTTAGGGGTCAAGAGAGTAGGCACATACACGCACTTGTACTCTCGTGAACAGCTCCACACCGTAAAAGTTCATCGACTTTGCATTCGAGAGCATGCTCAGACGAATTCATCTTATAATGAGGCAAATTAAGGAACTGAAACTGGGAAATCAAGTCCAGGGCATGCAGGATGTTCCGAAAGTGAGGTAACTCGACAGGACGTAGTCAGGCGTCACTTCCGAAAACTTGTGCAGCAATTTAGTAGCTTCATGAGTGAGGTCAAATGTGCATGCAGGATTTTTCTGGAAAGCTTCCCTCAGCGTAAACCAGGACTTCATCCCAGTGCTTCGAACTCTCTATGATTAAGAAGTCAAATTGTTCTTCTTGGAGGTGGGAAGGCTTCTTTGGCGTCCTATTGATCTCAAGGGACTTTCTGGTTAAAGCCTGATACTTTTCTTCTGGTGCTTTAAAAGTTGGTGTTATCTTGCCCGTGATGGCCAAACTTCAAACTCATAAAGCCAAGGGGGACCAAATAAGACATAGAAGAGATCCTTAAGAGGAAAGTCACACCAAACTTTGGCTGAATAGGCGCCCGTCTGGAGGGTTACCAAACACCTCGAAATTTGACCTAGGTGTTATCAACCCAGGAAATTCAAACTCGAAATATCATCGCATGGGAGATATATCTGAAAGATGCTTGTGGATTTCCAGTAAACCTCCAGTTGGAGATGGGATTGCACGTGTTTATGGATTGAATGAGATTCAAGGCCCTAACTACAGCTCTGAGTAACTCTCGCAGGCCAAAAAACCTAAGGTACTTCGTAATACACAAGGCCTTATGGCACTCTCAACGGACTCGGGCTTGTGAATATGAATGTCCCTCTACATCTCAGGTTTTAACCCTGCAATAAATTGAGTAATTGAGATGCAAGGGTCTCAGGAATTGGACATCTCATAGAAAGCTCCTCAAATCAAGACATACTCCGTTACCCTGCAGTTGGTGTCAGTTGCATCATCTCCAAATGCATCTCTTGACGGTAGTAGTTTGTGAGGTTCTTTTTTATAATTTTATCGCATTGCTGCCCATGCGCTGACTGGAGGTTCTGTTAGCCATGCTAGGTTGTCCTCAGCTCCATGCGAATAGTGTATCTTAGCAAGTGTAATGCGCTCAGGTCTTGCATGCAATAGGAGCTAAAATAATTCCCTGATTGCATGTGGGTGACAAATCAATCAGAACATATTAAGTGCGCCATAAACAGAATGAGGGTCTGACTGCATGCCGAGAGACTTGAACCCTGGACATCGCCAAACCAAAGCTCGGGTGCCCTGTTTAGTTACACTTGCTCTAAAAGCTTAATCTGCTAGAGGGTAGGCCCAACGATCTATATCATGCTCACAGTTATCTAACTTGGCGAGCTATTTTTTCTTGGATTTGTCTTTGTCAATTTATTCTTCTTCTCTTGATATTTCACTTTTCCACATCAAATAAGCAAAATTTCTGTTTATTTGCACCTTTATACATAAGTAAATAGTTGTCGTTTTAGTAAGACGTGAGACGAGTATCACAGGTAGTAAGAAACGAGACGCATATCATGTAGTAAGATACCAACTTGTACGCGCATAGGAGACGTGTATCACGTAGTAAGATAATAACTTGTAGGCACATATACATTTCATGCATGCATTCATGATACGGTTTCTGATCACTAGTATCTTAAGGTTCGTGATATGATATGGAAACTGGCAAACAATAGCTTTTAGTCTCTCTCTCTCTTGGATTTTTGGTTTTAAAGTGCCATAGTGAACACACTTAGCAGTTTATGTTATGTTTCCTGGATGGTTTTTTAATTGCAACCACATATATGACTTTTATGTTCTGTGTTACCTAATGATGTCTATATGATATATTCAATACTTAAAATTGGGATTTTGAGACACAATATGCATATCAGTGTACAACTATGCGGAAGTAATTATATCTCGACTTTTAATAAAATAATAAAATTTTCTTATTACATGTCAATCAAAAGATCCTATTTAGACATTATTGGTTCTCCAGAGGTCAAATCCTGTATTCAAATGCTCTTGGACTCATTGTTGGTCCTTTGGCTTGCATCAATCGCTTTGAAAGAGACAGCTGCTGCAATATTACAATATCTACCCTTACCATGATGCGTTCTGACTGCACCTTCATCGCACCCAACCTTTGTCTAACGATGTAAAAGTAAGTTTGTGAGGTATTCGAGGGTATACCTATGGGTGGACTAGTGCTTTAGGTTATCTGGTTGAGAATTACACAAACCAGTTATTGCAGATTCTACTCCGTACCAGCAATTGGTCAAGAGTCAGCAAGATATCCTCAAGTTCCATCCCAAGACTAACGAGTGTTTGGGGATACAGTTAGAAACTAAACCAGGTAATACCAGTTAACTAGAGGCAGACTAGATATCAAAGCGTTGAAGATTCTCAAGTAGGATAAACTGCTATTACAAGCCAGATAACTGTCCTTGGTTGCCTGATTTGAAGGCAAAAATGGGAGCTGCCACAACAGTCCTGATGATAAAGAGGTAATATAGATTGTTGCCAACATCCGATAGAATTTACATTACCAGGTCTTGCTTCTTTGGATATAGAACAGTCTGTTATTATCCTTCAAGCAGCCGGAATGGGTGTCAATGTCCAATAAAAGGATTCTACTCTTCCCGTGGCCCATAAAAACCTTAGTCAGCGTTCTCTAGGTCTGTGGTTAACTTCCTCCAAGACTTGTATCGATCACCTGGAAACTACATTTCCCCAAAGCCCTTTGGCGTGTACTGATGTATCAGCTCCTAGGGCTTTGTTATAATCTCATCTACCAGTTGGATGGAAAATGTATAGCGGTTGGACCAAATTTGAGTAGTAATTGTTTAGGAATACGCTCAAGATTGTCTGATATTACATAAAAAGTTCGTTATGCGCAGGTTTGATGTGCCCGTTGTTGCCAACAATTAATCTTTGCTTCACAGATCCGAGTTACGCGCACGTATCGGCTACCATCTGATATCAACTGAGGGAGATCAGTTTTTCAAAGTCCATTGCAGTAGTGAATCAAGATCTGCAATGATACTAGAGGTAGTTTCCAGCTTTTTGGACTTGCTAGGAAGCAGAAAGACTTGTAGATATTGTTCAGGACTGAACCATATGTTTTGCGTATTAGAGATGGTACTGTAATGTTTGATGAATCATAAATAATGCTGATCTGGTGCTGCGAATAATGTGGCAGTTTTCTTTTTAATGTGAAAAAAGTACCACTCGCTTTTCTTGTTTCTAATGAATTTGTGCTTAGAACAGTTGAGAAGGTAATGCACTACCTCAACTCACATTCTCTTGATCATGCGCCTATTGTGCTGCCTATAACGTGAAACACCTTAGTCATCATTGCTCATGATCAAACCCTTCTTTGTAAGAAAGTTTCTCAGTTTTCTCTAATCGCACTACCAACATTTACTTACGGGTTAAATTTCACTCTTTATTATACTTAAAAAATTGGGTACAATATCAATCTCTAGGGGAAGCTCTGAACTGTGTGCAACGTATATTAGGCTTTATTTATTTGGTAATGATTTACTGAATCAACCATGCACAAATCCTATGCCCATGTTGGGCTTTATAGCCTGTAATGCTCTCCAAGGTACTAAATTAAGCCATTTTTACCGGGGACTGATATGCCTATTAGTTTCTATGCACGGCCTCGCTCATTAAAAGGGCAAGACTAATGTAGGAAATGGATTCCAATATTTGTTGGGTCGATTTTTAGTTGGTTCGTTGGCAAAAGAAAATGGAAAATTACAGTAAGGCTACCAAGAGGGGCAGCCCCCATAATATCGTCAAAGAAGAGGGGGCATATCTATTGGTTGACTTCCCCCAGATGGTTGAGATTCGGATTCGCTAGCTGTTTCCTTCTCTCCATGAATGGAGGGGTTTGATTTCCATTTTTTTTTCTCCTTTTCAGGATATCTTTTTATTGATAATATGATTGAAGTGGGGATGTGAATGGAGGACCTTTGCAATTAAATTGGTGGATGTTAAGGAGTCAGGTTTAAGAATGACCCTTTTGAATCCCTTCTCCCAAGCCAGATGCAATGCTCTCCAGAAAGCCCAGAGTTCAGCCACGATATTATTAGCTATTCCTAAGTTCACCGTGAAGCCAATAGTCCAAGCTCCTTGGTCATTCCGAATGAAGCCGCCAGCTCCAGCCGGTCTCGGATTACCTCTGGACGTGCCATAGACATATTTTAACGGACCTCGTAGCAGGCGACTGGGAATTCTTGTCCCAGGTTTGTCTAGATGGTGCTTGAGAAAATCTTGAACTCAACTTACGAGACAGACGGTGTCTTCTGCATGACGAGATGGTAACACTTTAGCTTCTTTATGCTGAATTTGATTCCCCCAACACTAGATGTACTTACCAGCCTCCTTGAAGACGATCTCCCAATCAGTCTCCGTTGATTTCAGGCTAACTTTCATGCTGACATTAAACTCAACCCATTTGGTAGGAGGAGCATAGAAGAACTTGTCATAGAACTCCTCTCTATTCAAACCTATCCAGACCCGAGGGTGCCCTAAATCAGCTTATGGTGTGCAAGGTGGTTAACAAAATTTGACATGTAGCATATGAGTTGGTTAGTATCTATTACTTTCTTCCATTCTGTTTCTAACCAGTTCTGTTCAATGAGCCTTAGCAGGGTACTTCCTCTAGGTGACCTTTTTGAGTTGGCATAGTTTCTCCCAGGGCCCGGGTGTTCATCGTCGATGAAGAGATCATAGGCTTGTACCATGGAAAATTTACTGTTTGGGAAAGGCCAGGAATGTCAGGGCCCGGGACAACAATAATGCTGCGTAGTAATGTCGGAGTATCCGCCGGGAAGTTCGCCAATAGCTCGAATCCTAGCTCCTCATCTGCTGAGTTTTGAAGGTTCAAGTCAGCCGGACGGGAATCGCCTGACAAAACCAAACTGTTTCTCATTACCGATTTTCTAGCTCCATGCCCTCGCCTAAGTTGATCCCCCCTTGATACTTGGCCATGTCTGGGATGTGCCAGGCTTTCCATTCTTCCCAAATAATGTCTGCCCTTCCCTCAACGTTCATTTTGAACCCTTTCTACGTTATAAAGTTGTGAGTTTGCTTTGTGACCGCCCCGGACTAGGGACCTACCACTCGATTCGGTCCTGGTCATGGGAGCTTCTTGGGCTCTGCTGTTGAAAATTTCGAAAAAGCATTGGTTTTGAAAAGAAAAATAAAACAATTAACAATTAATACCGTCCCACCATCTTTTTGTGATATTACATAAACACAACAATATGTAAAACAAGACCGAAAATAAAACTTATTAACTTTCGGTCTCTACTTCATTTTTATTGATTTTTGACTTTGAAACACATAAATATGTAACTATTCAATAAAACATTAAACCTTAAGTTTATTTCTATATTGTTGGCTTGAACTCAACATGAGGGTCATCTGGTTAGACAAACAAGAGTCGAATCTATCGTATTTAGATTCTGGTTCTACGGAGGCGATTTACACCACGATCTTAGACTTGAATCAAGAAATGAAATACTATTTTTTTTTTTATGATTTTTATGCTAGAAATGAAATGTGATCGGGGGAAATGGAAACAATTATGTTGAAAAAAATTCCTCGCGAGCCTGCATGCTTAGAGGACTCGGGAATGCTATTCGAAGGTTGCGCAAAGCAAGAGACTCCCTTAAGAGTAAAATATGGTAGGCTAGCTTCTCTTAAGAGATCATACACCACTTCTAAGAAAAATGGTATAAAATCTCTTGAAAGAAGAAGCTGAAGTCCCTGAAAATGTAGGCCAAAGGCCCTATTTATAGAGCTTTGGGGAGCTAGAAATGATAAAGATGACCATATCAATCTGCAATCTGATGATAAGACATAATATTTGATAAAAATCGCATATTGACAAACGAAACTGGCCAGTTCATCCCATAATTTTACAATATTTCTTCCCAAATCTCGAGATATTATTTGACCCTAATTCAATATTTATCTCTGATTTTCTAGATGGGATGTACCAAATCCGGCAATTATCTTCATATCTCACATAAATTAATGATTTAATCACTTGCATTGAGGATGAATGACAAATAATTCCTTAAATCATCTAGACTAATTATAATCTAGACATGGACTGGACTAACATTGATGGACTAGACTAAGAGCAATTACTGACTAGATTGTTAGGCTGGATTTAGACAACTGGACTGCTGAAGTGTTAGACCGGACTGAATCAAATTAAATCAACTAAGTTTTATTCTCAGGCCTAACCTTTAATAATAAACTCTAATTAGCAACGACAACGAATAATTTTTCAATTAAAATGACTACAAAAAATAGGGTGTCTTCTGAGTAGATTGTGCCTCTATTGGAGTTATCTCCATTATAACCTTTGGAATCTTGCTCCCACTTGATCCATCTTTTTTGTAGGGACGTATGGACCATTCTCATTAACATGCTAAATATATACGTCTTGCTTCGTCATGATCTTCTAAAGCTGGAATTGTCATTCTTTAAGCAGGGTGGGCAATTTGTTGCAGAGTCTTCTTCCATGAGAGGATCTTGAACTTTAGACAATTAAGTCACGAATTAAGAGAGCACAAGGCTCTAATGGCACTTGTAGGTCATTAACGATACCTAGGGGTGGTAGGGGAAGGGGGGTGAATAGGTGTTTACAAAGAATGTAAACAAGATTAAGTTTTACAGAATAAAATCACAAGATTGAATGATACACATTGATTTATACTGGTTTAACCTTACCTGCTTATGTCTAATCCCTGAGCACCCCAGACAAGGGAACCCTACTCGAGCCTTTCACTATTTAGGCTAGCTTTGCTTGCTAACTTAAACCACACTACAATGTGTATCCTATCCAATACTTACAAACAATTGCGCTTGATATATGTTGATGTAGAAGAAAAAATGCTATCCACGAGATGGTGCCACGTATCACCATCTTGTGACACCAAAACTGTCAGAAGCACTAATGGGGAAGTGGAAAGCCTTAACCATCCACCATTATGGTAATAACTCTCCACTTAGTAATATTAACTACCCATTAGTGGAAATAACCTCCCATGAACCCGGTAACTCCCAAATTAATGGGAAATAACTACCCATGAGGTAGAGAGCCATATAAAAAGGAGGGAAGAAAGGTGATAGGGGTAAGTAACTTCTATTTAGAGTTTACACTAAATCTATCTAGAGTTTACTCTGACTTAAGCATCGGAGATTTCCTGCCGAAAATCCTTCCGGCGAGTCACCGGTGTTGTCTCTTTGTTGTGCAGGTCTATTCACGAATCAAGTTCCGAATTTTATCCACAACATTTTGGCGCCATCGTGGGACTCGAGATTCGTGAATAGGCCATGTCTCAAAATCCTCATTCACATGTTCAGCAAGGTGGAGCTCCTCCACTGGGGTCATCTTCAATATTGATACGTGACTCAGCTCGGGGAGTATCCACACCTCAACCGCCCAACCGCGGTAAAAAAGTCGTGAGCGCGCCAATAACCACTACTGTGGTGCGAATCACCACAGTTACGACAAATATGATCCCTACAGTAATACCGACGACAGTAGCAACTGCACCGGCATTGACGTTTACTCCTCCATCCACAAACACAGTCTTACGTCCACTTCAAAATATTGACGTATGTGTGCCTCCTACTACAAGTGTCACCACGACGGGCGTGATCAACACTACTCACATCCATGAATAACCAAACTGACCTGATGGCCGTTATTCGCTCAATGCAACAATCCATTGAAAAGTTGCTAACTGCTAAAGAGAATCCACTTCCGCAGTCAGAACCACACAGGCCTCTAGGCATTTTTAAGACGCCAGAGCGAACAAGCCACAACTGGCACGTGACACAAACGACGGATGAGGAATCCGATGATGAAAGGCGAAATCCGAGGTCTAAGAGGCATGAAGAAAATTATTATGAGGCTCACTCTACCAGACACACTTACGCCAATACTGGCGATAATCGAGTGGAGCGCTACTCCCATGCTCCAATTATAGTTGGACGACCATTCACGGAGGAAATCGATCTCTTCCCAACTCCCCGAACTTCAAGATGCCTCCGTGCGAATCATATGACGGCACAAGAGACCCGATGGAACATTTTGGCTCGCTTTACCTCAGGAATGAACCTGCATCTGGTCCCTGATTAGATCATGTGCCGAGCATTCCCACTAACACTGAAGGGAGCCGCACATGTGTGGTTCCAACACCTCACGCCCCGCTCTATATCCTGTTGGGCTCAGCTAGCGGAATCCTTCCCCAGCAATTTCTTAACAAGTCGAATACAGAGGAAGAACTCCTCAGCCCTTTTTCATATCGTGCAAGGTCCCAAGGAGTCCTTGAAATCCTATTACGCCCGTTTCAATACCGAGAAACTCCTCATTGACAACCTAGATCCAGGGGTGACTTTTACGGCGATGGCAAGAGGTGTGACACCAGGGATGCCATTGCAGTTCTCACTGAATAAAAAAACCCCAGAGAATATGACCGACCTACTTGACCTAGTAGAAAAATATATTTGAGCTGAAGAGGATTCGACGACCACCCAGGATGAAGGGACTTCTGGGCAGAAGAGGCGTGATCATCTAGAGGGGAGGATACCCGAAGATCCTAAACGCTCACGGACAATCCTTTCTAAACACTTCACCCCTCTTACCACATCTCGGGAGCATATTCTCAACCAGATCAAGAGCCAAAACATCTTAAAGTGGCCTGAGCTGATAAGGATGCCCACCGATAAAAGGGACACCCAGCTCTACTGCCATTTCCATAAAGATCATGGCCACACGACTGAATGCAAAGTTCTTCAGCACGAGATCGAGAACCTTATTGTGAAGGGGCACCTCAAGCAATTTGTCAAGGTAAATGAACGCCAGGGAGGTCGACGAGGAGGAGGTCAAAGAAGGCACAAGGAGTCGGTCCCCAAGGAAACCCCAGTAATAAACACAATCTATGGAGGCCTAAGTGCTGGGGGAACCTCAAAATTAGCTCAAAAGGCTTACGCACGACAAGTCAACTTGACACGGGGACCAGCTAAGCACCCCAATGCCCCCACCACTATAAGCTTCGATGATACAGACCTTGAAGAAGTCATTACACCGCATGATGATGCTCTGGTTATCTCCTTCCAAATAGATGCGTACGTCATTAAACTCATCTTGGTGGATATAGGAAGCTTTGCAGATATACTCTTTGAAGAAGCTTTCTCTCAAATGCAGATATCAAGAGATCGAATACGGTCAGTCTCCTCACCACTGTACGGCTTCACGGGAGCATTTGCACCAGTTGAGGGAGTAATCCCCCTCACTGTAGTTACTGGGAAGTACCCGCTTCAAGCTACTCAATCAATCAACTTCCTGGTAATCAAGGTCAAATCAGCCTATAATGGAATATTAGAACAAGCAAGCCTCAACAAACTACAAGCTGTGGTCTCGACGTTTCACCTATGCATGAAATTCCCAACTCTAACAGAATTAGAGTAGTGAAAGGAGATCAAGATGTAGCACGCAAATGTTGCATGGCTTCGTGCATAGTAGAGGAGGCGCTCGCCATTGAAGACCAGCGAGATGAGCATACTTTCAAGCGAGCTGAGCTGGTAGAAGAACTTGTTTCCATAACGCTTGGAGAAGACAAAAATTGCCAGTTAAGGATAAGTTCCATGTTGGAACCAATTCTTCACGACCGGCTAGTATCCTTCCTTCGCTCTAATGCGGATGTCTTTGCATGGAGTGCGACAGATATGCCAGGAATAGATCCATCCATAATGACCCATCGCCTCTCAGTTGATCCGAGCTGTAAACCGGTGAAGCAGAAAAGGCGATCCTTCACGCCGGAGCGGCAAGTGATCATCAAGAAAGAAGTTGACAAGCTCTTAGAAACAGGCTTCATTGCTGAAATCGACTATCCAGGGTCGGTGGCTAATATGGTCATGGTTCCAAAGGCTGGGACGAGTAAGTGGAGACTATGCATTGATTACATTGATTTAAACAAGGCTTGCCCCAAAGACAGCTATCCTCTACCCCACATCGACACATTGATAGATGTAACCTCGGGGCACGAGTTGCTTAGCTTCATGGATGCCTTCTCCGGCTATAATCAGATTCGCATGCACGATGACGATGTAGAAAAAATAACCTTCATCACCAACGAAGGCCTCTTTTGCTATAAAGTCATGCCTTTTGGCTTAAAGAACATAAGTGCCACCCACAAATGGCTTGTCGATAAGATCTTTAGCCTTTGATAGGAAAAACTATGGAAGTTTATGTTGACAACATGCTCGTCAAAAGCCTTTGTGCGGCAGATCACATTGCCGATCTCGAAGAATGCTTCAACCTCTTACGTGAATATAAGATGCGGCTCAATCCAGCCAAATGTGCATTCGGGGTCTTGTCAGGCAAGTTCCTAGGTTTCATGGTCTCGTACAGAGATATAGAGGCCAATCCTGAAAAAATCAAAGCTATACAAGGCATGACCTCCCCAAAGAGAGTGAAAGAAGTGCAGATACTAACTGGACGGATATCGGCACTTAGCAGGTTCCTCTCCAAGTCTGCAGAGAGATGTTTACCTTTCTTCAAAGCTTTGAAAAACATAAAAGACTTTGAGTGGACCGCCGAATGCCAAGCTTCCTTTGAAGCGCTAAAAATTTATCTATCAACACCCCCGCTCCTTTCCAAACCACTTGTTGGGGAGGAGCTCTTCTTGTATTTGGCCATAGCAGACTCGGCTATGAGTGCAGTGCTTGTTCGAGAACAAGACGACAAGCAACTCCCCATTTACTATGTGAGCAAAGTACTAGAAGGTGCTGAGTTGCCTTATCCAGATACGGAGAAGCTTGCATTTGTTCTCCTGGTCACAGCTCAAAAACTTCGACCTTACTTTCAATCTCACTCCATAACGGTGCTCACAGACAAACCACTACAGTGAATACTCCACAAGCCCGACGTCTCGGGATGACTAGTCCCGTGGTCCATTAAACTTGGGGAGTTTGATATCCGTTGTAGGCTGCACTCTTCTATCAAAGGATAGGCCCTGGCTGACTTCATTGTTGAATGCACTTTGCCCATTAAAGACGAGGAGCAGTTGCCCCAGAAAGAGAGGCCTTTTACTTGGACCCTCCATATGGATGGTTCTTCCAATTCAAGCGGAAGTGGAGCTGGCTTAATCTTGCACGGCCCTAAAAACCTCGTAGTGGAATATGCCTTACACTTTGACTTTCCCGCTTCAAACAATGAAGACGAATACGAAGCTCTTATTGTTGGGATGCACCTCGCAAAGGCTATGCGAGTAGAAGCGCTTCATGCCCATAGCGATTCATAGTTATTCTTCAAGAAGTTTTCTGGAGAATATGAGGCACGAGGTACAAAGATGGCTGAATACCTCTAAAAAGTCAAAAGGCTTGTGGAGACTTTTGTATACTTCAACATCACTCAAGTCAGCCGAGTCGATAACGCATCAGCTAACGTTCTTTCACGCTTAGCGTCCCTTGACCCGTCGGGACTTAGTCGAATGGTTCATCTCGAGCTTTTGCATGAGCCAAGCATTATGGCAAAGGAAATTATGCAGACTGAGTATGAGCCGTCATGGATTGATCCCATCAAGGCCTACCTTCAGCACGACATATTGCCTGTCGACCGGAAGCAAGCCAAAAGTATCATCCTAAGCTCGGCCCGATATGCTCTGGTAGAAGATGTGTTATATAAATGCTCATTTATACTACCTTATCTGCGTTGCCTTACCCCCACTGAGGCAAACTATGCATTACGGGAAGTTCATGAAGGCATCTGTGGTCAGCACCTGGGAGGACGTGCACTGGCACACAAAGTTCTTCGACAAGGCTATTACTGGCCTACTATGCAGCAAGATGCTATGAGTTATACAAAGAAATGTGATGCCTGCCAACGTTTCTCCTCCATTCATAGGCAAGCACCAAGCCCTCTGTCAACGTTAAGCAGCCCCACACCCTTTGCAATGTGGGGGATGGACATCCTGGGCCCTTTTCCCCCCGCCATTGCTCAGCAAAAATTTGTGATTGTAGCTATTGATTACTTCAATAAATGGGTAGAGGCCGAAGCCCTAGCTTTAATCACTGAAAGAAAGTGCGAAGACTTTTTCTGGCGAGCGGTCGTTTGTCGCTTTGGAATTCCGTGTGTGCTAATCACGGACAATGGAAAGCAGTTCAATAATTCAACCTTTCGAACTTTCTGCGCTAACTTATCCATTGAACAACATTTCACCTCCATAGCGCACCCATAAACAAATGGCCAGACTGAAGTTACAAATCGCACACTTCTACAAGGGATAAAAAGGAAGCTTGATGGCGTAAAAGGGCTATGGGTTGACGAGTTGCCTAAAATCCTTTGGGCTTACAATACCACCTCACGGACCTCTACAGGCGAGACACCTTTTAGTCTATTGTTTGGCACAGAGGCATTAATTCCCGTTGAGATTGGATTACCATCTCTCCGTCTCACAACGTAAGACCCAGTCCAGAATGAAGAGGCCCTTCATGCAAATCTTGATCTCCTTGATGAGCGGCGCGAACAAGCAGCGATGCGCCTCGCAACTTATCAACATCGAGTCTCCAAGTTTTACGATCAACGAGTACGCCCTTGAATCTTTCGAGTGGGCGATTTAGTCTTGTGCCGCATCGAAGCATCCGCACCACGAGACGCCATTGGAAAACTAACGCCAAACTGGGAAGGCCCATATAAAGTTGTAAAGCTGGGAGGCTCAGGAGCTTATCACTTGGAAGATATGGACGGCAACAAAATTCCTCGTACATGGAATGCCACAAATTTAAGGTGCTACTACGCATGAGCAAGACCGGGGGGCCATACGCACTCCACACTTGGTTGCATACTAGGTCTTACGCATGCGTAGATCACTTTTGCAAGACTACAGCTCGTCACAGCCTAGTTTTCTAAGTTTGCTTTGACTTCTTTCTTAAAGCCATATGGCCACATATGTATTATATCTTTACTATGAATAAGAAGGGTTTGCAAGCAAGAATGCACAAATGCAAAACTAGAACCTTGATTGCATTAAAAGAGTTTAGAGTTTACACATTGAAGCCAAGGCAACAAAAGAAATTTCAAAAGATGCTAAAAAAGCTAAATCTAATAGACAAGGCAAATCTTAGTCTAATCATTCTGCTCAGCGACATCTCTTGGTACCTCCACCTCTTGAGAGCGACTTTCAGCCAGAGGCAGTTGCGGCCTTAAAACAGCCATAGACGCTGACCCTAAAGCACCTAAACTGTGGCTCACAGAAGGACTAGTGAGCGCACGAGAACTGGCAGCTTTCTTGCATTCGGCTTCTTCGGCCAGACGCTCAGCGTCTGAAGCAACTTCTCGGGCGAACTTGTGCTGGTATATGCTCATGTCAAGCTCAGGATGATCTTTGGAGACATCATTCTTGCATTCATTGCAGCCATGCACAAGTGCCCCTTTGGAGTCACGGAGACGTTGATCCATGAAAACCTTGGATCTCTTGAATGGTTGCACAACCTGAAGAGCCATCGAGGACTTCGCGGCCTCCAAATCACCAATGTGAGCTGGTAGTTCAGCATTCTTTGCAGTCAGCCCAGCGTTGGATAGTTCTAAATGCCCTACTTTCTTACTCAAGTCTTCAACTTTCTTCTCAGCCTCCCTGCGAAAGTTGTTCTCTATCATTACTTTCTTCTTCTCCCTGTCCAACACTTTGTCTGCAGTAATTAGCTTCTAGGCTCCGATCTGCACCTGCGCCGTAGCGTATACAACAAAGAGTTAGAATCAAACAACAAAACTTTTAAAAGGAAAGAAGAGAGAAAAAATAAACTTGCGACATTAGCTGGACCATCCCATTGGCTGTCTCTGTGACGCCATAGCCAGACAACGTCTTCCTATCCATGGGAATGATCGCGTGGGTAGACCAATCCCATGCCGCGCGAGGAGACTTGAACACTGACTCATCAATGGATACTCCCCAGGAAGGGCGATGCGGAGTATCAGGACGAACGGAGGTAGATGTGGCTCTACTCCCAGCCCTGCTCGAGACTTTTCGCTTCTTGGAAGCCTCTTTAGACTTATCCACGGTACTCAAGCCTAAAACAAAGTTCTCGATTTGAGTCTCCGTCACCTTTGGCTGAGACCCAAAAACCAATGCACCAAAGTCCAAATCCTGCATCTCCTCCTCCTCCTCCTCAAGCCCATGTATCGAAGCTAGCTCATCAGGGATTATGTCTCTCAAAACTCCTTGGGCATTGAACATTGGCGGCTCTCCTTGCGCTCGTGACGACATGTTTTCTGCATGCAAAATAAAAGTAAGATTACCATTCATGAATAGACAAACTCAAGGTTTGGTAAGAGCTTTACCAGGATCATTTTTGCCCTCTTCCTCTTCATCTTTCTCATCAACAAGATCTTGGGGCTCATAGGGGAAGATGATGCCACACTCGCGGAGCTGAGCATTACTCAAAGGATACCTGGATTCTAAAGGCTCAGCCCCCTTAAGCTTCCCAATGTGCTCAAGGTCAGTCTCCGACAAATCCATTTCTTTTAATTTATTACAGGCTCTAGTCTCGCACTCAGGGAGCCATACATTATTTACTTCACTCTTTTGAGACTTAGGCAGTTTAACAAACAAAAATCTTTCCTTCTAATGGTGGTTGGATGATAGAGGATGCAGAAATAGGTTGGCTTCGGCCTTTGGACGTCGACTAAAAAAATACCAACCTACCTGCTTAGTTATCGTACAGATAGTGAAAAACCATCTGAATACTCTAAGCCTAGGATTCAAACCTAGCTTATGGCACTGGTAGATGAAGAAACTCATAAAACGCCATGCATGAGGAGAAAATTGGCCGGGCGCAAGCCCGTAAACTTTCAAGACTCTGATAAAGAAAGGATGAAGGGAAACTCTAAAGCCATTGATGAACATGTCCCAATAAACACCAATCTCGTCGAGTGTAGTTATATTGGCTGATTCATTCTCATCAGGGAGCCTAAGTTTTATAATCGGCGGAATTTCACAGCGCTCACGTAGAAGTTTCAGGTCATAACTACTCAACTTGCTTCTAAGTGTGTGGGCATCAAAAGGCTTAGGAGACCTGGCACTTTCCTTTAAGACTTCCCTAGCAGGAACTCCTCTTGACTCTTGAAAGGGAACCAAGGGAACTCCGGTTTCTAAAAATAAAGGATCAAAGGTGGGCTCTATCCTAACACCTTGTACACCAGCATTAGGCTCAGAAACACATTCTTCATCCTCGTTGGACATAATTTTAGATCAAAACAAGAGATTTCAAAAGAAAAGTTGAAAACAAGTTTGAAGCTTACTTGAAAAAGAAGAACCTTCGAACTCTTTTGAAATTCCCCTTTGAATGAAGCCTCCAAATCACCACTCTCTCTCAACACCACTTGAAAAAAATGAGAAGTTGTGAAAAGGGTAAAAGGTTTTACCCCTTATATAAAAACAAGAGACTCATCCAACGGATGAGATCTCACGATGGTTAGATTATCCTAAGCACGTGGCAAGATCCGGTAAAATGACTGGGGGCAAAATTACTTGTTTACCCCACGACGGGGACTACAACATAGACGAGTAGACGAGCTACTTTGGTCCTAGCCTCTGCTGAGCAGACGAGCGCATTGGACCACACGCCTCTGCTCTAGATGAGTAGACGAGCAACTTTGGTCCTAGCCTCTGCCTAGCAGACGAGCGCATTGGACCACACGCCTCTGCTCTAGATGAGTAGACGAGCTACTTTGGTCCTAGCCTCTGCCGAGCAGACGAGCGCATTGGACCACATGCCTCTGCTCTAGGCGAGCAGACGAGCTACTTTGGTCGTAGACTCTGCCGAGCAGACGAGCGCATTGGACTACATGCCTATACTTTTACCAAAGTGAGCGAGCACCTTGGTATGCCTCTACTCGGTTAGGCCGAGTAGACGAGCACCTTGGTATGCCTCTACTCGGCCTAGCCGAGTAGACGAACACCCTGCCAGGCCTTTCCTCGATCGACGAACACCTTGGCATGCCTCTGCTCGGCTAGGCCGAGAAGACGAGCACCTTGGCACGCCTTTGCTAGGCTTAGCCGAGTAGACGAGCACCCCATGCGCCTCTACTCGGCTAGGCCGAGTAGACGAGCACCTTGGCACGCCTCTGCTTGGCTAGGCCGAGTAGACGAACACCCCACATGCCCCTACTCGGCAGCCGAGTAGACGAGCACCTTGGTATACCTTGGCTCGGCTTGACCTAGTAGATAAGCACGTCACATGCCTCAACTCGGCCACATCATTGTGCCTCTGCTCGGCTTGAACGAGTAGATAAGCACCTCACATGATTCTACTCGGCCGAGTGGGCGAGAACGTCATTGCGCCTCCATTTGGCAAGGCCAAGTGAAACAAAGGAATCCTAGCTATTAGAAGTGCTGAGTGGAAGATCTTTTCCAAAAAAAAAAAAAACCCCAAGAATAATGATTCCATATTCTCCTCCAGGAAACATGAAATGGGGGGCAAATGATGTAGAAGAAAAATGCTACCCACGAGATGGTGCCACGTATCACCATCTTGTGACACCAAAACCGTTAGAAGCACTAATGGGGAAGTGGAAAGCCTTAACCGCCCACCATTATGGTAATAACTCTCCACTTAGTAATATTAATTGCCTGGAAATAACCTCCCATGAACCCGATAACTCCCAAATTAATGGAAAATAACTACCCACGAGGTAGAGAGCCATATAAAAAGGAGGGAAGAAAGGTGATGGGGGTAAGTAACTTCTATTTAGAGTTTACACTAAATCTATCTTCAGTTTACTCTGACTTAAGCATCGGAGGTTTCCCGCAGAAAATTCTTCTGGCGAGTCACCAGTGTTGTCTCTTTGTTATGCAGGTCTATTCACGAATCAATTTTCGGATTTTATCCACAACATATGTGATTACAACTGAATCAATGAAATACCTCACACTCCTTGATGAGTAGAGAGCACCGAAAAGTAAGCTCAGAAAGCTTTCAACAGAGTTGGTTACTTGCTTTTAAAAGGAAAGTGTTCTTTTTATAGTACCAGAAGAATTGATCGCTGAGCTCTGTAAAGGGATAAATCCAAGTTTGAATCAGTTGAACTAATTACATAAATCGGTTGAACTGATTGCAAAAGAGTCGAATTGTATTAGTTCAACCAAAGCTTCACTGTTCAAATTAAACAGTTGAACTGGCAATGAATCAGTCAAAATATTTTTGATAAAGATGAGTACAGTTGAATTGCTTAACCAAAACAATTGAACTTATGAGAGGACAAGAACAACTGCGCTGAAAATATTTAGTTGAACTGAAAAATAATTAGTTGAACTAATTACAAGATCGGCTCACTATTTTGCTCTCACAAAATATTTTACTGACTGAAGAGAACAGTCAAACTGAATAAAATGATTGTAACTGAAGATGAAACCAGAAAGGACTGATTCCAAATCAGTTGAAATGGTTACAAGGACCTTCTAAATTTCAACCGTTTTAAATAATTACTTCAAGAGTGACAAGCTCATGAGAACGGTTAGACTGATTTCTAAAACAATCGGACGGTTTCCTCAGTAGTCGAACCAGTTTCTTTTTTAGTTCAACTGTTTCTCACAGTGACTTTTCGAGAGGTCTTAGCATGAAGCAGTAGAACTGTTTTGCTTTAGAACAATTCTCTTTTTTTTATTTTTTAAAACAAAGTGAAGGAATATTAATTTTGTTCGTTTCCGATTTTTCTAGTGATTATCAAGTAAAGTTAGCTCACAAGAATTACAAATGAAAGAAATGAGCATCCAGTCTACTGCTTCCGTAATCTTTGAATGTTTTGACAGATGTTACGAGTAATGAAAATATGCAACGTCGAAACACTTCTTATTAGTACACAAATTAGACTCCAAAAAAAGTCAATGGATTAGAGTCATCAAAGTTAGGTATACGGATATAAGAGTCATCGTCTCTAACTCAGTATCTTTATGAATTGTGTAGTTAGCTATTGGCTCAGATTGTTCATGGGTTTAATGGAGATACATGCTTGTATTTAGTTTTGTTTCCGACCTATTCTGGTCGCACTCAAAGGTCCACTTGGAGTCCCATTGTGCATGACACGTCCGCACAAGCACAGTATTCAACGCTTTGAACCGGACAAAGTGCGGGCACCCTAGTCACTTGCATTCTTTGCCTCACACGCCTCACGCGCGACTTAGTCACCAATTATTTCACGTTACCGTGACTCACAGTACGACCTTCGTCGCGCCGCGACCACCTGAGCACCTTTTCACCGAAAACGTCGACCGTTGATGCAACTGGAGCGACGGGGTCAAGGCATAGGCCTTGGCCAACCCCATGGGGCCGGCGTCGGCCTCCCCCAAGGCCATGGGGTCAGCCTCGGCCTCAATGGGGGGTCGGCCTCGGCCTCCATGGGGTGTTGACCTTGGCCTTTCCCCCCCGGTTGTTCACTCTTCGCGCAAAGTCCCTTTCGTGCTTTGTTCGCTTCATACACTTCGTATGTGACTTAGGCACCTTGTTTGTCACGTGAGTCTGATTCACGTCGACACGCTCGTTGTAACACAACTTCCGTATTTATCATCGCCCACCAAAAAACCTTCGGTCGGCGCGCCCGAAGTTCACCCAAATGGGGAGTGGCCTTGGCCTCCCTTCACGGGAGTTGGCCATTGGCCTTGGCCTTCCCAAGGGGTCGGCCTCGGCCTCACCAAGGGGTCAGCCTCGGCCTCCCCAGGGGTGGTGGCCTTGGCCTTCCCCCAATCCTTGGCCTATGGTCTCCCCTCCCGCGCGCACCTATTTTCTCGAATCTTTGCACCTCCGCGATGTTTACGGACGTCCGTCTATCAATCTCGTGACGTCCGTCGTGCATGAACCTTGCGACGATCGTCGTCCACGACCGCGCACCGCTCCAGCGTTGCCCGTCGCCCAAAGTCGCGGACTACCACCGAATGACCCGTCACTGACGACCGCGTACCATCACTTCTAACTTTGTCATTACTACATGTTGCATTCATCATCTTGTTATGACAGGTACACTCAGCTCAAATCCCATCTTCGGGACACCCGACGCGTGCCCGTGCGCCGTCACGACGTTCGTCGCCGCACTCGTGCGCCATCTTCATGATACGTGCCCCCGGCACCAAGTATAGATCCGTGACGTTCGTCGCCGCGCCCGTGCACCATCTTCATGATATGTGCCCCCGGCACCAAGTATAGATCCGCGACTTTCGTCGCCGCGCCCGTGCGACATCTTCATGATATGTGCCCCCGTCACCAACTATTCTCCTCCACGTTCGTAGCAGCACCCGTGTGCCATTCTCATCATGCGTGCCCCCGGCACCAACTATAGCTCCGCGACGTTTGTCACCGCGCCCGTGTGCCATCTTCATGATATGTGCCCCTGGCACCAAGTATTGCTTCACGATGTTCGTCGCCACACCACTCTCATGACATGTGCTCCGGCACCAAGTATTGTCTGCGCAACGTTCGTCGCCGCGCCCATGCGCCACAATCATGATACAGGCCTTCGGGCATCACACTTATTCACCACACCATGCGCCCCTGCCATGGACGTGGAACATGCTTCGACCCACTCTCCGGAGTGTGCAGCATCACGGGGGGCTCCATTCGTAGTGCTCTGGCATGAGGACCCCTCGCAACGGGATGGGCTCACAACCTGGAAGCCATCGCCGGCACGATCAACTACGGGATGGGCTCACAACCTTGAAGCCATCGCCGGCACGATCAACTACGGGATGGGCTCACAACCTTGAAGCCATCGCCGGCATGATCAACTACGGGATGGGCTCACAACCTTAAAGCCATCGCTATCACAGTCACAGGGGGCTCCGGTATGAGGACCCCTTGCCCTGGACATTGAGCACTGAGCTGCGAGCATGTATACTCATGTTACCATTGATCGTCGACATCACCAGGGCAATGACCCCCGGGTCACTCCTGGACGGGAGCAGGTCCTTGGAGGGCATGGTGCCTAGTCCTCTTGATAGTTGGCTATAGGGGCAGCCCTCACCACTGTCAGGTTCTCCGTGCGTCTCTTGACGCACCTCGTGGGACTCTGCAAGGGCTTGGATTGGAGGCAAGATCAAGGGGTTTCTATGGCCACACCAACGCTGTGGGAGCCAGTCTTTCCAGATAGACAGAGCGACATTGTGCGGGGCAGGCCGGGTGAATATGCGATTCGACAGTCCGTGGAGCACCAACAGTTGTGGATCCCTCGGTGACGTGTCGCTCCCGGTGAGCACCACGTGTCACGTGATGACATCATCATCTCAACCTCTATAAATAGAGGTCTTGAGAATTCATTTGACAGGTTAGACATTTTCAGAACACTTTCACTTTCTCACTCTAGAATCCTAGAAAGAGAAACATACAGGACCCTGACTTCGGACCTAAGCATCAGACTGTGACTGTCGTGGTATATTCATCCTGCGCCATCGCCCTCGCAGCACTGCCACCCTCAGGCTCTGTCTAGGAAGCCCTTGGTCTCTGCCCTTGCTCCGCCCTTACTGTGTCTCACATCAACATACTTGGCATCTGAGTCGGACTGCATTCCTTGTGGCATCTCCACGTAGACTACGAACCCACTTTTCTTGGCATCATTTTGGTGACTCTGCTGGGGAGGTGAGCATCGCAGTGCAGTTTGTCCCGTGCCCCACACACCCAAGCAACCATGCCTCAGCAACACAGGGCTACCAGGACTACCAGTCATAGCCTCAACCCAACCATCCAAGAGGCCGTCATCTTCCAGACTTAGAAAATTTTCAAGCCATAGGGCTCTTGCACAGGCCAACTGACAGCACTCTTGATGCCATCAGCCACTACCTTGGGGGCTTCACCCCTTCCCAACCCCTTCAGCCTCACATCCCATACCAACTTGGTGCATGTTGCGCGGGGTGGCTCGAGCCACGTTACTAAGTCTCAACTCTGTCAGTTGACACCCCCCAGGTCTCGCGACCGCCTCTGCCAGGATGCATGCAACACGCCTCTCTAACCCTCCCCTACCTCCGTCACTCAGTCGGTCATCGATGCCAGCCCATCACCCTGAGTCCACCATCCCGCTCATCTCAACCTCGCGTGCTTGCAGTCGCATGACCACCCTTTATTAAAAAAAAAATTTCTTGACACATAGAAAAATTTTCATTTTTTTCTGCAACCAGTCATCCATGATCACCCTCAGTGGTTTCCCTCGCCATCCTTGACTCAGCCCAACACTTACAAAAAATTTTCATTTTTTTTGCAACTGGTCATCGATGATCACCCTCAGCGGTCTGCCTCGGTACCCTTATCTCGAGCTTAACACTTAGAAAAATTTTGTTACAAAAATTTTTTCACACCCCTTCTCCTTAGGCTCTGTCCAACACTCTTAAAAAAATTCTCAACACTTAGACAATTTTCTCCCCCCCTCGCACTCATCCCTCTCACCATGCTTGCTCGTGGTTGGGCACTACCCTCTCACCCTCGTTCTACACTTAAAAAAATTTTCAAAATTTTCATCTCCCCCACCTACTCCCAACATACATGCTCTCTTCACTCTCCCTCTAACATATTTTTCTCTCCACCATCACCACTCTTGTCTGAGTCTCACTCTCCACTTTTCAACACTCAAAAAAAATTTTCACAAAATTTTACATACCCCACCATCTCACTCCTCTCATTCTCATCTTATTCATTATGAGATTTTCATTGGGGGCTCCCTCTTTAGGGTTGTCAAAATAATAATAATAATATTTAAATAATTAATTATTTAATTTTGAAATTCAAATTTCATTTCAGATCTGGGCAGAGCCTGCCCCGCGCGACCCGCCCACTTGCCCGACCCGCGCCCCATTCTCTTTCTCTCAGCCCCTCGCCCAACTCCCCAACCGAACCCGACCCACCCGAAACTGACCCGCTCCCTCAAAACCCTAATCTAACCCTAATTTCTATCTCCTTCTCCTTCTCCTTCTTCTTCATGCGCCGCCGTAGCCCCCATTGGCGCTGCCGCCGCCTCCTTCTCCCTCGGCCTCGCCCTCCACGGCCAGTCTCCTTCACCACCGGCGACCATCCCCCCATCCCACCGGCGGCCTCGGCCTCTCCCCTTCCTCCTCCTTCCCTTCTCTCTCCCCGCCAAGCATGTCGCTGCCGCTGCTGCCCCCTTTTCCCTTCCCCTTCTTCCTCCACACCGTCGGCCTCGGCCTTCCCACCCCCTTGGCCTCGGCCTTCCCACCCTCCTCGGCCTCGGCCTTGGCCTTCCCTCTCCCCCGCCCTTTCCTCCCTTCCCCCTCTCCTTCTCCCCTTCTCCCTCGCCCATCACCCTGCCCACGCCTTGGTAGGCCTCGGCAAAGAGGCCTTGGTCGGCCGGCCTTGGCCCTTCATCCCCATAGCCTCTCCCCTTTACTCCATGCCACCCTTGTTGGCTTTCACCAAGCCATGGCCACAACCTTCATCTACCTTCTACCTTCATCTTCTTTCCTTCACTCGTGGCCAACACTTAAAAAAAAAAATTTGCAACATTGACCGCCGTGCATCGCCCGTCGCCCGGGCATCGACTCCGCGACGCCCGTCGCCTGGACTTCATCTCCGCGACGCCCGTCGCCCGGACATCATCTCCGCGACGCCCGTCGCCCGGACATCATCTCCGCGAATCCCGTCTCCCGGACATCATCTCCCCCGTCGCCAGGACATCATCTCCGCGACCCCCGTCGCCCGGACATCATCTCCGCGACGCCCATCGCCCGGACATCATCTCAGCGATGCCCGTCGCCCGAACATCATCTCCGCGACCCCCATCGTCCTGACATCATCTCTGCGACGCCCATCGTCCTAACATCATCTCTGCGACGCCCATCACTGGGACATCATCTCCTCGACGCCCGTCGCTCGGACATCATCTCTGCGACGCCTGTCACCCGGATATCATCTTCGCGACACCCATCGCCCGGAATTCATCTCCTCGACCCCCGTTGCCAGAAACTCACTCCGCGACCCCCATCGCCCGGACGTCACTCCGCGACCTTTGTCGCCCGGACGTCACACTGTGCCCCGGACACCATACTTACTCCGCCGTGCCCATGCGCTGCGCCACTAACACAGTCGCGCCCTCAGGCTCCCTGTCACATTGCAGTGCCTTTGGCACCATACACAGTCCGTCGCGCCCATGCGCTGCGCCACTGACACAGTCGCGCCCCCAGGCTCTCTATCACACTACCATGCTCCTTTCACCACACCATGCGTACCTTGCCTTGGTCGTGGAACATGCTTCAACCCACTCTCCGGAGTGTGCAACATCATGCGGGGATAGGCGACTCCTCCGGGACACTATCTCCACCAGAGAGCTCTTCAACTCCCTTATCTAGGTAGACGGCTCCTTCAGGATGCTACCTCGGCCAGTCGGGTAGACGGCTCCTCTGGGATGCTACGTTGATGCGCTCCGAGTGCTCCGGCACAAGGACTCACCGCGGGGATAGGCGACTCCTCTGGGACACTATCTCCGCCAGGGAGCTCTTCAACTCCCCTTCCGCCAGGTAAATGGCTCCTCTGGGATGCTACCTCGGCCAGTCGGGTAGATGGTTCCTCCGGGATGCTACCCTGACTCACTCCGAGTGCTCCGGTACAAGGACTCACCGCCGGGATAGGCGACTCCTCAGGGACACTATCTTCGCCAGGGAGCTCTTCAACTCCTCTTCCACCAGGTAGACGGCTCCACCGGGATGCTACCTCGGCCGGCCAGGTAGACGGCTCCTCTGGGATGCTACCTCGACCTATCGAATAGGCGACTCCTTCGGGACACTATCTCCGTCAGGGAGCTCTTCAACTCCCCTTCCGCCAGGTAGACGGCTCCTCCGGGATACTACCTTGGCCGGCGGAATAGGCGACTCCTCCGGAACACTATCTCTGTCAGGGAGCTCTTCAACTCCCCTTCTGCCAGGTAGACGGCTCCTCCGGGATGCTACCTCAGTCGGCCAGGTAGACGGCTCCTCCGGGATGCTACCTCGGCGTACGGAATAGGCGACTCCTCCGGGACACTATCTCCGTCAGGGAGCTTTTCAACTCCCCTTTCTCCAAGAAGACTCCTCCTTCGGGATGCTACCTGGCCCGTCAAGTAGACGGCTCCTCCGGGATCCTACCTTGACGCGCTCTAAGTGCTCCGGCACAAGGACTCACCCGCGGGATAGGCGACTCCTCCGGGACACTATCTCCGTCAGGGTGTCTTCGTGACTGGCCTGCGTGCTCAGGCATTGGGGGCTTGCGTTGGCACCCCTATGGACTATGACCCCCGGGTCACTTCTTTTGTAGGTGGTGCACGAGGTGGCTTGAGCCACCTACTCTTTATCATCATCATCATGCTTTGACGACCTCAACAATTCGCCGGCCAAACAACATCAAAATCTTGCTAAGTGTTTATGCGTGCGGTTCCTGCTCTGGTTGCCCCTCCGCACACACCCCACGCAGGGGGCTTATGTTCCTAACCTATTCTAGTCGCACTCAAAGGTCCACTTGGAGTCCCATTGTGCATGACACGTCCGCACAAGCACAATATTCAACTCTTTGAACCGGATAAAATGTGCGCGCCCAAGTCACTTGCATTCTTTACCTCACACGCCTCACGCGTGACTTACTCACCAATTATTTCATGCTACCGTGACTCACAGTACCACGTTCTTTGTGTCGTGACCACTTGAGCACCTTTTCACCGAAAACATCGACCGCTGACGCAGCCGGAGTGACCGGGTCAAGGGCATAGGCCTTGGCAACCCCATGGGGTCGGCCTTGGCCTCAATGGGGGGTCGGCCTCGGCCTCCATGGGGTGTTGGCCTTGGCCTTTTCCCCCCGGTTGTTCACTCTTCACCCAAAGTCCCTTCTGCGCTTTGTTCGCTTCATACACTTCGTATGTGACTTAGGCACCTTGTTTGTCACGTGGGTATGATTCACATCGATACGCTCGTTGTAACACAACTTCCGTAATTGTCATTGCCCACCGAAAAACCTTCCGTCCGCACTCCTGAAGTTCACCTAAAGGGGGAATGGCCTTGGCCTCCCTTCAAGGGAGTTGGCCATTGGCCTTGGCCACCCCCTAGGGTCAACCTTGGCCTTCCCAAGGGGTTGGCCTCGGCCTCACCAAGGGGTCAGCCTCGGCCTCCCCAGGGGTGGTGGCCTTGGCCTTCCCCCAATCCTTGGCCTATGGCTTTGCACCTCCGTGATGTTAACGGACGTCCGTCCATCAACCTCGTGACGTCCATCCTGCATGAACCTCGCGACGATCATCGTCCGCGACCGCGCACCGCTCTCACGATGCCTGTCGCCCAAAGTTGCGATCTACCACAGAATGACCCGTCACTAACGACCGCGTACCATCACTTCCAACTTTGTCATTACTACATGTTGCATTCATCATCTTGTTATGACAGGTACACTCAGCTCAAATCCCATCTTCGGAACACCCGACGCGTGTCCGTGCGCCGTCTCCGCGACGTTCATCGCCACACCCATGCGCCATCTTCATGATACGTGCCCCCGGCACCAACTATAGCTCCGCGACGTTCGTCGCAGCGCCCGTGCGCCATCTTCATGATACGTGCCCCCGGCACCAAGTATAGCTCGGCGACGTTCATCGCCGCGCTCGTGCACCATCTTCAGGATACGCCGCGCCTGTGCGCCATCTTCATGATACGTGCCCTCGGTACCAAGTATAGCTCCGCGACGTTCGTCGCCACGCCCGTGCGCCATCTTCATGATACGTGCCCCCGGCACCAACTATTGCTTCGCAACGTTTGTCGCCGAACCACTCTCATGACATGTGCTCCAACACCAAGTATTGTCTCCGCGACGTTCGTCACCGCGCCCATGCGCCACAATCATGATACAAGCCTTTGGGCATCACACTTATTCACCACACCATGCGCCCCTGCCATGGATGTGGAACATGCTTCCACCCACTCTTCGGAGTGTGCAGCATCACGAGGGGATCCGTTCATAGTGCTCCGGTACGAAGACCCCTCGTAACGGGATGGGCTCACAACCTTAATGCCATCACCGGCACAATCAACTACGGGATGGGCTCACAACCTTGAAGCCATCGCCAGCACGATCAACTACGGGATGCGCTCACAACCTTGAAGCCATCGCCGGCACGATCAACTACGGGATGGGCTCATAACCTTGAAGCTATCGCCGGCACGATCAACTACGGGATGGGCTCACAACCTTGAAGCCATCGCCGTCACAGTCACGGGGGGTTCCGGTATGAGGACCCCTTGCCCCGGACATTGAGCACTGAGCTGCGAGCATGTCCACTCATGTTACCATTGATCGTCGACATCACCACAGCAATGACCCCCGGGTCACACCTGGACGGGAACAGGTCCTTGGAGGGCATGGCGCCTAGTCCGCCTAACAGTTGGCTACAGGGGCAGCCCTCACCACTGTCAGGTTCTCCGCGCGTCTCTTGACGCACCTCGTGGGACTCTACAAGGGCTTGAATTGGAGGCTAGATCAAGGGGTTTCTCTGGCCACACCGACGCTATGGGAGCCAGTCTTTCCAGACAGACTGAGCGACGTTGTGCGTGGCAGGCCGGGTGTATATGCGATTCGACAGTCTGTGGAGCACCGGCAGCTGTGGACCCCTCGGTGACGTGTCGCTCCCGGGGAGCGCCACGTGTCTCGTGATGACATCATCATCTCAACCTCTATAAATAGAGGTCTTGAGAATTCATTTGACATGTTGGACATTTTCTGAACACTTTCACTTTCTCACTCTAGAATTCTAGAGAGAAACATACATGACCCTGACTTCGGACCTAAGCATCAGACTGTGACTGTCGTCGTATATTCATCATGCACCATCGCCCTCGCAGCACTGTCATCCTCAGACTCTATCTGGGAAGCCCTTGGTCTCTGCTTTGCTCCGCCCTTGATGTGTCTCACATCAACATACTTGGTATCTGAGTCGGACTGCATTCCTTATAGCACCTCCACGTCGACTGCGAACCCACTTTTCTTGGCATCAAGTTTTAAAAAGTTTTTATTAATTTTTAAAAATCCTATTCACTTCCCCCTGACCCCCCCTACCAGGGGTGTTTGGCTTCAATTGTTTTGTAGTAAAAGAGTATTGAAGTTTGTTTCATTGAATTTCCGGCCATACTCTTAACATTTACGTGCATCGTGTATGCACTCGACTAGTTAATGGCCTTAAATCTGATTTAAGGAATAGGCGGAGGGTGACAACGTACGACAATCGATTTGGAAATTTACAGGGGGATAAAATACCCTTTCTTCGTGAGGAGCATCTGAGGATATGAGAGGAAACAGAGAAAAGGCGACAGCTTAATTAGAGAGGATATGGAAGTGATGACAAAACATGTCACGCACCACACCCTCGGAAGAATAAAGACAGATAAGGAAGAAGGTGACACTGACACCCAGAAATGTTCGCCTCCCTTCCCGTTGATTGACGTCTGCTTTTGAGAGGAAGGATCTAGTTGAGTCTGGTTATAGAGAAAGAGAAGCAGGCAGTGCGTACTTGTGGCGTTTCTTTTATCAGCCGGACCGACATAAATCCACATGCATATGGATGTATTGGATATCTGTATATATATATATATATATATATATATATATATATATATATATATATATATATATATATATATAATACAGTATCAATCAATCAATGAGCTAAAGTTGAGCCCAGCAAACTCAGTCCATAAGTGGACATGCTCTGGGTGGAGCCCTGTCATTTTTGGAATCTTTTTTGATCCACCAAGTCTCTCTTTCTCTTTTCGTGGAGCTGGTAATTATCATCTCACAAAAGCTGATGACTCAAGGAACAGACCATGTGATGCGGGTGACCAACCTTTAAATCCAAAAAGAGAAGTTTGCCTGCGCCAGTCCAAAAGTCGCGCCATCAATTTGCAAAAGGTTCTCCCGAAAAGCGCCCTTTTCCTTATGGAACAACCAACGTGCTATCTACCTATCTACAGGCTTAAAGAAATTCAAGTGCTTTATGTCAAGAAAGCAGCTAAAATACTGTTTACTGCACCATCTTGGTCCCTTCTAATTCACACTAATTCCACCTTCTCATCACCAGTTAGGGCAACTCTCTACCACCTCTAATACCGCTTTACACCGCCCTATCAATATCATCACCACCCACCCCTACAACGCCCACGCACGAGAAAATACTCAAGACAGACCGTAGACACACACATACACTCCCCCACATACACGCGCAACCTCAGACACACACCCCTCCCCCACCGCACACGCGCGCGCACAGAGAAAAACAATTCAAACCCCAATTGTGACTGGTTCCGAATTTATAATGCAGTCGGTTCCCAAATTGTAAAAGAAGTAATTCAATCCATGGCAAATATAAAGCAGGGGGGGAGAATGGGAGGAGCAGTCCCCGTACATCTACTGAAATTGACGGGAGGAGCAATTCGTCGTCGTATGCGGAAACCGAATTCGAGAAGTGCGGTAAAAGTAGGGTTTCACTTTCTGAAGGCATAATAAAGGGGAAAAGCTAGGGAACTGGGGAGTCACTGTCCCAACCAATTTTTTCCACGTCTTTTAATTACAAACGTCTTTTCAATATACAAGTTAAACTGCAAAAAATGAATATGAGCGACAAAATCTCAATTAGAAAACAAAATAATATGTCTTGAACAAAACAATATCCTTTTTTTGAATTTAATTTAGAACTGCATTCATCAAAATTAAGAGTGAATAGGGTTAAATATTTACACGCTAGAAGCTAATATTTATCAGTCATAGAGGAGTCCCGATCCTTTCTTCCTTGTGGGCCGTAATTATTTCTAAAGGGCTACCAGTGATCAAACCATCGGGTTATTTCTGAAGCTGATTCATCCATGTGCATATTACCTATATATGCATATACCATTCGGAATCAAAGTGATGAGCACTTGTTGCGTGTGCAAATGATTGGATAGAAATTGATAAAATAAGTCGAGGTAGTGTTAAAGTAGCATCTATGAAACAGACTACATGTCTAATAGATATAAAAAAAGATGGGTACAAATGTGAATATGCCCATTTCTCCTCCAAACTAGATTATCCGAAATACTGAACAGGAATGAAAAAGGTGTTCTGCTGTTTCGACATCTTGATGGCATGGCTAACAATAGTTATCTATGAGAATACCCTTTTGATTCACAGAACGCAACAGCGGTAGCCGGTCCCAAAAAAGTTACCGCATAGAATTGTACTTTGAAAGGCATTGGCAATATCCATATTGGAATCCATATTGATGAGTTAGTTGTTGTTGGCAGGAATGATGATTTGATTTGATTTTGTTGTTGGAAGTGCGATATTTGAATCCACCTTGTGACATATAGATATCCAATATCTGCTCCGATAAATGACCATGAGAATGTTTTGGATAATTAGATTAGTTTCGTATTCCTTGCTAGATAATATCCGATACTAGTCGCATAGGGTGAAGATTGTCTGCAATTCAGGCAGAGAACTTGGATTGACTGAAGGAAACCAATTATCTTCCCAAATTTTGATCTGACGACCATTCCCTACTTGCCATTGGTACTCATGAAATATAACATCTCTGCCTGCCAGATATATATATATATATATATATATATATATATATATATATATATATATATATCTAACGAGGGTAGAAAGAAGGAGTTCAAGTCCTGCGATTATACACCAACCTATTTTTGCTAGCAAGGATTTGTTTAAGAGATGAATGATTCTAAATCCTAAACTTTTAAGCGGTTCGGTCCGTAAAGAGAATGCCAGTTGAGCCAATGTAGTCCTTGGGTTTGTGAATTCCCTGACCACCAATTAGGAAAGAATAGAGTAATTTTTACACATTTTGATTGTAAGAAGGAAGCTTGCATATGATAAGTGTGTAGGGAGTCAAGTACATATTTAATAAGAGTTACTTTGCCTGCTTTGTTTAAAAGAAGATTCTTCCATCCCACACCAACGTGTTGAACCCAATATATCTGATGCTCAAAAAATTCATTGTGTTTCGTGGCTACATCCAACTTTGTTCCTATATATGTGCCCAAAGAGTTATTAATTGGGATTTCGTTTCATTCTGTGAAAATTTTTACCAAATAGGGTGGCGTATTGGGACTAACAAGTAGGGCAGATTTGGAGGAGTTGATTCTTTGACCTAAATCTTGGAAGTAATTTTCAAGCAGAGTATCAAAAAGATCATAATAGAGCGGGGTGAGAGAGAAGAATTATATCGAATCATCTACGGAGAATAAGTGATTATTATGGGCTGGGACCATAGTGAGACTCTAAGAGCGATTACTTCCCGTATTATGAGCTTTAAGAACAGTTTGCAATAACACTTCTATACATAGAAGGAAAAGTAAAGGTGATAGGGGATCACCCTGGCACAGACCACAAGAAGGTTGGAAGAAGGCAGTAGGTGAGCCAACAAATATTATCGAGAAGGAAACTGGTTGTAGTAAATTTCATAATTAGTAGAACCATTTATGGGAGAAACCCAATTGGTGCAGAACAGCTTCTACGACGTTCCACCTGATACTATTGAAGGGCTAACTCGTATCCAGTTTGATTGAGCCCATGGCCAAATTTCCTTGTTTCTTGAGCCGGATTTGATTCGTTAGCTCCTGAGCAATCAGTATATTTGTGGTGAATTGTCTCAGAAAAATCCCCTCACGAGAAAGGATTTTATGAAGTTGTCATCTTATTTTAATAGAAACTAAGAAAAATCCTAGAAATGACTCTAAAGTGTCTAAAAGAACGACTAGTCTATTGAAACCAGGAAATAGATTCGGAGACTAAGTTATGTAACGAGAAGGTGTTAGGTACCCGACATGTCCTTTCGGTCTCTAATTCATTTCTATTGATTATTGGTCTTGAAAAAAGTATAACACACAAAGTATGATAAAACTTACACTAAATTTATTTTCATGTTTTTGGCTTGAACTCGACATCAGTGGTCGATTTGCTTGTGTATCCAGTCAAACTAATTGGGACCAAAACCACAGTAGTTTGACTCTAGTCCTACGGGAAGTAGTCTCCATTTCAAACCTAGACGTAGACAAATAAATGTAAAAGACTATTTTATGTGTTTTTTGAATAGAAATGTGACTACGAGATTGGGAGATAATCTATGTGATTTTTAGTAAGTTAAGTAGCTTTGTCGCGAAGACTCGAGGACGCTCTTTGAATGATCCACGATGCAAAGATGAAAGGACTTTTTAAAGTGGATTTGAATTGCTAGAATTCTAGAGAGAGCTAGATTATCACCTCACGAAGAAATAACATGTAGTCTCTAAAGACAATTAGCTTTTGGATCCCTAGAAATGAAGGCCAAGTGCCATATTTATAGAGCTCAGGGTTGAGAAATATGATAGCCCAAGTTGTAAATGAGTCAGAATATTGGATAAAATCACAGGTTTTACAAAAGTCAATTAACCGGCCGGTTCATCCCATAATGTAGAAATTGATTTTTTCAAATTTTAAGGCATTATCTAACCCTAATTAATTTCGGTCATTATTTCTGATTTACCAGATGGGATGTAACAGACAATGGGATAATTCATCTTTAACCATCAAATTGATTAATTTAGTCTTTGCATCAGAGATAATTTACAGATTATTTTCCCAAATTATTAAGACAAACTAATCAAATAAATATCTAGACACTGGACTGGACTAACACAGTTGGAGTAAAGCAATTACTAACTGGAATGGACTCTTTATTAGACTTAATTAAATAAATTAGGTTCATTATATTATCAGGCCTAAGCCTTTAATAATGATAATAATAATAATAATAATAATAATAATAATAATAATAAACTTAATTAACAATAAAGTCCAATAATTATGTAATAATTAAAAGGACTAAAAAATGGGATGTTTACAATATTATCTACTATCTAACGCCCAAAAGTAAAAGCATGTGAAGGAATTACCCCTTTGTGGCGATTTCTTAGAACATTAGCAATGATTTTGTAAACAGAATTGCATAGACTGATTGGTCGAAAGTCTCCGCGATGAGTGGGAAGGACATATTTGGGTATGAGCTTTATGAATGTTTTATCGAGTTCAGTCAACATAAACCAGGAGTTGAGGAATAAGAGTTGTCAAAATAGATCATCCCACGAACTGCCAAAATTTTTAATAAATAATAGAAGTAAAACTATTCGAGCCTACGGAGTTGAGCAGGGGTAGTTAGAAGACTGCAGTTTTGATCTCTACAGCTCTAAAGGGAGTATCCAAATCCATTTGTTGTTCAAGAGTTAGTGAGATGCAAGGTTTCCAACTGATTGTTGATTTCGACTATCGACATGATTAGTTACTGAGGCTAGAAGAAAGGTAAAGTGATGGACTTATTATAATAGTTACAAGTCTTCTATTGAGAGTTAAGTATATTTGTATAGTTGGTTCTCGATTTCCGAATTCAAGCTGAGGCATGGAACAATTTGGTGTTCCGATCCCTAATGCTATCCATTTTTCCATTGATCATTGTTTCTAGTACATTTCCTTACAGCCCATCAGCCAATGTAAGTGTTCCTTGACATTGGCCAACTGAAGGACAGTTGAGTTTTCTGGGAGGTTTTCTTGATTAACTGGAATTTGGTTATTCTTTGTATTTGCATGTGCAATTGAGAAAATGAGATTTCTCCCATTCTGAGAGCTTATTAGTATGAGATTATGCAGCTGCATTATACAATAGAGAGTGAATCCAGTTATTGGGGTGTTCCGAAGGGTTTGAGTGAGCTCTCTTCGTTCCTTGTGTCGAAGCCAAACTCCTTTGAAGTGTTTGGTTCGCTTTTTTCATCTGACATAAAAGTTGAGACTCGAGGAGGATAAGTGGATGATCTGAACCTTGAATTCCCAGGTCGTAGTTATTATGGATGGATGATTTAGATACCACTCCATAGTAGAGTAACAACGGTCAATTATTTCTAAGGTACAGTCTTAGGAATGACCGTTTGCCTAATTGAAAGAAACCGCTACCAAGCCATGATTCTGTGTGAGATAAAAAAGAAAGATGTGACCTGGATATACTAAACGGTTTTACCATTTTTTCTTCATTTGATAAGACTTGATTGAAGTTTCCAATAAAAAGTAAGGGACCGGGGCCCTTGGTGAAGGGAATGACTGATGTTCTCCCATGTCTCTTTATGGTTCTCCACCACATGATCTCCATACAAAATACTGGAGGTTTAGATCTGTTTACTATTTATCTGGAAAAAGATGATGGGGAGATGGCTGGACTGAGAGATAAGGGTTCCATATATTGTTGATTTCTAGCCTACCCATACCTAATGGTAGCTTCTTCTTAACATGTGAACCCATCAATACCCCTCATGGCACACCACCCATGCACGGTAGACACAGCCATGGCAGTCCTTTTCCCTGCCCTTCTCTCTCCCTCTCTCTCTTCCTCTCTTTCTCCCTCTCCCCCCTCACACACACGCACACGCGTGCACGCGCACACACACACTGCTAGGGGTGGCAATTAAGACCCAAACCCATTTATCAGCCCAAATCCACCCACTTAAAATTCACCCAAACCCACCAATTTAATAATTGGGTCTTAAATAGGTCACTCATTTTAAAACCCAATAACCCGTAATTTAAGTGGGTTATAAATGGGTGCCCATTTAACCATATACATAATATATATGCTAGAGAGAGGGGGAGATTAAAAAGTTACTGGCAGAGCTTAACAAAGCATATTAGTGTAATTGGAGAGAAATTAACGAGAAAGCACTAGATCGAGGATGACGTTCTCGTCCTCCTCGCCAGTGCTGATGGCGACCTGTTTGAGGTGGTCGATAGGGCGACCTGAGCTCCGGTGTCCTCCTCCTCGTCGGCGGCAGCCTCCTCCTCCTCCTCTTTACGCTCGGGATCGGCAGTGCTTGCCATCGTAGAATGGAGAGTCTAAGTGTGCGCGCGTGTGTGTTAGGGTCGGAGACGGTGAGGAAGGAAGAGGGGTTTGGCTTAATAGGCGTGAGGTTGAATTGGGTCCTTGGTAAAAATAGGTCTCTTTACTGCCGGAGTCACAACAGTAGCTGGAACCTCTGCCGGAGACAACATCGTGGTGCTCGCCGGCATTTTAGCAGACAGAGAAGGAATTGCCGGAGATGGAACTGGATAAGACTCACTGCATGGTGGAGTGGCCGCCGGAGTAACAATGGCAGGGAGGTAGCCACCGGAGACTGGTTGACGGCGAAGTAGATGGGCTGGTCGACGGAGAAATAGGCGTTGCCGGTGAAATTGACGAAGTGGCCGCCCCAGCCGGCGTAGTAGCCGGAGACTTTGAAGGGCATGCGTGAGGGCTTGCCAGAGTAGCGGACGGATGAACTGACGGCGCTGCAGAACTCGCCAGGGGAGACCTATTGCCGGACTTTGGTGCTGGAGCACTTTAAGATTAATGGGCGAAACCAACACATTTAATGAGATGATCCAATTAACCCATTAATAAATGGGTCAAATGGGTCACTTAGCCATTTATATCCAACCCATTTAACTTGCATCCAAACCCAACCCACCCACCTTGCCACCCTTACACACTGCCATCGCGAAGCCTCCAAAACACCCCTTTGTAACGCACACAAAAAACCACCTTTTACACCCGTGTATAGCCCACCTACGACTGTCCAACCACATATTTTCTTCAGGGCAGCCATGGATGCTGCTGCGCACCCCTCGCAACATGTTATGCAGCACCCAACAGTACACACATGGCTGTAAATCCACATACAACACACCCAAAAATAAATTGATTTCGAGAAAAAAATAGAGATCTTACCGATGAACCCTAGCTACTCCTCTCTCTCTCTCTCTCTTAAGAAGAAGAAAAGTGGGTTTTCGGGACGACAGACCCATAGGAGGCTATGTATTTACTCTATAAGGAATATTACCAAACACACCCTCTAAGTTTAGGTCTTTTTCTCAAGTTCACCCAAAGTTTTCTAAAATTACAAAAAGACCCCAAAAGTACTTAGAGTAAAGCTAAAATATGTTCTCCAGACAAAATACAAAAAAATTGAGGTGTTATACGTTGCTCTTCAGGCACCATGCACACTATATTCTACGCCTTCTCATTTAATTGCTGATAGCTTCTTAGGACAACTAGTTATTCCGACCTGATAGCCAGATTCTTAACTTAATTTTATCAATGCATTAGCTATAACAACTTCACTCATTTGAGGCGTACTAACAGCGTTCCTCAATTCCCTCCACTTTGGACGTTTAGTTACGCGCGTTCACAAAAATATTCAGTCCCGGCATGACAAATTAGCAAAATGCCCCTGATGGCTATTACACCACCAACACCTCAAAAATGCTTTAAAAAAACTAGATGCACTACATCAAATTTTGGACCAAAAAGTACTTAGAAAATTTTTATAAGGAAAATTACCAAATTCTCCCTTAGCTTAGGTAAAATTACCAAAATACCCCCTGACGGCCATCACCCCAACAAAAGTCCCAAAACAAGTTTAAAATGTCTTATTAAGCAAACCACACTGGTTTTTTTTTATACTAAATAGCCCTTCAAGGATTTTTTGCTCAAAACTCCCTAACTGACGACTAACGGAGCGCTCGAAAGCTGGTTCCACTAAAAATATCTATCGGCTTGAAAACACCCCGAAATTTAGACATTGAAGCGTCCCAATACTATAAGGTCCTCATAAAATTTCTAAGCAATACGTCATTGATTTGCTATTTTTAAATCCGCCGTGAAAGGGAGAGACAACATCATTTAACACCTTTCGCGACCTAGGAAAAATATCAAAAATTTTCACATTATAGATTTCCCAAAAACAATCAGGGTTGTTTTTTTGTTGTTGCCCTTAGCCAAAATCTGTTGAGAACTATTTTTTTGAAATTTGAACAGTGGACTACCTAAACGTAACCACTTATAGTGACCTTTACAGTATTGCTCATCATTAATATAAATCAAACACACCCACAATTTTACCATGAACACACACACACACACACACACACACACACACACACACACACACTTCCTTCTTCCTCACTTCATTGCCGAGCACACACACATGATCTTCATTTTACCAACACAATTCTACACACCCGTATATTAACACACCTAAATCACACATACACATAATTACACACTGTATAGCCACCATTCACTCACACATACAATCGCACCACTGCCATACCACCACCAGCCAGTGTGCTCCCCCCCCCCAACCACTTACTACACACTTAAACACACACATATCACTCTCACACATTAACGCACGCACAGACAGCATATTCAGACACCTCTACAGTGCAAAACATAACCATAACAGCGCACCACTGCTGCTGCTGCAGCAATGACACACGCAATCACAGTACTGCACAGCCACTGTGGCTGTTCCCCCTTCTCCTTCACACTTACGCACACATAACTACACCCGTCTGTGCACATAAATCACACACTAAACACACATACATAGCCGATGGAACACACGCACACACGCAGTGTATTTCACACTCTAAGATTACAGCAATAAGGATGAGGGATTACCCATTCCAATTTTGCTTCTCCTCTTTCTCTTTCTCTTTCCATTTCTCTTCTTTTTTTCCTCTGCTTTTCCATCTGCCAAGCTTTTCTCTGCTTCTCTACTTTATTTCTCTTTCTTTTCTTTTCTTTTCTTTCCTTTTTTTTTCTTTTTCTTCCTTTTCTCCTGTAATTTCACAATTTCTATTTTTAACGCTTAATTTTGGTTAGTCACCCCCTTTTTTTTTAAGTAGGAGGTGTCCAACCCTCCTGAATTCTTCCTCACTACATGACACCTTTTGCCACTGATCACCTATTTTCAAAATATAAAAAACAACCCCTTAACATTCCCTTAATTACACTTTGACCCCAAAACTTCACAAAATTGCACTTTGGCCCAAAGCCAATTTAGCCCCTTAATATATACAAATTACTTGATTATCGGTACAAATAATGACCTTAATTAATCTAACTCTTAGCTAGATTTAAGTAGGGTATTACATCTTCCTTCCTCCTCCCAAAATAAAATAAAAATTCATCCTCGAAATAGAGACAAACCTTGTTCCGCAAACAAATGCATGTATTTTTGCCGCATTAATGCCTTGGGTTTCCATGTAGCTTCCTCTATCGCATGATTTCTCAAGATGACTTTCACCACCGATTTTACTTTGGAATGTAACAAATGTTCCTTTCGATCAACCACCTTTATCAATGCCTCCTGATCCGAGTGATTATTTGAATTTCAACCGGCTTCAACTGGATAACATGCGTAGGGTCGAGTACTTTCTTAGCATTGAAACATGAAACACATTATGCAATTGGTTCAACTCTGGAGGTAGATTAAGCTTGTAAGCTACCGTTTCAATCCTAGACAAAATTTTAAATAGTTCGATGAACATCGAACTTAAACTTTTCCTACTGTTTGATCACATAACTCCTTTTCATGTGACACTTTTAAAAATACTAGGTGACCTACCTCGAACTCTAACATTCTACGCCTCTTGTCAGCATAAATTTTTAGCCGATTCTGCGCAATACGAAATCTATCTCGAATAACCCTCACCACTTATGTTTCTTTTCACAAATTCGTGCGAAATAGTCTTTGTTCCTCAAATATATCCTAGCAATGGGGCGTGCAACATTTTCAATTATACAATGCTTTATAAGGAGCCATTTTAATGCTCGACTGATAACCATTGTTATAGGAGAATTCGATTAAGGGTAATTGTCCATCCCATGCTTTGCTAAGATTAATAATGCACGCTCTTAACATATCTTCCAGTATTTGTATCATACGTTAAGATTAGCCATCCGTTTGAGGGTAAAAGGCCATACTCATGGTTGATTTTGTTCCAATTTCTTCTTGAAATGTTTTTCAAAATCTCGAGGTAAACCTTGTGTCTTTGTCAGACACAATGGTTACTAGTACTTCGTAATGACTAACCACTTCCTTATTATAAATTCGAGCAAGTCGTTCAATAGAATACCCTTTTTGAATAGGAATAAATCACGCCGTCTTAGTCAATCTATCCACTACAACCTAGATAGACATGTATCCATGGTTCATTTGTGGTAATTCTGACACAAAATCCATCATAATGTGTTCCTATTTCCACTCAGGTACAGGGAGCGGTTGCAACTATTCCAGCAGCCTTCTGACAGTCTACCTTTACTTGCTGGCAGGTCAAACACCGAGATACAAATCCTGATATATCCTTCTTCATGCCAGACGACCAAAAGTTTTGGCATAACTCACAATACATTTTCGTCTCCCCTGAGTGAATCGAGTACATAGAACTATGAGCATCCTTCATAATTTATTTTCTCGATTCATTACTAGGTGGAGCATATATCTAACCTTCATATTTGTAAACACCATCCTCATAACAATAAAAAAAATTCCTTTTCATTCCTTTCAAATCCTCACTAAATCTCAAGCATTCTTTCTTCTTGACCTTAAGTTTCCTTGATTTGCTCAAGTAATGTTGGCCACATTTTTATGTAAAACAGACTGTTTTCCTTCCTTACTTACTCAAACTTCAATTTTGAGTTCATTCAAAATTTCAATGATAGCTGTAGACACCGCATTTCGTAGGAATTTTTAATTAAATAAATAACTGGCTTTATTATTAATCAGACTTTATTATTGAGTTTAGGCTTAGTAATGTGATTTATATAATTAATTCAGTTTGGTCTAGTTTGATTGTCCAGTCTATGGCATGTCGAGTCTAAGTCCAGTCCATTTATGTCAAGTCAGGTCCAAGGTCTAGATTATTCTAATCGATTTAGTTTATCTGGATAGCTTGGAGAAATAATCCATGATTTATCCTTGATGCCAAGACCAAATCAATCTATTTTTTGGTTAGGAAATGACTTATTCTGAATCTGGTACATCTCAGCTTTGAAAATTGGCATTGTTAATCTTATCCCTATTTTCAGTACTTATCTCTGAAATTGTAAATAAGATTTACAATCCAGCTTTGAAAATTGGCATTGTTAATCTTATCATATTCTGCGATCTTGAGCACTGTGGAAAATGGTCTTGGCCTTCATTTTTAAGGGTTTGTGTCTGAAGTCCATAAGCTGATTCTCTTTAGAGCTTGTTTGCCATTTCTTAGTGAAGTGTCATACTATCTCTCTTGAGAAGTCTAGCCATTCAAATTACTCTTAAAATGTCTTTTGCTCTTTGGATCATGGATCTTGCAGAGAACATCTCCAAGTTATCAAGGCAAGCTACGTCACGAGATAATCTTTGTTAGCTTTTCTAAATTGGAAGTTCATAAATATTGTCTCCCCTCCTTGTGATCTCATTTCATTCCAAGTACAACAAAAAAAAGTCTTTTTACCTTTTCTTTGTCCAAAGTCTAGGCTCGAAATGTAGATTGCTCCCTGTAATATCAGAGTCGAACTATGGCGGTTTTGATTCCGATTAGTCCGATTAGATACATAGGCAATTCGATCTCTACTGTCAAGTAAAAATCTAAAAATCAACTTAGATTTAGTCTTATCGTGTTTTACATGCTACATGTTCTAAAGGCCATATTTCACTAAAAACGAAGTAGAGACCGAAAGGGCGCGACAGGTCCCTAACACCTTTCTGTTGCCTAACTTAGTTCCTGGACCCTTCTCGTGGTTTCAATAGATTAGTGGTTCTTCTTGGACACCTTAGAGTCATTTTGAAGGTTTTTCTTATTTTTCTCTAATTAAATAAGACGGTGACTCCATAAAATCCTTTTCTAGGGAGTTTCTCCGAGGTTGTTCGCGATAATGGCGACTCCACGGGAGACCAAAAAAAAATACTAAAAAGACTAGATTTTGTTGTATTTTCTTTTATTCTGTGGCAAGTACAATATGATATAACTATGGTATTTGCATTTTTATTTCCATACTGTCACACATGGGCACGCCCTCACCCCAACTCACCAATTCGAGAGCGACAGTTGATGCCCTTGGTACTCCTAGCTCAAGGCGATCTTTTGATTAAGCTCTTAACTCCACGACCTCGTACAAAAGATTCCTCTAGGTTTCTTGGTATATTAAACAACTTTTATATGTACTGGTGATCACCCATTATTAATTTCTTAGTTATAGGCATGAGGTATATGGTACATTTGAGCCAATAAAAGTGACCTTTACACTGGTGTTCAAAGTAACAACCTCACATCTGGACCATTCACTGTACTACCCTTTGCTGAGAGGATACCTGTATTGGCCTATGACATATTGGCAGGGAAATGACCAACATTTTATAAGCTAAACTGGTAATTTAGCAAAAAAAGGGAGACTTTGACCAACCGGCCGGTTATCCGTGCTCTCAACTAGACGGTTAGTTAGTATGTGAATTTCTTGAAAAAAAAATTGAAACTGGCTAGTTCATACCCTGACCAATCAGTAGGTTGTCCATCTGGATGACCGGGCAGTTAGTTAGAACTCTCACCCTCCAGAAAATTCCCAAAAAAAAAACTCTAATCACACTGACTAACTGGTCGGTTATCCATCTTAAGGACCAGATGTTTAGTCTGAACACTCACCCTCTAGAAAATTTCTAAAAACAAACTAACCATATTAACCAACCAGCCAGTTATCCATCCGGATTACCGGACGATTAGTCAGAAACATCATCCTCTATAAATTCCTAGAAAAATCCTTAGAATGTTACCCTAGCCTCAATGACCAACCGACCAGTTTTCCTTCTGGATAACCGGATGGTTAGTCAGTCCTCTTTTCACAAATCAGAAAAACTCTAGAAAAATTCCCTTTACCCCTATTAGGGTATAAGCCAGCCAGCTCGGTCTCTGTGGAATGTATAATTAAAATTTTGACAACTTTGGCTATTCAATTGAGGCTAATTGTGGTTGGTATCAGGACTCATCCAGAAAGCTCTCACAAAGTCCAACAGCCGAGGAATTCTTGCAGATCTCTAATTTGGTCAGTATTATCAGCAAACTTTAGAATGACCTTCAGAATGGTATCATAACCCTAACCGAGCAATAATCCAGAACCATTGAGGAATTGGATAACCTCAAGATGAGAGGTGGGAGAGAACTGAAAGAAGGGAAAAAGATGATAAAAAGAAAGGTCTGGAATTTTATTGGATGTACAAGTTTGAGGAAGAGAAAACTAAATCCCCTGTCATACCAGAATGGGAGGACAAGTTAGCCACACTTGAGTCTCAAATTTCTAGAATGAAGAGAGCCAATGACCCTTTAGACCTCAATCCCCTAACTATGAACCCCGAGGATAGATTATCCCTCAAGTTTAAGATGTCGGAGATGGATAAGTTTGACGAGATCACGGATACTAAAATCCATGTGAAGATGTACATGCGGGCATTGGCCCGATATGGAGTTAATTAGAATCAGTTGATACAGTTATTCCACCATACTCTCACCGGAGCCGCCCCCTTTTAGTTCCTTACTTGATGAAGCCCAAGTCTCCACTTGGGAAGACGTCGTGAGAGAGTTGTGGAGTAGTACCCGTACAATGCAGACCTAGATATCACCCAGGGAGATTTGAAAACCATGAAGCAAGAGCCAAAAGAATCAGTTTTAGCCCTCATCATGAGATGGAGAAATAAGGCAGCTCAAACAGTGAATCGTCTAATTGAGGAAAAGCAAGTAAACATCGTCAGGAGCAACCTGTTTCCAGTCTACCACGATTATATCTTTGGCCACTACTACACGTCATTCAAAGCTCTTATGGGTCCCTCATATAGATGGAAGATGCCATCAACAGGAGAACCGTCTCTCGTGAATTGAAGCCGCCAGAGGTAATGAGCCAACCCAAGGAGTTCTAATGTACAGCCTAAGCCAGCAGCAGCCAAAATTGTCAACATTGTACAAGCACTTCGGGAAGTGACATGTAAAGCCACTATGGAGCCCAAGAGGAAGCTCACATTATTAAATGCATTACTCCCCAAAGTCTTTAAATAGTTGTTGAGGAGGGGAATGATGTCTAAGCTACCGCCTACCCCCACGCAAATGGTGAGACCCAAAGGATATAATGTGTAAGTCTTTTGCGATTATCACCAAGGAAAGGGTCACTCCACAGAGAGATGCATCACCCTACAACATGCCATACAAGACTTCATCAGCAAGGGCAAAGTTTTCCCTCCTGTTAGGCCAAATGTTCGAAGGGAACCCTTGCCGTCTCATAGGGTTAATTGCATTGATGATAGCCAGCTAGTATTGGATCCGACCGCTCTTATTGTTTCAGCCAGCCTGCCAGTGTAGAAGTCACTGCCAGCATATGATTTTCTATCATAGTTTTGTGATGTGATTACTTAGAAAGAACTAATGAGAGGCGAGGCCTTTAGTGTTGAGGAAGAATATGATGAAGAAATCAAATTTATCTTCCTACCCAGTGTTAAGGTGTCCTACCTAACCCGATCTGGCTGATCATACCAGACCCTACCCCAGCCAGCTATATTCAACCCATTATTCTCTCAAGACTGTGTCGATGATAAAGTCCATAGACAGTTAAGGAAGACCCAGACCAACATTTTCATATGAGAATTACTATCTACCTCATACTCCCACCACCAAGCCCTCATCAAACTTCTTAGCAAAGCACATATACCAATCCAGAACCAACCCGAAGACCTGCCCCAAGTGCTAAGGACTATACATTACAAAAATGTCCTCACTTTTTTCGAGTTAGATCTGCCCAAACTAGGATTAAGCCACTATGACCTGCTCGATATCTCTATGCGAGCACTTGATAAGAGGGTTCCACTAATCCTCATAGACAATGGTTATGCTCTAAATGTTTTGTCCCATACGCATCTTCCAAGCCCTCGGCATTGAGCCATCTAATTTCACCCCCTCTAACCAAGCCGTCTGAGCATATGATAGCACCCAGAGAGAGGTGATTAGTATAGTAAAGCTTTCAATGACTGTGGGTATTGCTTGCTTTGATGTTGAGTTTCAAGAGTTGGATATACCTGCTGCCTTTAACCCTCTGTTGGTGCAATCCCATCAAAATTACACCAAAAGTTCAAGTTTGTATTGACTAATGTCGACTTCACCATAATGGGAGATTCACAGCTGCCTCAAATTGGACAAGTTGAAAAAGACCACGTTCAAGTGCCGCATGATTCTTTGGATGTTCTACGCAGTGGATTCAGGATAGATCACCTGGTTCAGTGTCTCGAGCATGAGAAAGCTTGTCATGGTGAAAACTTCCCCACCTTTGCATTCGACAACAGTACTATTGTGCTCCCCATGTTGAAGAAATTCTACTACTTTCTCTAAAAAGTCTTAGGCTGAAACTGTTAAGGAATTTCCAGCTTCCTAGATATGGAGAACAAAAAAGACTTGTTCGGTTTAGGATATACGCCAACTAGAAAGGAGAAGAAAGAAGCTATCTGGAAACTAGCCCAGGCCAAAAAGGATAAGGAAAGCGAGAAGCGCATGAGCATGATCAAGTTTTCTACCATGAATAAACGCTTTATCAGATAAGGAGAGAGTGGACCCTTCTATGGATTTCCAAATCTAATTTACAGTGTTGAGGCCTAGAAGCATATTAAAGGATGAGAGATATAATACGGCTACAAGTGGTTAGAAGACGAGGAACTGCCAGTACCGATTGGGCCGGATATAGAAGGAGTCTTAAATTGGATGGATCTGGTAGAGCCAGAAGCAATGACAACATGCTTAACTTATATGTTTATCTTAGTGCTTATCTGTCAAGTGGACGACCAGATCACACACCCAACATGCATAACCACTCTAGCACAGGGTGACATGCAGAATTGGATGACTGAGTATGAACCGCTGATTGTGGGAGAGATTATATCCTATTGCCAAAGATGTTCCAGAGCCAAAAAACTTAGATGCTTATATCACCTTAGCCGATCTAAATTTGCTTACTTACTATGTTTTTTCAGACTACCTGATTGATAATATGATGATTGATTTTGGTTATCCATTGGTTGCTAATATAGGTTATGATGAACTAATCAACTTGGTTAATGATGAGTCATACCTAATGGACTTAAAAGAGAAAAATAATTAAAAGAAATGATGAAAGAAATTCAAAATTGGCAATTTAATCGTGTCAAGCCAGTGGCTGAAGAAACAGTCAAAGTTAACATAGGCTCCCCAGAAGATGTAAAAGAAATCAAATATATGGGCTAGTCTAGATGAGAGAGAAAGAGAAGATATCACTGCACTCCTTAGGAAGTTTATCGATGTATTTGCTTGGTTATATAGAGACATGCCTGGTATAGACCTTTCAATCATAGAACACCACCTACCTATCCTACCCTGAAGCCAAACATGTCAAGCAAAAACTTTGGATGTTGAGACTGATGTGGTCTCTCAAGTTTAAGGAGGAGGGGATGAAGTTACTCCACATTGGATTTATCCGAGTAATTGCGTACCTGGCTTGCCAACATAGTACCCGTTCCTAAACCTTCTGGTCAAGTCAGGATGTGTTGACTACCTAGACCTAAGCCGAGCTTCTTCCAAAGACGACTTCCCTTTACCAATCATTGACCAGATCATAAACAACACAGTCAAGCATGGTTGACATCCTTTACAGATTGTTCCCCGGGGTATAACATGATAAAATATCTCTTGAGGACGAGAAGAAGACAGCCTTCACGCCTCTTTTTGTTATACAGTGATGCCTTTTGGCTTGAATAATATAGGGGCTACCTACCAGTGAGTTGCTACCACTTTGTTCCATGACATGATCCATAAGGAGGTAAAAATGTATGTGAATGACATGATTATCAAGTTGAAAAGAAAATGGATCATTGTACAATATTGAGAAAGTACTGTGAGAGATTGAGGTAGTGCAACGTGAGGTTGAACCCGCAGAAGTTTGTGTTCAGAGTCATAACTCGAAAGTTGCTAAGTTTTGTGGTGAGTAAATGAGGGATAGAGGTTGACCCAGCCAAAATCAAATCCATAGTTGAGACACCTCCACCCAAGACTAAGAAATAAATCAGATGGTTCTTAGGTAGAATCCAATATATTAGTCAATTTGTATCCCAACTGACCATGATCTGTGAGCCTGTGTTTAAACTGTTGAAGGATTCGAGCAAAGAATAGAACCTCTTGTGCCAAGAATCCTTCATCAAAATCAAACAGTACCTTAGCAACCTTCAAGTCCTAAACCTGCAAATACCTAGTGGCCGTTTGCTGTTATACCACACCGTGATTGGTACTATAGTTGGAGCCATGTTAGCTTAGTATTTGGAGAATTCATTGGTTGAAAGGGCCATAACTAATAGCAAAAAATTAACCCAAGGGGAGGTGAATTATTCAGCCCTAGAGAAGACATGTGTATCTTTGGTTTAGGTAACGCAAAGATTGAGACATTGCGTTTTGGCGTACCCCATCTAATTGTTGACTAAGATGGACCTTATGAAGTACTTTTGAAAAGCCCATCCTATCTAACCACCAACCAAGTGGATTTTGTTGCTGTTCGAATTTGATCACCTATGTCACACAAAAATCGATCAAGGGAAAGGTCATGGCTGACGTCCTAGCTGATTGTCCAACAGATGATACTGATTGATGAGAGGTGAGGTTATTGGATGAAGAAGTATACGTTGTTGAATAAAAAATAGGGTGGCAGTTGTACTTTGACTAACAGAGTAGTGAACAGTAAGTGTTTTGGAAAAAGGATACTATTGATCTCACCAAACGGAGCCCATTCACCCATAGCCATTAAGCTGACTTTTGATGGTACTAACAACACTACCAAATAAGAAGCTTGTATTAGTAGTTTAGAGATGGCCCTAAACGTAGGAGTTAGGGATATCACAGTTTATGAAGATTCAACATTGATCATATATCAGATCCAAGGTTTACTGAGGATCAGAGATGAACCTCTATAAGCATATCATGCCCATTTGGAGAAAATTGTAGATCAGTTTGAAGATGTGGAATTCCATTATCTACCCTGAGCCAAAAACTATTTTGTCGATGCCCTAGCCACCATTGTATCGATGGTTGATATAGCCAAATGACAAGTGGTAAAATTGTTTGTAATACAAAAAAGGGATACGCCAGCCTAATGCTTTATTATAGAACCCGTACAAGAAGACAGAGTGGCTGAGCCTTAGTACAGCGATATACAAAATCTTATCTGAGACAAAAAATATCCATAGGTGTGCTCCACGAAAGATCGAGTAGCTTTGAGAAGATTAGGGCTTAATTTATTATGTGTGACCATAGATTGTGTAAGACACATTTATAATAGGGAACACCTGTCGTCTGTAACCAAAAGAGAAAGTAGCCAGATCATGGAAGATATACATGCAAGAGAGTGTGAACCACACATAAATGGATGAATGCTGACAAAGAAAGTTCTTTGATAGGGATAATATTAGAGTACTATAGAGCAAGATTGTGTCAAGTAAGTGAAGAAGTGTCACAAATTTCAGGTGTATGCTAACTTATAATATCTCTCTCACCGAGAGTTATACAACATGACCTCCCCATGGCCATTCTCAGTTTGGGGAATAGATGTGATAGGAAAATTCAGTCCCAAGGCATCTAACAGACATGAATTCATACTGGTAACGATAGATTACTTCACGAAGTGGGCGAAAGCCGCTTTGTATTCCGTGCTCAATGCCAGAAAAGTGGTTCAGTTCATCCAAATGAATAAATTTGCAGATATGGAGTGCCCTAGGAGTTGATCTCAGACAACAGGCTAATTTTGAAGTAGAAGGAATATGGTGTCATCCGACACTTCTTGTCACCATACCACCCATAGACCAATAGGGCCATCGATGTCGCCAATAAGGACATCAAGAGCATGTTGAGTAATATGATGGATTATTATTGGAGTTGGCCAGATAAGCTTCTCTACACACTCTGGGGGCTATAGGACATTGGTGAAAACATCAACTAAGATTACCCCTTATTCATTACTCCACGACATGGAGGCCTTACTCCCAGTAGAATTGGAAGTCAACTCTCTCAGGGTGCTATTAGAGAACCAAATAGCCGAGGAAGACTGGGTAAGACATAGATTCAAGGAACTGGAATCAGTAGATGAGAAAAGGCTGAAACCGCTATAATATATTCAAGGTTACTAGAAGCGGATTGCCTGAGAAAAGTTTGAACCCAACTAGTCAGGTCACTATATGATCAAACAAATCATGACTGGGGGTAAGGCATTGTCAGTTGATTTAGGCAGAATTGAATTATCACAGTTAGTCAATCTAGATCGAATAAAGAAATATTATGTTTAGGCAAGTATTTCTAATTGAACTATGAATGACCTGATCTTCCTTAAGAACATTTTCAGCACACAAATTGATGTAAAACATAAATGGAGGTACATAGGCAGCCCATAAAGTTACCTCGGGTGCGGTAAATTTTTCATAGTAAAATTCTTTTATTTCTTAGTGGCAAAAAACATTGACTACATTCCTGAGAAGAATAAAAATGTCATTAGGACAAAAACCTTGTAAAGGGTAAAGAAAATATAAAAATAAAAAATGTTAGAAAGAAGAAAAATGCCCGCCAGGACGAAAATCCTGTAAAGAGCGACCTAGGCAAAAGTTAGGGCAAAAAGAAAATTCTAAGTCCTATCAGCAACTTATGGGATATCCATCAAAAAAAAATTCATCTTATTCATAGCTAGATTGTCTTCGTCATTTATGATTGACTTCCATGTTTCAATATCCTTTTTATAAGGTGACCTCTGAGACACCGGAATCACATCCTCTAATTCATCTACTTGAAAAGCCTGTCCATGATCTACTTTTCCTTTGCCTTTATTATTTTTCTGATCAAACCGACTATCGAGATAAACATTCAGGTCAGCTTCCCGATTCTGAGTCGCTTTGATAGTCAAATTGATCTTTGGCGGTTTCTGCTTAAGCTGCAAGGAAGCGTGTCGTCAGGGCTAATCCATGTGTAAAGACCGTATGGAATTCTTGTCAACAAAATTTTCCTTGAACATTTGGGAACCGATCCGGGACTGTTTGATCCAAGTGACCTGAACCTCGCCTTTAGCCGGAGGGAGATGAAAACTTTGTACTACGCTCTAAGATTCAGAAGGCCTAATCAATAGCAGCACGAGCTTCCTCCTTGGCTTTTTCCAAAGAGCTTATCTCACAAGCACTTGGGAAGTCTCAGTTTAGCTTTGCCCTAAGTTTGCTCTCCAAAGCTAACACCTTTTCATAAATAAGGGTCCAAAGCCAACAAGTGTATGCATAAAACAACAAAGGAGCAACAAGCTATATACCAGTAAGGAAATGTCTAAGTTCAATGGAACTATAGCTATAAGGCGGAGACCCCCAACCTTACAAAACAGCCTCGATTATGGAAGATCTACGGGCTTGTTTCCTTATAAACTCATCATAGACTTGTGGGATTACCTGCTCATATTGAAACTACCTCAGGATCTGGCAGGCAAAGTAGAAAGATGTATAATGCAGCCCCAAGAGATAAACACAGGGATATTCATCACTCTCAAAATAGGTCCATGAGAAATCCACCATTTGCAGTTCCAGCGTATATCTTTGGAATCCCTTACACAGAATAAGCGAGTCCAGTCGTCTATGCTCGAATGACCTCTAAAGAAAAAAGATCGAGAACAGAAAACACTGGGACTATACCCTACCACAACAGGTTTGGCTATCAGGTGCATATGATCCAACAACCACATATACAAAAGCAAGGAGTTACACCAGAAAGGAACGCTGGGATCTTTATGAACATCAGTGATACTAAGCAGAGTTTTAGCCACTACTAAAAAGATTAGGGTTTTACCTTTGGTGGACACTTGGAGTAGTATGTCGACTACCCTCACATCAGCAACCCTGGGGATAAAAAAGGTGAGATATTGACTACTAATGCTAGCGCAGCCATCCGACCATGGGCATACTGTTGATCACAACCAGTGGTTTGGCAGAAAAGTATTTTATCAAGGGAGAAAGCTGAATACCATCGCCCCCGATATTATTTTTTTCCTGACTAACCTGCCGATTTTGCTTGAAAATTTGATTTACTCTGACCAACTGGATGGTTCTTTACGAAAAATATTTTTGGTCTCTGATTAATTAGTCAATGTCAGTGAAATTTTGTAGAGTTTGCCTACTTTTAGGCCAAACCTTGTGCCTGTCAATCATCAAATACAAGCTCATATTTTTCATCCATTTTATCTTATCCTCCTTTCTTTCTTCCATGTGTGCGAGCCACCTCGGCTCCCTTTTCGACCTCTTCGGCTTCCTCCTCTTCTTCCTCAACTTTTTTGTGGGTGGCTTCAGTCTCTGTTACCTCATCCTCACTTTCTTCATCATATTTTTCTTCCTTACCTTTAGGTTCAGGAAAGGACTCCACTATCACCGTCTCATTAGATCAAGGTTTCTTGTATGTTTGTCGGAAGACCGCGACAATCCTAGACAATTTCCATCTTAGCTTCAATAGAGGATTTGGAGCCTTTCTCTTTCTCCCTGTGGCCACCTTTTTCCTGTCTATGAGGTCGGCACCAATGTATTCTTCTTCTCCTATTTTTGGGTCACGAAGACACTCTTCACACCTTTACCCTTCGGAACGACGGGAGTCGCTCTAGGGGTGACATCAGTAGCAATAGTGGGGCTGGGGGCTCAGTAGAGCTTGGTTGGTCACTCGATCCACCTTTTGAAGGTGGCAATGAGAGTGTAAGAGTAGCCACCTCTATAGCCTCCTTTGAGGATCCATACACGGAGAGCAAATCTCGGTAGCTAGACACCATGCCCTTTAGGCTATGAATCATCCTTTACGCATCTCTAAGCAGTGAACTCGGGACCTACATTAAGAGAGAAAACACAGATTTAAGATCTAATCGGGATAAATAATAATGAATAGATAAATTCACGTTTACAGATTATCTTGTGGATCCTAGCCAACTCTTTGAGCCCATACACCTCAGAGTCCTTCTTCAGCCGAAGAATTAAAACATGTTCCTGGTCTTCCCGCTCAGATAGATTTGCACTATCCATGGAAGAAATGAAATGCCCTCAGCCATATTAGCCTTTTTCTTGCCCTTCCCCTTCTTTTCTCGGGCTTTTTTACTCTTCTTCAACCACTTTAAGGATAGGGGAGGTGCCATTTTTCATGAACGCCTCGTAGGTATGATGATTATTCAGTCATCGTAGAGAGGACATGAAATCCCTTAACCAGACTCTGCTTTAGCCCCCTCTATCCATCTTTGCCGTTAGGTACATCTCCTCAGGAGGGGCAACCAGAATCCTAAAACTAGTGGCATCCTGATGGTATTGAAGAAGCACCCTATCTCTTTGGTAGAACTCCTCTTACGAGGGTCCCATTAATAATACTTGGCAATGGGTGCGGGCTAACTCTTCAGCATAGTCCTCCACCTTCCTCCACTACCGAGACAAATATTCATGAAAGAAAAGAGATACAAAACTCAATAAGTATGCTTGGAGAGGAAAATTTGCAAAATCTAAGAAAATATCTTATCTGGCGCTCTTTCAACCCTTTAAGATATCCCGGTGCACAAACATTGAGGCCCCAGACTTCTCATCCCTATAGTTCCACCAGGTCATCACTGGCGTAGTCTCGCCAGTATGTGCCTTCCCCAGGCAGAAAGCACAAGAGTTAAGGACCTCTAAGGCCCAATTATCTGAGAAGGCAAAGCCATAAGTGAGAAATATGTGTAAAATATGCCTGGAATAATTAGACAAGAACCAAAGGGCATAGACATACCTCACAGACATCACAAAATCCTATGAAGTTGAGGGATTGCTTCTGGGACACAGCACCATAGAAACTGGTACAAATAAGCAAGAGGGGAGTACCTCAGTCATACTCTTTAACATCCTCAAGAGTGTCCAAAGCCCAAAGGCACCAAAGATGGACAAAATTGTCCCTATTGCTGAATAGAGTCTCCCTAAGAGTGTACAACAAAAATCTCCTCATGAACTGATCAACCACCGCAAGATTCACCGACTCAATGTTCATGTTCTTGTAGTGAGCTCGGATGGTACCCAAGAATATGGAACCACTCTTCTTATAGGATGGTTCATAGCCGAGTAAATAGACCATGAAATCCTGATCTTTATCGAGATCATGGGTCCAAGGCATGGGCCTCCCTCAAGAACGAACACCTATGATGTTCGTAAAGTCAAACAGGGTGTCCGTGGCTTCCCCGAACAACATGTGGAAGGTGTTGGTGGATACCACCAACACTCAGCAAGACACAAGAGGTGTCTTTTGCTCCGGGTTGACATGTGCAACCTATCCAATAAAGGCAAAAATCGGTGACGGCTACTCTATGCCTAACAGGGCCTAGGATTTTTGCCCACCACTCTCTCATAAGATTAGGAGAGCCCCTACATTGCATGTTGATGAGGAGGGGCCGAGAAATAGCACAAGGAGAAAAACTTGAGGAACCATTCAGTTCATTAGGGGCATGGGAAACCTAATATGTGGGTCCTACCGTGCATGGGCATGCGGGGTGTGTGTGAAGAAAGGTGACATGGTGTGTGTGGGAAATACAAATTCATGTAAAACTTACCTCTTCTGCAAGAAGAGATTGCTAAGATGTGCTCCTTGCTCCGGAGTGAGTAAGGAGTGATCATCGGTTCGATTCTTACGTTAGAATCGGGTAATCTTCTCAATTTGGAGTCCCCCTTCACGGCTTGTGTGAGTTAGAATTAATTCGTCCAAAATTTAGCTAGATTGAGAGAAATCCACGGAATATTGGACGTATTTATAAGCTAGGGTATGATTAGGGTACGGTTACAAAATCTAGGAGTCCTAGAAAAGAAATCTGAAAGAGATTAGGGTTGAAGTGTTTAATAAAAACCCTAAAACCGCAAAAAAAACTAGGAGGCTAAACCGGCCAATATTGTCATTTAAGTTGGTCAATGCGATTAACCAACCGGCTGGTTTTCGATCTTAAAATTTCAAAAAACCAAAAGTCACTGACTAACCGGCCTATTTTCGTATCCAGATTTCATAATTTTTCAAAATCTGCTGATCAATCGGTTGGTTTTTGGGCCTAAATTCAAAATTTTCAAAACCTTCAGACCAACCGACCAGCTTTCGAACCAATTTTTTCAAACAATAAAATAAAATAAATCCGGAGAATACCTACTTGTGTGCCTATGTGTTTCAAATGTCTGCACTATCAATATCATTGCATGAGTTTGCCTGCCTGCGCATTCTGCATGATGCATGTTCATTCGCCCGAGAGCGTTATTATCCAGCATCTGTGTGCTTGCATGCCTTCCTGTGCATGTCCGACTTCCCATCTCAGGGTGGTTCACGACCTAGATTTTTTTCAAATCTTTTGCTCTATTTAATGGTTCTTGTATGGTGTAAGGGCAATGCAACATTTTGCGTTTGTTGCCAATCGCAACGGTGTCCTCATGTCAAGAGAATTGATTTCTCCACACTAAACGACTAACCTTCTTTATGACATTGTTGGCTCCAGCTATTAGTCAAACTTTTACTTTGTCCATCGATCCTTTCAAATCAATTTGAAGGCTTCGGCAACTGTCAAAGTCATGTCCATCTTGTCTGTCGACCATTCAGATCGATTTGGTGGCTCCGACAATAGAGCAAGATTTCTTATATATGTCTAGACAACCCTTTCAAATCTGGGTAACGACCTCATTCCTCTCCTAAAGTGAAAGAAACTACTTAAAATACACCAAAAGAGGGTGCCAGTAAAGAAAAGAACCTTGTCCTCATCTAATCTACACTTAGGAAAGCACAAAGATTGTATTGCTAAAGGGGTATTGTGTTGACTTTGAAAGAAACAGTCACTAAGTTAACTCATTATACAAGCTTTATTTATACTTGAAAAGCAAAAAGGTTGTATCATTATTTTTTAATTCAGCCTGACGCAATGTTAGCCAAGACCATTGAATCATATGACAAAAACCTAACTTTGGAGAATTCTGGTACAAGTTTTTATACTTTTGCATGTAAGAGTCGAATTTTGCCAAATTATATTATTGCTACAAGAAAACACATATTTGGCGTCGAACTTTTAGCAATGACAGAAATCCATCGCTAAAGTCGCTAAAAGTCTGTCGCTAAAGGTTTTAAGTGACAGAGATTATGTCGCTTGAAACCTTAAGCGACAGACTTTTAGTAACACGGTTGTACAGGTGGATAATACGTCGCTAAAAGGTATTTTCAGTATTTTATTTTTTGGGCAAATTTTGGAAATAGTTTTAGCGGCGGATTACATGCGACATATTATATTCCATCGCTAAAAGACCTTTTTTCAAAATTTTATGAATTTTAGTGACAGACTATATTTTGTCGCTAAATATCATAAATTATTTACTTTTAGAGACGGACTTTTAGTAGCAGAAGTTTCCATTGCTAAAAGTCCAAAAAATTGAAAAAAAAATGTTTGGTGAGAGATCTTTAGCGACGGATTTTAGTGTCTCTAAAAGTCCAAAAATTTTGAAAAAATACTTTTAGCGACGGACTTTTTTGCGACAGAAAAAATTCTCTCTTCTCTCTCTACTCCACAACAATCTCTCTCTTCTCTCTTTCTCCATATTCCACTAGCGATCCACCTCTCCCTCCCTCCATAGTGGCAGCGCCGCCTCACCGCCTGTCGCCCACTGCATCGTCCCACTGCAGCTCCATCGCCCGAGCATCGGCCTATCGGCTAACGCCTACCACAGTACCGTCCCATCATAGTGCCAGCCTAACGACCACCATCCACCTCGTTGGCTGTCAACCTCCACATATTCCAGTATTTTTTTATTTTCCCTAAACAATTATAATGTATTTAAGTTAACTGTATTAATTTTGTTATAATGTGTTTGAATTATATTGGATTTGTTATAATGTGTTTAAATTTCATTAATAGTTAGAAATAAGAGATATGCTAACTTGTATTATATTAGTTATAGTATTTTATTGTATTTGTTATAATGTGTTTAAATTGTATTGACATACTGATAGTTATATGTGTGTGTGTGTGTGTGTGTGTGTGTGTGTGTGTCTGTGTCTGTGTTTGTGTTAGAATTTCTAAATTGTATTGTATTTGTTATAATTATCATTAAATTTATTTTGGTTATAGGTTGCAATTATTGTTAAATTTACGGATCGTAGAGCTGAAGATTGCCTTAGAGTTTTGGATCCCACGATTTCTATAGATGGATGTAATTTTATCTCTAGCCATAACCATCTTGCACATAATTATAAAATGATGGACACTAGCTCTGGAAATAATTTTAAATTAATTAACTTGTCAGAAGAATAATTAAAAGCTATTAAAAAGATAAGTGCCATATAATGATCGACTAAACTATAAATGCTAAACTATAATTAAACCCTAAACCGTAATTAAACTCTAAATGCTAAACCCTAAACAACTCTAAACCTTAACCCTAATTAAGACAACCCTAACCATAATTGCAACCCTAAACCCTAATTTAACCCTAAACTCCAAACCCTAACTAAATCCTAAACCCTAATTAACCCTACTTAAACTCTAAATCACAAGCCCTAATTAGATCTTACACCTTAATTAAACTCTAAACCGTATATCCTGATTAAACCCCAAGCTAACCCTAAACCCTAATTAAACCCTAACTAACCCTAAACCGTAACCCTAAATACAACCCTAATCATAATTATGTCGTGTGTATATCTTAAACCCTAAATACAACCCTTACTATACCTTAAATCCTAACTCTAACCTTAAATACAACCCTAACCCTAACTATACTTTAAACCCAAAGCCCTAATTCTAGTCTTAAATACATCCCTAAACCCAATCCTTAAAGGGGCGTATGTTTATCTTTTTTGTACTCCATTTTTGTAATGATGGCAAAAAAGATGCTTTTTTTGTACTTTTACTATTTTGGATACAAAACTCAAATAGTGCCGAAAAAGTAGAAACACCTTAGAGGTGTTTTCACCTTTTTCCGACACAGATGAATCCAATGTCAGAGAAAGCCACCCCCACTCTATTGTTCACCCTTTCCCTCTGGCACCTAAGTTGTTCACCCTTTCTTTCTCTTCAGTTTCTCTCTAATTTTCACTTCCAATGTCGGGATCTTCAACTCCCTCTCACCCATCCCCTCAAGCTGCCCATATCAACACAAGCTCTTGATGTGGAAAGGCACAAAAGCTGTGCGAAGACCCACTTGAGGCTCTCCTCTCCTCTCTGTTCCCTTTTTCTTTTTGGTTGTTTTTATTGGGTAATTTCGTTGGATTTAAGAAGTTAGGCTTGCGAATTTGTTAATTGTATGTTTTTTGAAGTGATGCTCTCCTTGGGAAGATCATAGAGGGAAGATTTTGTAGGACGTGGGTTTTGGAGAGAAAAAAGCAGCTAAACTGGTGCAATATACCGGAGAAAGAAGAATCCACGATGAAGCAACTAAAACGGCGGTGTAGAGAAGATTGGTGACTGTCGAGGTCTCGCCGGAATCCACGACGAGATTGCCGCAGAAGGCGTTGGCCATCACATCATCCTCCTTGGGAAAGTTGAGCAGGTCGTCAATGACCACCAAGGTCTCATCAGAATCCATGATGCGTTGCCTTTGTTGTTCTTGTTGTTGTCGGTCGACAGAAAGAACTGGTTGTCTTCGACAGGAAGAACTGGAAGGAGGGGAAGCAGAACATTTTTTGAGGTAGAGAGAGATGGCAGGCGTGTTGGGTGGTGTGAAAGAGGTCTAACAAATGGGGCAATATGTTTATTTTAGAGGATAAAGTAAGGGTAAAATAGAAAATTATCATCTCTACAGTAAGGGTAATACCGGAAAAAATGGTGGTAACATTAATGAAAATGGTAAATATACAAAAACAACTAAAAAAAGTAGACACAAAAAAGTGGTGAAAATAATAAATGTACACAACCATAATTTGTGATTGGATACAAAAATATTGAAAACGAAAACACAATACAAATACTCAAAATAAAAAATGTAAACGTACAGGCCCTAAGTAACCCCTAACTCTAAACTTTTAATCCTAAACTGTGTTCCTATAAAACAATATTGCAATATCATTATCATGATGACACAATATCAACTCTGCAAATAAACTTCATATTCCACTTAGAAACATGAGTCGGCTTCCCGCATTATGAATATTCGCTGTTATTTTGTGAAGTCCATTAACAACGAGTTTGTTACAACTTGTTGTCTAATGAATGTGAAAATGAATTATTTTGGTTATGTCATGTTCTTGCAAATTAACCTAATGATTTCATCTTTCCAAAATTCTGATATTTCAGAAAGATTCTTGCATATTACAAAATTTTGAAAGCTTGCATGCATAAAAACCCTTGGTACCCGTTCAAAGGTACTCATTACAAAGTAATGCTTTGTAATGAGCATTTAGATGTCTAATTTGGATCATATGAAAAAGTTAAGTGTATATAAAACCGTGTATCGACTCATGCTCCGTGTTTTATGTCTTGAATATTTGGTAAACTTTCTCCAATGTTTTTTCAGGTGCTTACAGATCTGGTGTCCTGTATCCGTTTAATTCTGCTCAAGATTAAATGGACGTTAGAACACCTTTTTGATGTCGTGTACCTAAAGAAATATAAGAGGTGCTACTGAATTTTTCGTAGACATAGGACAAAGCATGAGTCAGTAACTGTTTTAAAGACATATGCTTTTCGTATGGGATATGACCACTACTTATTAAATAATTTTTCGTATAGACATGTTGTCAGATGCATCCATTCATTTACATATCAACCCTACCTAATTATTAGTTTTATTTTAAGGTGGCATATAGTAATCACAGTCGTCATGCCGACCAATCGAAGTTAGATGAAAAGGAAAAATGGTGATGATATCGAGGATCGCGTTAATGTCTTGAGTTTACTTATGCGCAACATGCATATGTTTACTTTAAGAAGATTAGGTGTCCATGCAGTAAATGTGAGTTGTTGCATTAGAGAAAAATGGTGGTAAAATTGCATCTTTTTCGGTACGATTTTATGGGTGGATACACAAGGTGGACTCAGCATGGGAAAACATTAGTATTGTTATCCAACTCAGCTTGACATGTCAAGCTAAAGTTAGAGTGGAGGGATAATATGATTACAGAGACATGATTATAGATGCTGGGCATGCTAATGTTGACTGGGCTGACTACCGCGATGATGACAATGCTTAACAGTCCAACGAGCGCTTTCATCAGTTTTATGATTTGTTAAGAGACGCTGAAGAACCGTTATGGAATGCAATTAGGAAGCACACACGGTTGTGAACGGTTAGTAGGTTATTATAGTTAAAATCGTACAACATACGGAGTGAGAAACGATTTAACAAGGTCGTAACTTTTATCAAGGAAATTTTGTAAGAGATTGAGAAGCTGCCACTGTCATATTATAACGCCAAGAAGATGATGATGAAACTTGGATTTGGTTATGAGAGGATAGATGCGTGCAATAACGAATGTGTACCATTATGGAAAGAGAAAAATCACTTGACAAAGTGTGCAGTATGTGATCATACGAAGTATAAACCGAACAAAGGGAAAAAGAAAAATATTGCATGGAAGGTATTACAAAATTTTCACCAAAGCTTCATAAGATGTACTACTCCTAAAATACTGCTGAACATAAGAAGGCTCACTTTGAGACTCATAGCAACAATGTCGATGTGGTGACACCGCCCACTAATGAAGAGGCATGGAAGGAGTTTAACCTCAGGCATCTAACCTTGCTCAGGAAGCTCGGATGTTAGACTTGGTTTGACAACTGATGGGTTCAATATTTTAGGATAGTCTAGCACATTTTACTCCACATGGCTTGTTATTATTGTTTCGTATAAATTTTCACCTGGAATGTGCATGAAGAAGCCATACATGTTTTTGTTGCTGCTTATTCTGGGATCGAAGAGTCCTGGTAAGGACATAAATGTGTATTTAACGCCGTTGATTGATGAGCTCAAACTGCTATGGGATCTTAAAGTTGAAACTTATAATGCATCTCTTAAACAGAACTTTCAGATGAAGGCTTCTTTGATGTGGACTATACACGATTTTCCCACATTGGGAATGACGTGTGGCTGGAGCACACATGGAAAGTAAGCATACCCTACTTGTATGGGGGTGAACCCCGGTTATATTAAAGCACGGTGGAATGGCCTTGTGGTTCGATGTCACGCTAAGCTGTTATCACTAGACCATCAGTTCCGTAGGTAGAAGGATAATTTTGGCAAAACAATAAAGCGTGAGGTTTTCACACTGGACTATCCATCTGGTGATGAAGTGCTTTCACACCTGGAGGTACTTGAAACTGACATACCAAATGACAAATGTATGCCAAATCAAAGGATTCCAGGATATGGCAGCACAATTGGAGGAGACAGTGTATTTTCTAGGAGTTAGGCTACTGAAGGAACATGGATGTGACATTGAGAAGAATGTTTTCGATATTGTGTTCAACACGGTTATGAATGTGAAGGAAAAATCAATATTACCTTAAAGCGAGAAAGGATCTACAACAGTTAGGTGTACAACATGAATTACATCATGTTCAAGTCAGCGGGAGGACGATACTTTTGAAAGCACCATACTGTCTAGACAAGAAACAAGTAGAGAATATATGTCAGTAGGTTAAGAATTTTAAGCTTCCGGATGGGTAGGCTTCCAACATATCTCGTTGCTACAATCCATCATAGTGTAAGTTTTGAGGGATGAAGAGTCACGACTTCCACGTGTTTATGGAAAGATTCATTCATATTTCCTTCCGCGAATTGTTGCTAAAGGTTGCATGTGGGACTTTGACAGAAATATTATATTTCTTTTGAGATATATATATTCTTCGACACTCCGAGTAAGTAATATGGAGGTGTTCTAGAAGAACATTGTGGTGACAATTTGCAAGCTCGAGAAGAAAATCTTCCTGTTGTCCTCCTTTGATTCAATGGAGCAGTTGTCTGTTCACTTGGCATATGAAGTTAAGATGGGTGGACCTGTGCAATGTCGGTGGATTCATTCATCTGAGAGGTAATCCTTAACACTCTGTTGTTCGTTTACACATATTGTAAAACTCCCGTAATAAAGCTCGTATTGAGGGCTCAACTGCTAAGGCTTACATAATGGAAGAGCTTGTCAACTTTTGTAGCCAATATTTGGGCCTATACATGTTGAAAGAACTAGGCCAAAATGAGAGCAAAGCCAGCATAAATTTAGAAGGGCAGTTATCAATATTCAAATAGTCAGGTAGTCCGTTCAGATAAACCTATAGTCTGTGGATAATGGATGAAGACTGTAACGCTGCAACAATATATGCCCTTCTAAATTGTGAAGTTTCATCTTTCATTGAGTAAGTTAATGTCTTCAAGTTATTATTGCAATCACATGAAAATGTGTGAGAGCTGGGTTAACTATATTCGCTTGCAGTGAATTCGATGTTAAATTTCAAATCACTGATCTTGTTGGACTTGAATCTTATCAAAAATTACAATTTCCTAAGTGATTTGAAAGACGTGTAAGTCTCAAACCAAACTATACTATGTGTTATAGTTAAGTGATTTATTAGTATGTTATACCCTTAATTTTCACCGTCTTCTATAATAGGTTTAATCGGTGGACAAATCAGTAGACTCCCGCTTGAAAGTACTAGCTCAAGGCCCTAGTAAATAAACTTCTTGTCATGGAGGTTATATCGTCAAGAGGTTTAGGTTTAACATAAAAGATGACAACCTAACTAAACAAACCCAAAATAGTAGAGTCTTGGTCAACGATGACTGTTATGATAAGAATTGCATGGATTTTTATATAGAGCTGGATGAGATGTTGAGCTAACATATTCGGTAGCCAAAACAGATGGGAATGTTTAAATGTACATGGTTTGATATTGCATGCAGTAGAGGAATTCGTGTTAGCTCACAAGGAATTGTAGATGTCAATATTAAGTCAAGACTTGCATCAGACGAATCGTTTAGGTTTAGTAGTCAAGCTTCATAAGTGTTCTACGCAGAAGATGTCGCAAATCCTAATTCTCATTGGTTTACTGTTATTAAGTCCAAAAAATTGCCAATTGCATATGATAGTGAGGTAGACACCTATCAAGTCGACCAAGCACCTGTCTTGGTACCTGTTGAAGTGACTAACGAGGAAGAGATCTTCCTCTTCAACCAATACTTCATGTGGAGGAGTCGTAGATGATAAAGAGGAAGATATAAAAAATGTTGAAGATGATGAGGATGAGTCTACTGCTGAAGAGAATGAATTACAAGATGAAGAGGACAATGAGTCTCAAGAAGAAAATGATTATGAATCTGAAGATGAAGACGATGATGATTCTCAAAATGAAGGATTGACTTGTAATGTTGTAACGTTTATGACTTGTAATAAGTAACTTGAATATTTTACTTAATTTTACGATATAACAAAGTCATCTTCTTAATATGACCTTTACCTGATGACTCTGTAATAATATGTTAACTTGCTTCTTCATCCATTTCATAGTAGAGAATCTATATACTAATATAATATTCACCGTAAGTTTCTGTTATCAGTTATGGATAGGTTACGGGCTATTAGTAGTCGCGATGGACGCCGAGCTACGTCCATACCGGTGGCCAGTCCTTGGTACTGCCTGCTGATGATAAGGCACATGGTATGAGCTTCCAGTAGGCCCGGCCCCTGCCCCGGCCCAAGGCAGAGCCCTCCCGGCCACATGCTAGTTCTCCTTCTTTAGTGGGTTCAATGACATTGGATATATTTGATATTAGCATTTTAGTAATGTCTACCTTATATTTAATTTATAAGGTAGACATTGCTAAAATTTGATGTATCGCAGGAGGGATTTGAGTTTGAATCGACTGAGCAGCAGGCACCAGGGAGAATGGCTATTTTTACATATATAGCCAAAAATTACTGACGATAGCTACAGGACGCATGGGAGGGGGCCAAGAAGTTGCTGTCAGAGGGTGCACCGATGGAGGATTGGAAGGGATATCCCCCTTATTGGATCTCACCATCTGTATAGGGGAGATGATTGATAGGTGGATTACTGATCCACCTAGGAGGCGAAGAGTAAGAGTGGGAAGTCTAACAAAAAGGATCAAGATCCTACGCACACAGAAGGGTCGGCGCCTAACGACATCATTTGACTAAAGAATGTGACTGGGTACCCAGAGCTGGAGAAGGTTGAGGTGTGTGCTTTGACATACTCAATGATGCACATCAAAAAAGTGGATAAAGATGATGCACATATGGCAGGAGAGTTCATTTCACAGGTTGCTCGGCACATTAATGTAAGTTACAAATTAACTTGTCTATAGTTAAAATTTTGATAATGTCTTCAATGTTAAATCACTATTTTGCGGGCCTTGTATGGATAGATTAGGATGTCTGGGCAGCAGTTAGGTCAGCCCCGAGTATGAGTACGGGGCATTAAAGTAGTGGTTAGATACACCAGGAAGTGTCGATTGAAGGAAATAGCATGTACACGGCCTGCCCAACGTGACTGCAAATGCCATGATGGGAGCATCCTTACCCCTACCGCCCCTCCACAATTGCAGACACTTTTTTAACCAACCGCAGAGCAACATTTATACCCAACAGATGTTCATCGCATTGCTGTACAAACAGTTAGAATTATGGAGTCAATCTTAGGTTTAAATACAATATACAATTACTAACGAGAATGCGTGCGTGCTTTTAATGTAGGACATTATTGCTTCCCAGTCTGGGCCGGAACCGGATGACACCCCCATGGACGATGACGAGCAGGTGGATGCCGGTCTTGATGAGGACTGAGCCCTCCCCTCTTCCCTTCCCCTCCCTTCCTGGAATTATGCTCCCCTCCCCTTCCCTCCCCTATTTTTATACCCCTACCGCCCTTGTCCCTGCTCCTGTTGATATTTGGTTCACAGCTCTGGATATTGTATATATTTTGCATTAAATTAGAATGGAATTTGACCCTATTGTGTTAAATTAGATATATATATATATATATATATATATATATATATATATATATATATATATATATATATATATATATATATATATATATATTGTGTTTTAGGGTTAAATATTTGGATCAACAATTATTTAACCCTATTGTGGATTGGGAATTGTTTGTGGGTGAGTGTGGATTGGTTGTGAATGATTTATATGTGATTGGAATTGAATTACTGGATGCGGGTTTGGGTATCAAAATAAATAAATAAATGTAGTTAAAAAAAGGTTCAGCTATTATTGGCGTACAAGCTCCTTATCGTGACTATCGATGAAAGGAGTCATTCAACCTCCCCTTTCATCAATATAATTTCAAACACCATATTCAAGCATTCTCCTATTTCATATCATATATTTTTCAACGTAGTCAATAGAGAATCAAGACCCAGGCCAGTCTTGACTTCATCTTCAAAATTCTGTAGTTCATTAGAAGTTGTTATCCGAGCAATTGATAGAACAGGTTTGTCATAATTGCATTCATGTCAGTCAAGAGATCATCCTAAGAGTTCCAAAATTAGTTAGTGTAAGATCCATGCAAGATGAATGTACAAAACCATTTGTCATTTCCAAGGACCAAAGATGCCGAAGTATGGCCTCTAACTAAATTAATCAAAGCTACCTTAATCCACGAAATCGGGCCTGCAAAATGTAGAAATATATTTCCAAACACCTTGAATTAGATGTCTCCTATCAGGTGTGCTAATATTTGCACTCAAAAGAAAACTCTGAATTGAATTGCAGGTGAGTGCTACAATTGATTTGACATTGCTGGATTTTTCTTTGCCTATATTTGAGGACTTCTACAAAGAGTTTAAAAGAGCGGCAATAGATTGTGCGCACAATTGAAAGCATCTAACTTATAAAAAGGTGTATGATGAATTAGTCTATAAAGGCTTTTCACAAGAAAAGCAAAGACTAGATAAAAGACTTTGAAAAGAAAGAGACAGAGTTTTAATTTGATTGATGAAGAAGATGATTACTAAATATATTGTTTTGCATCTGAAACTTGAAACCGTAATTAGAATCGATTGACGAGGAAGTTAATACATTAAAGAAAAAGACTTAAATCTAAGTCATTATTTTTTTTTTGAGTTGTTGAGTTGTGTCGATAATAAGATTAAATCTTCCAACAGGTAATTATAGTGCAACAAAAGTATCGAAAATTATTAAAAAATAACGTTTCATAGAAAATAATTTCTCCCGAAGTAACTACTTCCTCTAGAAAATAACCAACTATATTTATCCCTAAACATTGGAAAAATGTTTTACATAAGTCATCTGGTTCACATTAGGAAATAACTTCCAATTTAAACTGGCATCCTTCTTCATGTCCGTTTTTGCAAATAACAATAAGGGCAAATCCCAAAAATATACCTTGAAGTTTACATTTTGTACAACTTTAGTACCTAAGTTTGAAGGTGCGCCAAAGAAGTACCCAACTTTCAAAAACTGTATCAAATCAGTACCTCGACTGACGGACGACGGATGCTGCTAAAAAGTTCGAGAGTTAGGACCATCAATTATAGAAAAATAGATCTAAAAAATACGCCAATTTTCAAAGAAGTATCTAACTTTGAAAAAGAGTACCAGATTAGCTAGTATCTCGATTTTTTGTCTCCTTAATTTAATCAAAACAATCTCTCTCTACCCCCCCCCCCCCCCCCCGCCTCCACTTCTACCTCCACCTCCATATAAGCCACCATCTCCCTGTCATTTTGGAGCCACCGTCGTAAGGACTTGTCATCCTCAACGTCCACACCAGCGACCCACCGCATCACCATCGATCTTACCACTGCCACCACTTACATCGATGACCCATCATTACCGATCTAGCCATTGCCACCTCCCACACCAGTGAATAGACCACCGATCTAGCGACTGACATTACTTACCGAGCTATTTACCACCATCACCGCCGGTTGACTTAGCACCAATTTTTTAAAACTGGGGTACTCGTGATAACACGACATTTCTGCACAATCTTCTCCTTTCGGGTGACATAGTTTTGTAGAATCCATGGCTTGGTTGTAGGGAGAGTTTGAATGGTACTGATTGAACTAATTTGGGGATTTGGGAGAACGTTAATAATGGAGTGAATGCGGGGAAGACCAGGCAGCTACCAATGCGGGGAAGACCAGGCATACCAATAACGGAGTGAATGGGAGTACCTTATTTTGCTTCAAGCCTCTTACTGTGTGCGACAATGTTGGTAGTGTGCGGTGGTCGACGGTGTAGGGTTTGTGACGGCGGTGTTGGTTTTGTGATGGCAATGGTGACACACAATAGTTGACAGCGGTGTTAGGCGACTGCAGTGGTGATGGTGGTGGTGGTGGTGGTGGTGGTGGTGGTCAGGTGGTTTTAGTGGGAGATGGTGGTAATGGGGTTGACGGGTGTTCATACCCTATTCTGGTCGCACCCCAGGACCCGCTAAGGGACCCACTTTGCACGACACATCACCCAGTCAGCGGTCAACTTTTCAACGCTCGAGAGCCGGTCAAAGCAACGCATGCTCAAGTCACGTGAACCACTCGTGAAGCGACCTCGGCGTGCCTTCCACCTTGGGGGTCGGCCACCCCAATGGGTCGATAACCCTTGGGGGTCGGCCACCCCAATGGGTCGGCCACCCCAATGGGTCGGCCACCCCAAGGGGTCGGCCACCCCAATGGGTCGGCCACCCTTGGGGGTCGGCCTCCCTTGTGGGTCGGCCACCTGCCTTGAAGACCGATGCCGTCACCTTTGACCGTGCTCCATTTTCACGACGACCGTCGCTCCCGGCCGCGCTCCGCCGTAGTCACGACGACCGTCGCTCTCGGCCGTGCTCCTTCGTCGCGATGACCGTCGCTCGTAGTCTCGATGACCGTCACTTGCGGCCGCTCTGTCGCCATGACAACCGTCGCTCACGGTCGCGCGCCATCCACGCAACGACCCTTGTTGCTCGGACATCACTCTGCGACCCTCGTCGCCCGCACTCAACCGCGCCCCGTGCGCCACAATCATGTTACATACTTACGGGATGGGCTCACAACCTCAAAGCCATCGCTGTCTTCATTCCAAGGGGACTTCGCTCCGTGCTCAGGTACGAGGACCCTTCGCAGCGGGATAGGCGACTCCTCCGGGACACTATCTCCGCCAGGGTGCCTGCGTGACTGGCCTACGTGCTCTGGCACTGGGGGCTCGCGTCGGCACCCCTAAGGACTATGACCCCCGGGTCACTCCGAGATGGGAGCAGGTCTTCGGAAGGGCATCTTGCCTAGTCCACCTGGCAGCTGGGCGTCGGGTCTTCCCCACCGCTGCCAGGCCTGTGGGATTCAGTAAGGGCTTGGACTGGAGGCTGGGGCAACGGGCTACTCTGACCATGCTACCGCGGCATGATCAGTCTCCTCAGACAGGCAGAGAGATGTTGCAAGGGCAGGGCAGCACGAACTTAGGGACCGGCAGTCCAACGGAGGGTCAGTGCTTTGGCCCCCTGGCGACGTGTCGTTCCCAGGGGGTGACACATGTCAACTTATGACACATGCACATTTTTGCCTATAAATAGTGGACTTTGGAGCTTTTTCAAAGGATCTTTTTCTCATTTGGACTTCACTTTCTCTCTCTAAAACGACATTCTCTCTGGAATTCTAGTGAGAGAAACACACTTGGGCTCCCGTCTCCGGACCCTCGACGCTGTACCCTCGCCACGGACTGTAGACTGTCGGTCCTGTTCATCGTCACCCTGCCTGCGCAGCACTGCCAGCCCTCACGACCTGTCTGGGGAGCCTTGCCCTCGGCCCTTACGCCGTCCTTGCTGTCTCCCGCGTTGCCTACCTGGAAGCTGACTCAGACCGCATCCTTTGTGGCACCTCCACGTAGCATCGAACCATTTTCGGCACCATCATTTTGGCGACTCCGCTGGGGAGGTGAGCATCGTATTGCAGTTTGCACATCTTCCGGACTTAGGCATCATGCCTGTGCAACGGAGAGCTACCAGGACAACCAGCCAAGGACCCAACCTCACCACGCAAGAAAACCGCCTCGGTGATCAGGAAGAGACTAGCACCACGCGGCTCCAAGACCAGCTGCCAACCACTACCCCCGACGTGCAAGTGCTCGTAAGTGCAGCCATCCAGAACCTCACTCCAACCATCACCACTCTACAAGATTCACAGACCACTCTACTAGCCGCCATTATGGAGATGCAAAAATCCATACAAGCCCTGGCCTCGCAGCAGGCCGCTCCATCAATCCAGCCTTCAGGACCGGGTCCAGCTTTTGACGTCGCCCCGGCCCCAGTGTCGCGACTACCGCTGCCTTGGATATCCAGACCCTTGGCGGTAGGGCTCGCAACACCCTCGCCACCAGTAGCCGACACATCTCCTTCTGTAGTGCCGCCCCGCAAGCTACACACAGATCTCGGGCCAGTCTTGCAGCAGATTCTCCCCGCTATCACACCATCTCATCCGATGCCGGCAAGAAGCTCCTCCGAAACGCATGACTCCATCGAGATGGAACCTAATCCGTATCCAACTGAACAACACCAAACCCCCGACCAAGTGATAGACATGTCTCGCCAACCCACACTCGCCCCTGCACAGCTGCCCTTGCCAGCACCTGTACTATACCAACCCTCCTATGTCCCCGTTCATCAAGCCGTACCATCTGGGGGCTCGGGGGCTCGCGACGCACCAGGCGGTCATCACCCCTTGACCGGCAATGAGGCACCATCCTCCAACTATGTCACTCGGTCAGATTTGGAAGCCCTTGCCGTCGCCTGTCGAGGAATGCCGAACCGGACTCCTCAACCCGTCTGACCGGACACGCCCCGTACGCCAATGATATCGCCATCGCACCCTACCCCCTCAAGTACAAGCAACCAAACTTTGTGCTCTTCAACGGACGTGAGGGCAACGCCCGTGAACATCTAACAAGGTTCGCAGGCTCCTTGGAGCAGTATGGTACAGGAGGCAGCTTAAAGTTGAGAGAATTTCACAAATCCCTTACAGGCTTGGCTTACACTTGGTATCACCAGATCCCCGCAGGGACCGTCCACACCTGGAACGACATGGTCCAGCTGTTCTTAGACAAGTTTCATTACGAGACCGAGCGCGTGACTATCGTTGATATTGCTGGCATTCGCCAGAACCAGGGAGAAGACTTGAATAAATATGTGCATCGTTTTCATCTCAAGTGCCTTGAGTGCACGGATTTCAGCAAAGACGAAACGTTGGTTCCCATATGCATCAAAAATATGATTGACGTCTACCGAGTGCATATCGAGAACCTACAGTTGAGGTCATGGGGACACCTCAAGGAGACAGCCCGACGAACTTACGAGACAGTTGGTCCTGTCAAGTCATGGAAGCCTCGACCGCAAAGTACGCTGTTGGCCTCAGCAGATACACCTATCACTCAACGTAGCAACAACAGCAACAACTATGCAGGCTTCAAGCGTCAGCTTCCAGATGGGGACCAAGGCTCCGACAAGCGAAAGCAACAAAGGCCTGCACCTGACTATCCCTGTGATCTGAATACAGTGAAGGAACTCTTGGCGGAATGGGTGGCGCATGACAAAAATTTCCAACTGCCACCAATGCGGACCAACATCACAGACGAAGAAAAGGCCAGACCCACCTACTGTCCTTTCCATCGAGCCCTTGGCCATCCGCTCAAAAATTGTAATGCACTGCGAACCATCTTTGCAAGGAAGGTAACGTCGGGCGACCTACAGCTACGGAAGAAGAACAATGATGTACGCAAAGATCCCTACCCACCGCATCGCAACAATAGGGAGCACCAGGCCCTTATGGCTGTCACTGACCATGTCGAGCCTGTAATCCACGAAGCCCCGGCAGAGCCCATACTGACGAACGTGCCTCCTCCAGCTAAGCAGTCGATGTCTTCCTTTCGACAGATGACGAAGATCAAAAGTTTTTTTGATGAAATGGGGTTTTCACCCGCCGCCCGGACTTATCTTTCCAATTGCCTGCTCGAGGTCACCACCGGCCTCGGTCCCGAATGCTTCGCCGTCCAGGCTGAATTACGTCACATCCCCTCCACGGCCTTAGTCTTCTCGGATGAAGACTCACCGCCGGTCGGATGAAGACTCACCGCCGGTCGAGCATCACAATCGGCCGCTGTTTTTAGAATGTACTGTTAATGGCACGGGCTTCCGTCGTGCCTTGGTTGATTGCGGCGCCTCGATCAACATCATACCTCTCATCACCCTGCAACAGGCCGGCATTCCCCAAGGAAAATCATCCGTGACCCCGTCAAGATTACCGGCTTTGGACAGGGTCCTCAGTCGACCCTCGGCCATATCACTGTCGACCTCATGGTCAGAACTGTCCGTCGCGACACTACTTTTCACGTAATAGACAGCGAGTCTGCCTTTCACCTCCTGCTCGGGCGACCATGGATCCATGTTAACAAGGCCGTTCCCTCAACATACCACCAGTGTGTGAAGCTGGTAGCCGGTTCTACGGGGCATGAGGTAGCGATGACAATCCCTGCAACCAAAGCCCCCTTTGAATGCGCCGAGTCTTATTTCGCCGAGGCCTCCTTCTTCACTAATTTTACCGAGGATGGTGAGAATGCTACTCATATACATTCTACCAGGCTGCCAACTTGGGATGAGCTGTGCGGGGACAAGCTTCCCAAGGCCAAAACTGAGAGAAGTAACAAGAATAATGGATCAACCCCACCGTTTTCGCCTGCTGCCACGACCAATTCCCCCCCTTCTTCCCCTAAGTCCAAGAAGCAAAAGGCTGAGTCGGCCTTTCAACGTATCGTCAAGGACGGCAAAATCATCTATCAATTATGACGGTATGCAGGGGCTCCAGGCGGTCCCTCATCAGACCCCCTCGACCCCGACCCCCTTGGAGAGACTGAATGGTGCTGCACGGCCGAGCATTGCCAGCCAGATCCTGACCTCACCCCCGGCGCGGCACCACCTTGCTATGAGGACGGCCCTCGACCACAGGCTGAAGATATTGAAGAAATCAACCTGGCCGACCCGGGCGAAGAACCGCGGCACACCTACATTGGCACAAAACTCGCCCCCGGCCGAAGAGAGGAATTGGTTTCCCTCCTGCATGAGTATCGTGATGTCTTGGCATGGAGCTACAATGAGATGCCCGGACTGGATCCTGCCTTAGTCACACACCATCTCAACATTGCTACCGGATCCGTCCCTATCCGACAACACCCGCGGACATTCCGCCCCGAGCTCGAATTAAAAATCAAGCAAAAGATTGAACGCCTTCTGCAGGCAGGCTTCATCGAACCTATCACTCACCCTATTTGGCTGGCTAATGTCGTCCCTGTACAAAAGAAAAATGGCCAAGTCCGCGTCTGTATTGACTTTCGGGACTTGAATAAGGCATGCCCCAAGGACGAGTTTCCACTACCCAATATCGACATGCTTACGGAGGCCGCCGCCGGATATGAAACTTTATCTTTCATGGATGGGTTCGCAGGTTATAATCAGATTCGCATGAACCCCGACGACAGCGCCAAGACAGCCTTCCGCACTCCTATGGGTAATTTTTGTTGGAAAGTTATGCCTTTCGGCCTCAAGAATGCGGGTGCTACGTATCAAAGGGCTATGACAGCAATCTTCCATGACATGATACACCGTACTGTGGAAGACTACGTCGACGATCTTATTATCAAATCCAGGAAGGAAAGTGATCACCTCACCGACCTTCAAGCGGTCTTTGATCGTTGCCGCCAGTATAACATGCGGATGAATCCATTGAAATGTGCCTTCGGCGTCTCCTCCGGCAAGTTCCTCGGCTTCTTGGTCAGTCGACAGGGCATCGACGTTGACCCCTCGAAAGCGGCCTCCATCCAAGAAATGCCCTCCCCCAAGAACACAAAGCAACTGAAGAGCTTCCTCGGCAAGGTCTCTTACCTCCGACGCTTCATACCCGCGCTGGCCGAGCTCATTACGCCATTCCAACACTTGACGCGTAAAAGCGCACCATGGAATTGGGGTGCGCCCCAACGGCAAGCATTTGAACGGATTAAGGCGGTCCTCATGTCACCGCAAACCATGGTCGTACCACAACGGGGCATCCCACTCCTACTCTACCTGACTTCCACACCCAGATCCATCGGGGCTTTGCTTGCCCAAGAAGTCGAAGGTGTCGAGCGTCCTGTTTATTACCTCAGTAGAGTGATCAGGGGACCCGAAGCCAACTACTCCGAGCTCGAGAAACACTGTCTAGCCTTGGTGTACGCCTCGCAGAAATTTAGACATTACTTTCTGGCGCACCAGATCACACTCGTCACCAAGGCTGACCCACTCCGTTACATGCTTACGCGTCCCGCCCTGTCTGGTCGACTCACCCGGTGGTTGTGCTATTGGCCGAATTCGGTTTATCTATCAAGAATCCTACAGCTCTGCGGAGCCAAGCACTTGCAGACCTCCTGGCCTTCTTCCCACGCCAACAATGTGAACCGACATCAGATCAACTGCCTGGGGAGGAGACAGCCCTGATCACCGACATCGATGAACTGTGGACGCTTGAATTCGACGGCTCTGCCACTAGCAAAGGTCCCAATGGCACACCCCTCCGGCAAGGGGGTGCCGGCATAGTCCTCCGGGCCCCAGACGGTGTTACCACTTCACTATCTTTCAAACTTGCATTCCCGGTGTCTAACAACGAAGCTGAATACGAGGCACTTGTCATTGGCCTCATGCTTGCCGTCAGTATGGGGGCTAAGGCGCTGTGTGTGAAAGGAGACTCAAATTTGGTCATGAAGCAGGCGGACGGAGAGTTCGCGGTCAAAGAACCAGCCTTGGCACCTTATCGTGCCTTGGTGCAACACTTGGAAGGAAGACTCGGCCATGTCCAGTATGAACATCACAATAGGTGCCACAACAGACATGCGGACAGCTTGGCCACGATCGCGTCAAAGATAGAAGTCGATGGTGAACAACGGATGCTAACCATCGTCAAGAGAATGGAACCATGCACAGCACTGAACCTAGTCCCGAGGGACGTTACTGCGGACGATTGGCGGCAACCGATTATCGACAAACTTAAAGCGCCATCTCTTGCTCATGCCTCCACCCTTACAGACTTTTCAATGATGGGAGATGTCTTATACAGGCGGTGTCCCGGAGGCACTCTAGCCAGATGTTTGGCCCCGGAAGAGGCAAAACACAAATTACAGCTCGGCCACCAGAAGTGTTGTGGCCTCGACGGTCCCCCTCTATATCGTCGCCTCCAGCGTATGGGCCTATATTGGCCATCCATGGCCAAGGACGCCTCGGATATACAAAAGGACTGTCCCGAGTGCTTGTATGCACCTGACGGTGCGAAGCTCTTGTCATTGACATCGAAGGTGACTGGCGCCAGCCTTTCATCCAGTATTTATCCCACGGGATTCTACCACCTGACCGCGGCTCAGCACGATCCATCAAGCGCAAGGCAGTCAAGTATTTTGTGACGGAAGGCGAGTTGTTTCGCAAGGGATTTTCGGGACGCACCCTGCGATGCTTGCAGGGTGCCCAAGTAGTCAAGGTCATTAACGAAGTACACAATGGTGATTGTGGTGAACATCAAGGCTCCCAGAAGCTGTATGCAGAATTACTAAGATTGGGGTATTATTGGCCGACTATGGAATCCGACTCCATCTCTCATGTCCGACGCTGCCAACCCTGCCAGCGGCACGCCGACAGGATACACACGCCAGCATCCGACTTGCGCATGATCTCAGCCCCGTGGCCATTTCATTCTTGGGCCCTCGACCTCATCGGCCCCATCCACCCGCCATCCAGACGCCATTCCTGGATCATGGTTGCTACTGAACGCTTCACGAAGTGGGTCGAAGCCGTACCTCTGCGGAGAGCCACGGGAGGTGCCGTTTCTAACTTCTTACGTGACGTCATCTGTCGTTTCGGCATCCCTCGATGTATTATATCTGACAATGGCACGCCATTCATTAACCGAGAGGTTCGAGCTCTCATGGAAGGGTACAACATCAGCCATGCTACATCAACTCCCTATTACCCGCAAGGTAATGGTCAAGCTGAAGCTTCCAACAAGACTTTGCTCCGAGTATTATCGCGAATGGTGCATGACGCCGACCGGTCATGGTCCGAACAACTGAATCTGGCACTCTGGGCCTACAGAACATCCCTGCACACAGCGACAAAGGCCACGCCCTTCTCTCTCGTCTACGGGGACGAGTGCGTGGTACCTGCCGAGATCGCAGTACCATCGGCTCGACTTTCTCTAAGCAGCGGTCTCGAAGATGAAACAGCCCGGCTGGCGGCACTTGACGGCCTCGACGAACGACGAGCCACGGCCCTGCGCCGCATGAAGAAATATCATGAGCAGCTCACGAAAGCTTATGGGAAGACCGTCAAGCCACGTTCATTTATCGAGGGTGACCTTGTTCTTCAAGCCGCCAAACATGTACGAGCCAACATGTCAGCTCCTAAATTCACGCCAAACTGGGAGGGCCCTTTCACGGTGCACGAAGCCCGCACTAATGGCTCATACCTCCTGCTCAACCACGACGACGGTCAGATCTCGGCCCCCATCAACGGCCGCTACCTGAAGAAGTATTATGTTTAGTCACGGCAATGTTCCCCCAGCCCTATCCGCCCGCATCATAGTACTCGCTCTCATAGCATTTTTGTACATGCGACATTGCTTACAGACTTGTAATTTTTGTTGATCTGTATAGCGTTCTACGCTACTCATGTAATGGCGTTTTGTCCCACGTCCTATCAATACAAAGTCATGCTGTTACCTCAGCTTCTGCCTAGCTAACACTCATTTTCAACCTATGCTTCCTAAGTCACTTTCTACGGGCGGGAATGGGAGAACATTCACAGGTGACCAAAATGCGCAAGACATTCAAAAAAAGAAAGAAAGAAGAGAGCAACCGAACACAACATGCAATAAGCCAAGATCATCGAAAATATATACATATACATCAAACGTTTACTAGCCATCGTTGAGCGCTACAACTACAGCAAAGTAACATACAAGCTATGAAAGTCTAGACAACAGCGATGCAACTGGGTGGGAGCTGAATGCCTGAAGTGCCTCCCGCTCTGCTTGTACCTCTGACCATCCAGCATCAAGCTCGGCCTGTCGCCTCAACCGTTCTGACTCTCGCCCATCCACCTCACCTCGCCGCCTCTGTAGATCGGCCAACTGCCTCTGCAAATCGACGAGCTGTCTCTCTATCTCTGCTACCTGCATGTCAATCCCGGCCAACTCTGCGGTGATCTCTGACCGCTCCGCCTCTAACCCTGTACGGCGCCGCTCCAGCAACATCTCCCGCATGACCACGACTGCGCGCCTCTCATCCATCTCATGGCTGCCGCTCCTCGACCTAAAGAAATCTGCTAGCCAGTCCAGCTGCATGCCTAGTGATGTGAACGGAGCGAACTCTGAAAGCGACCGAGCAACGAACTCTGCAGTCCAACCCGTCGACGGCACACTAGCAAACGGCAGCAACCACTCCATAAACCCGGCAGACACCCACATCCGTAGTACTGGGTTCTCTACCCCCACCATCTCGAATGTCTGCGGGAACGCTGCCTTCACCAGTTCTAACCGGCGCACCATCTCCGCCGGTAGCTGGAGGCCCCCCCAAGTCGCCACATCCACCTGACCGCTCGAAGACCCTCTACTCATCTCTCCGGCTGTCGCGCCACTGCCGCCCGCTGCAGAAATCTCCGACATTCCACCCGCCCTTTGCGCACCAATCGTGGCTGAGTGCATCGCCAGTAGAGTAGCGCCAACCTCAACCACGGACTCCGGCAATGTGTCGTGCCGTCGCGCCACCACAGCCTGAACCGGTGTCTCCTGCTCATGAACCGGGGCAGCAACAACAGACTCGGGCTCCGCCGTATCACCACCATCACCTCCCACAACCTGCGTCTCCATGCCTGTCCACCAGTCCTCGTCAATATCAAACATCACTGTATCGCTCCCCTCTCCGCCGTATAGTGCCCCCACCGTTTCCTCAGTAGCAGGCAATGGACTCACCCTCCTCGTCACACCGGCCGCCAATATCTCAACGGCCTCAGTCTCATCACTGTCAACTGATCTGCCGGCCTCGGCTGCCATAGCCTCCTCGCCTTCGATCTCGGTCTCGGCCTCGCTACCCTCCGCGACCGCCTCTTCCTCGTCCCCCTGGCAAAACCGCTGTCAGTTCACAAATTATGATCAATATGCAAACCATTATATTCATACGACAAAAAGAAGGGACAGAAGCAAACCTCAGAGTCTAGCTCCTCTAATACGTCGCGCGGCCTCTTCGCCCCTGATATGTGTGGGGCTGATGTACCGGCACTAGCCTGACGCGCTGTCTCCATCATCCCCACTCGCAATGCCGATAAAGGGCCCTTGCCGGCCCCCGGCACCCTCGGCAATAAGCTCCTCTCCGCGGTCCTCCCCTGGGGCAGCGTCCCCCAGCTCTCCGGCATCCTCCTCCGCCTCCCTCTCCGAGCTCGGAACAGAACTCCCGGTCACCAGTGACAGCATCCCGCACTGCCTCGCGACTGTGGCCGATATCAGACTCAGGGCTCGGTCGCATGCGAACACATCTACCTGTCGACGTGTGCCTGACGGCTGTGCCAGCCATCCGGCCCAGCTCCCTCGCAGCCGCTCCCACCAATGCGCATAATCCGCTGTCACCGCCCCTGCCACCTCTATCCCTGGCTGCCTCCACTCTGTCGTCGGTGCCGGCCACTCGCGGGCTCTGTCATATCGTGTATACCCAAAAGCCGTCGCCACACTCCAAGGGCTGTCATAACCGCATGGGGGCTCTAGGTCATACCCGAATGCCAACGACAGACGGTCCGGGCTATACCTCGCCACATAATAGCAGCACTCGGCGGGCTTCCCGCCATCATCTGTCAACACCGGGAGCCAGCCGGGAAAATACGCAACCAATAGCGCCAGCTGTCCTGGCACTAACTCGCCTCTCCTGCTCAGATCTGTCGTCACCTCCTGCACGTGCAGCCATGGCGGCGTACCATATGACGCATGCATCTCCATATAGGGCCGTCGCTCGCATTCCTCCCGTTTGTCTAGAATCTGTGCCAACGGACACCCCGGCCTCCTGATGCCTGCCCAAGCAAACGCCCGAGACCCGCTGCACCATAACGCTACCTGCCGTGACCTGCCTGGACGGGTCACTGTCCCCATCGTCGGTGACGGATGTGCGAGTGGGTATCCATCGGGCCGGTACCCTGGAAAGCACTCGTACAGGTACCTCTGCAAGAACATCCAGTCCACGTACGTCGCCACCTGATACCGACCATATGACCGCTTCACGTCATTCACGAACTGATCTAGCCGCGAGTATAACGTGCCCAAATACACCGGAGCCAAGCCGACCCGCCTTCCCTGCGCCATCCGAATGGCCAAGGGAAACACCCTCGGGGAAATGCTATCCTCAAGTGTCCCCTCGAACACAAACCTGCAAGCAACGACCGGCAACGTATGTCA